>JAFIDM010004315.1:41174754-41196806 GCA_023159025.1 Thereuonema tuberculata | reverse complement strand
AGTGAGAAGCTGCGAACGTGTGTATGTGGGCGGCAGGAGGGGGGGGGATAGATAAATAAAATTAATATTTCAATTTAAACAGAAAACTTTCGAAATCTTAACTGCATTATACAAAATTTGTTTGGCACAATAGCTTGATAAATAATGATTTCTCAAAGTGTGGGGCGCAGCGCGAAGTTATAAATGTATAACATTTCTTTTTTAATATTTATGTAGCAGTAAAGTTTTTAGAAAATATTTAAAATGAATATTAGTAATTACTATTGTCTCAAAAGTAACAGCAATTGTCACATTGTTAAAATTTTCATTTTATTTTGAAAGTTTAAGTTATCCTGTTTTATTATTTTTGCTATTTTATCAATTGGTTTTATTAATTTGTAAAATCTTTTTAAAATTCCTTCTGCTACTTTAGCATGAATTAAAATACATAGTTCAAGCGCAGTATAGTGAGTTTAGGGATTCAAAGCACCATTTTTTAATTGATATCAAAGGGAGACCTCATAATGAAATGTTTGAGAAGTACTGTTTTACACAGTTTTCTTTATATAGGTTAAAATATATAATAATTTCAAGAAAATCCACAATGAAAAGTGCTCAAAGAAAATGTTTAATTCCTCTTACGGATCTGATTCATTCTTCGAAATAGCTGTTGTGGAATGGTTTTAAACATTTCAGAGCAATGAACGCAAGATAATCTTTGGAAATGATTCCGTTTTCAAAGATGTCCTTCCATAATTTCTTATTTTAAACAATATAAATACCCGAGAGTTTGAACTTTTTCCATCTTGTTTTTTTTTTCTCTTTCATTTTCTTGCTAGGCTGTTGAACTTTTAATATCTCAGCCATTGCGCTGTGATTCTTGAACCATCTGTTGTCGATTCTTCTGCTGCTCTGACCTCCATCGCAGATTTTAATATATTCCTGTTCTTCAACGTCTGTGATATTCTTATTCATTCATATCCTTTCGTGCATTCTGAAAACTAGCACGAAATAACATTTTTACGGTCGTACTTAAAGTTTCATTTCTTTTCAATTAGTAAGAATCAGATGATTTTTTTTGTATAGAATTATAGAAACAAAAAGGCATTGCAATGAGAAAGTTTAAAGTCAAATAGGAATAAACAGGATATACAACTGACAGCAATTTAATTATAAAATTAAAATGTCACTTTTTCTCCCAGATATTCTGTTTACTGTTTACCTTAAGCTTTTGTTATATTGTGTTAAATTAAGCCTTTCTTTTCTTGAATTGTCTAGTTATAAACTTTATAGATAACTAATAATAAACAACTATTAAAGTACAATATTAAAAGTTAAAAGATTAAAAGATTTACTAAAACGACGTTTCGAGGCTCAACTACTAAACGAGACCCCTTCCTCAAATTGAAAGGTAAGCGGAGCTAATGGTAATCGTCCTTAACGGAGTCGTCAGAATTTATAGATAACTGTTCATTATTTATTTGTTCTACTGAAGATAAAGTTTAACATTTCAGTCATTAATTAAAACTTTGAAGATATTATCAACGGAAGTCTTTCTCTCCGTCTGTCCTTCTTTCCGTGGGAAAGTACTAAAGATCTTTCAGGTCGACGTGCTCGGCAGTCATGCCACCCACTTAAAATTAATCTAATCTAATCTATTGTCAACGGAATAGAGTTGATTAATTTTCCCTAACAATGAATATATTGTACTTCATAGTTTATATATCAAAATCAATCAAATCAAGCTTCTTTTTTTTTGTGTGTGTTGATTTCAAGAATTGAATAGTCAGAGAGTATTTGTTAAATGCTATTTTGTTTCTAAAACAAAGACCCAGAAATTTCAGATGAAAACTTTATTGGTCAAGTGTCACAGTTAGAGCAACAACAGTAATAGAAACCATTTGTTTATGCCTAAAAACATATTCCACCGTAACATTTTTTTGAAAGTAACGTTTTAACTAAACGAAATTTATCTTGGACCGAGGAATATAGTTCAGTATGTGCCCTCAATGCATTTTGAATTCTGAAAGATCCAAACAATATGTCTGCCTGTTTGATTGGCTAAATCTTGTACCATTTCTGTTGCAAGAAATGCAACGTCTATGACATAGAGTGAACTTCTTAAACTTGCTGCTTAACATTATTTTCTCCAGACTTTTCCAACAAATTACGACATTGTTTGCAATCAACGTAATTTTCTGTTGTTACTGGGAATTTAGTTAAAAATCCAAATTCAAATTCAAGGCATAGATCTAAATAATCAAACTACATTTCCTATCTGTCCCTCTGTTGCAACATTTTCATTCACAATCTCAACATTTTTTTAAGATTACTTTCAGTTCTTTAAGAGTTCTTCCACTGAAGACAATCAATTTGCTAGCTCTAATTGATTAGGAATTCTTCGAAAACTTATCAACTTACAGTGAAACCATGTGTTTGCTTCCGAGTTACCTACACTTTGTCTACGCTTTTACCCTCGCAATGCATTACGGTACATACAATACAGACTTTTCATCACTTTGCTTCGCATCTATTTGTGATTAAATTGATATTAAAGTGTTCACAATTGTTACTGTAGTGTTTTCTTATGATTAAAATAGTAGTTAAATTCATAAAAACACACAGAATTTATGATATAAAAGAGACACAAAAATTGTAAGGCTATTACTTACATCGGCATCTAAACTGTATTATTCTCAGTTAAGCAGTTACGTACGTATATGACGATCGTAGTGCTTTACGCACATTTATAGGGAAAAAAATATATTTCTTCGATTCCGGAAACTAACTTACCGGAATTCCGGGATATAACTGTAGAACTATATAAAATACCTACAAGTAAATATGACTATGGAACTAGTATCATTTAATGGCTAAAGTTCTGTTTTTAGCCTTTTGACAAAGATAGTAGCTCGTTAATTGTATATCTTTTTCCTTTAGCATCAATCAGACGTTAATTCAAATTGAAAATAAAATAAAAATTATTTATAATGAAAACAACCCATTCTGTTGTTCCATTCATTTATTGCTTTTTTTTATCGTTACGAAATGCAGTAAGTTCTTACACTACTAAGACAAACAAGAAAAAATAATTTTTTCTTAGGCCTATTGTAAAAAAATATTTTCCAATAGTGTTCCTTCTATTTACTAGAAATAAAGGTTTTTTTTTTTATTTTAATTGTTCAGTAATATCTACTAATATACTGTAATGAAATAATAAAAACAATTGTATTTCTATTGTTATTTTTTTAAGGGAATCGGAGTATACAATTTTTATGGCTGGTCTTAGAGTCAATCAGAAAAATGCCAAGTTATTCAACAACGTAGGCCATTCCTTAGAGAGACAAGGACGATTCGAAGAAGCTCTGCAGTATTTTCAGAAAGCCATCACGTAAGTAACACTTAAGATTTTCTTCTTCTTATTATTATTATTATTCCCAATTGACTGAGAATTAGTTTTCATTTCAGGACAAGAAGGTCGGAAAAAAGAATACACAGCCAAGATTGCAATTTCTTCATTCGATCCACAACTAATTTAAAAAAAAGTCATTATCTTTAGGATTGTCTTCTACTTGTAGGAACATTAATCTTAATATTAAATTAAAGCAGAAACACTTACTCTCCATTTTATAGTGGATTTTCGAAGACGCTCATTTGATCCCTGTTGCTCTTTATCAATTTCATCAAAAATACAGAAATTGAAATTTTAATATTGCTCTACTTATTGTTTTCTTGATAATAATATCATAGTTTTACGTTATGCTTTACATTGCGTTATTTATGTTTTGTTTTTTACATATTCAATTATTATTATAATAATATTTTATAAGAATTAAATTTTTTTTTGTTTTATTCAAATTTTGTAGCTTTTTTTTGTTTCTTAAGTTTTATATTTGACTTTTGCCATTTAAGATATTTATATTTGACTTTTTGCCATGTGAATCAGAAAACGAGCTATTTCAACTTTCGAATCCCGTCTGTTTATACATTCTGAATTTCTTATCACAGTGATATAATGATAATGTCCTTTATTTATTTATTTTTTCATTTTTTTTTTCAATTTTTAATATTTGCACTACTTTTTGATGATAATGGTTTTCTTATTATGTAATGCTCTGAAATTTCTGATATTTGATTTTCTTGTCTTCTTGGATACCGTTGATGTTCAGCTAATCGAATGTCTACACGTCTACTAGTTTCTCCAATATATGATTTTGCACGAGCTCCGCAGTTGTTTACTTTAGACATAGCACGCATCGATACAAATGTACCAGTCAAATGAGATTATATATTTAGCAACAAATATACAAAAAGACATCCGAATATTTGTAAACAATTTAATATGGCGATAAATCTCTTTCTGCGCCTGCTAAATTTAGTATGTTTAACACATATTTCAGATATAATGAGAAAATCTACAAACAAAATACAGGTTTTCCAAATAGAGGTTTGTAAATAAACCTTTATTTATGGAAATCTATGCAGTTGTTTTTATGAATAACGTGTTCATAATATGATTATGTTCTAAGTTCAATTACAAATTTCAAATGTATGTAGATGATACAAAACATAAATAACAAAGTAATTACACCAACATCGGTAATCCTAGAGATCAACATCTCTCTCAGTAGCAACATCATCTCTTATACTTATTTCTATTTTAAAATATAATAAGAAATAAATTAAAGCACTATGGACTATTAATACGAATTTTCTATTAAGTATTAGTAATTTAGATATTAATCTTTGTCTGTCAGCAATGTTATGATTAAAATTAAGTGGATTTCGCCAACTTAAGATATGCGAGGTTATTTTTTTTTCTTGGAACATACATAGTCTGTGCTGTTTTGAAACGAGTCTCCATCTATGAGAAAGTCTTCTGATGCAGAAGGAAGATGGATCAGTGGAAGCTAAAATTCCTCAAAGTAAAAGTTGCCTCAGAATTTTAAAAACTTCAAATTCAAATAAAAAAACGAGATATGAAGAAACAACACCTTAAATTTCAAACCTTAGCTAATAAATAAATTTTACTATAACAAACTAATCAACCGAAATATAATAAAAAGAAAATAAACATCCTAAAATTAACTAATATACATAAAGTCAGACCTCAATATAAGGTCACCCGCATATAAGATCATTTTTCTAAAGTCCCGGCGGATTGAATAGGAATTCTATGATATGGATTATTGGATATATGGTCAGGTCTTAAGTACCGTAATCGCATATAAGGTCACTTTTTTGTCTGTGATTTCCGAAATTTTCACGTGTCTGTGTTAGATGCAATTCATAAAAGTTGGAGCTTGGTGTCAAACACATGCATTTCAAATTGCTTTCGACATGCTGGTTTTCAACTTTCTACAAATAGTGTGGATGAAATAACAGATGAAGATGATGAAGACGATATTCCTTTAGCTGTGTTAATACAAGATCTCAGAAATCACGGCTGTGCTATAGAAGGGGAAAGTGAATACGTGAGAATTGATGATGAAATTGCTACCACTTCTCAAGCTTCGATTTCCGAAATTGTTTCGCAAGTTTTAGATTCCAATGCATTAGACAGTGAGGATAACGACAGTGATACTGAAAGTGAAGCGGTGATACAAGCAGAAGTGCTCACAGCATTAAATGTCGTAATACATTTTTTTACGAGCCATGAGGGAGCTGAAGAACATTTTCAGAAACTACAAAACTTAGAAAACATTGTACAAAAGATGAAGCCAAAATCGCGACAGTTCTCTATTATGGATTATGTGAAGTAAGGTCAGTTGTACATCAGTACTTGGCTTGAGCATACTAGTACTATTTGTATACAACTTTATTCCGAATTAAATTTTTTTTAAATAATTTCTTTCTGGTTCCATTAATTTTAATTGGTTCAACTAAATTAAAAATTGTAACCTAATAAACTGATATTTATGTACATATTAAATTTAAGAAAGAATTATACTGTATTTGTATAATGCTTATTTATTGACAAATGCGTATGAATCGGTTATAAGGTCAGTCCGCTTATAAGGTCGCTTTCGGGAGGTCCCAAGAGGTGACCTTATATCGAGGTCCGACTGTATTTAGAATTCAATGACAATAACACATTTCTACTGCATAGAAGAAACTATCC
Organism: Thereuonema tuberculata; assembly: GCA_023159025.1. Classification (NCBI taxonomy): domain Eukaryota; kingdom Metazoa; phylum Arthropoda; class Chilopoda; order Scutigeromorpha; family Scutigeridae; genus Thereuonema; species Thereuonema tuberculata. The sequence goes on along the minus strand of JAFIDM010004315.1, from coordinate 41,190,706 downwards.
ATCCGTAAACTCTAGTTAACTCTTAATTATTCGCTGTAATTAAGTTTCGCTAGTTCCCTTGAATAAATCAGTCACAGTTTATTGCTAACACCGGGGTTTTAAAGATCATCATCTTTTAAACAAAACACAAAGTAACCTTCTGAATTTCGACGTAGAAAATATATGAAAGTTACTAACCCTTATAACTGCATCCAGATGCTCTTATTCCGACGAACATATACGATGCAATTGCTGCACAATATGGATTTAGTGGAAGTAAATATCTAGGCCTTATTTTTGCTGAAGTAGTCTTCATAGGAAAAGTAGGCTTAAGTTATAAACTGCACTTCACATAAATAGTGTCAGCTGATCACGAGAACTACATATTTTCGATGTGGGACGATCTTTCTTCAGCCAGTGTACAAGAGAGATCTAGTTAAGTATTCTCGAAGTTTTGTCCTGATCTTTGACACAATCTTGCTGAACGTATTCACACTCGTAGACTAAATACGCATGAAGAGAATCACTAATCAGTATCAGCCGTCGTCCTTCTACCAATGTCTCCAACCTGAGGATATGCTAAAGAACAGTTTAGGACTACACATCCGAGTGACTTTTTATCTTCTTTTCACAGCTTTTCCGAAACGGTTGGCGAACAGGATGAACACCAAAACATTTCTACGACCGCATTTTCTTATTTAGATTTTTATCATCACTCTTCTTTGTCCTCTATAAGGATTCTAGAAGTAGAGCGACGTATTTCCTCTCCTATCTCTTTTTCCCTTCACTACGTCTCGCGCTTCTATTGTTTTCCGGTGATCTGTCCACAACACTTAAAGAATGCCATGCACACATCGCCAAATCTACTAATCTCTTAAAAAGGATTTCACTTAATGATTTTTGAAACGCATTAAGTTAATATTAAAATAAATGTAATAAATATTACAAATAAATAAATATTAAACTTTTCACAATTTAAAATAACATAATGTTTACAATTAACATTTACTTATTTAATATTTAAGTAAATGACAAATAAATAATAATAACTAAATAATATATAAATTATATGTATAACATAAACAAAATATTTAAAGACAAATAATCCTGTTTACAGGAAAGAAACAGGACAGTTCAGTTACATTCGATATGTCTTACAAATTCGAAACATATGGACACTAATCGTTTATGTTGCCTTCACAAGTACCTAAGAAAACTGACAACGCGACATTTAAGGAAGTAAGAGCGTTCTTTTGAATAGAAGTTTCCTCACACTCTTTCACGGTATCTTTTTGTCGTTGCTCGTGGAGAAATACTCTTTGTATTCTTATTTTCTGATTACCATCGTTTACGAAACGATTACGCATTGTATCCTGTAACTTATCAATGTAAATGAATATTTGTTTTTCCTTAAAAGATTGCTTGATGAATTCTCAACTGTATTGGTACTCAACATTTCATTTATAATTTATAAAGTGTGTACAAAAATCTTATATTCCCTCACCAATTGTTATATTAAGCTGCAACTGAAATATTTGAGACCCACAGTATTTGTAAGTTTTTTGGGTGTCAATGTCTAACAGTGTAAATTCAAAAACTGTGCTTTGTCAGGTAATATAGAATCCGCCTTCTTTCGTCTAAGTGTATTCGAAATAACATGATTCCTTTGGTCGTTTCTGCATGCGTTCTGTTAGAATGGCTATGATTGAGATGCAGTTTTTAGTTACTAATCTAGCATTAATCTGAAAATAATATCAGTTTCATGTTCGATAGCAGTTATCTGATAGTTTATTGATCAAATTCACTTTTTGCTCAGAATTCGCTAAGGAAGCGTCTTCCTTTTCTCTCCTTAGAATTGTCTATTAACCGTAAGAGGCTTTGTAGTCAATAAGTCAAAAATCAAAGTCATCATTAGAAGGTTTCGTTACTGCGAAGTGATCACGTATCTTATTTTGGCGATTCATATCATAATACAGTCGGACCTCTATTTAACGAAGTCGCTAAATCCCGAAAAAAAGTTCGTTATATGGAAAATTCGTTAAATAGAGATTCACCTTTTAAAATTTCTTTAAACTACATAAAACAGATTTAAAATACATAAACAATAAATATTATTAAAAAAAGTAATAATTTTAATGACATAAAGCATACATTATCACATGCGTACTTAAATTTTACTAATAAAGTCTGTTAATTTTGTCTGATTGTGGGGTTTGTTTTTTTTTTGAAAAAGTGTTTTCGCTCATAATACATCTCGCATCTTTGCAATGCACCAAAAACCCCTTCAATATTTTCTTCAATTGTAATCCGCGTCGAATTGTTTCAAATGATTTTAGCATTTCATCATACGAAGGTTTTTTGATTTCTGCATCATGATCATTTCCATTTTCATCATCATCATCTTCATCGCAATTCATAGTTGTATTGTTTTTATTTTTCACACTGTCCAAAATATCCGATTCAGTCAGTGTTTCCGAGGTCTCAACTTCAAAATCAAGTGAAAGATAATCATCAATCAGCACATCATCAACAATTTCTTCTTTTTCCCTCAGCTGTATCCCCATTTCTTTCATTTCCTCTAAGGGAATATTAATAATAAAAGCATTTCAAGGAGAAAAAAAAAATAGATACCACGAAAAAGTTAGTTAAATAGAAAATGCACTTCGCTATTTGGAGGTTATTTTGCGAAGAAATTAGCAAAATGTTCTTGGTTCCAAAGAAAAGTTCGCAAAATAGAGAAATTCGCAAAATAGAGGTTCGTTAAACAGAGGTCCGACTGTATTTCCAGGAGAGTTCAGAGACATGTTTTATGTTTCATTTTTTTTGCTTCCGTTCCCAGTTTTCTGCTACGTCGTACTTTGTACGGAAGGTCAACAATTAATTTTAAACAACAACTAGGCCATCCCCCTGTCCCCCCCGGTGAGTATGAGATAATCCAAGAAGAATCGATTCCAAGCGGTTAAGGTAAAAAGTGATATTTTATTCCTTTTTGAATGAACTCATTATTTGATTGCGCGCGCCATTGTTGACGGAGAGAAGCTAAAAAAATGAACATTGAAATTTAAATTTTAATCTAGTAGGCTAAAATTAATGAGTTATTTTCTTTTTTCTCTGGCTCATCTCTGTTTGCGCCACACACCACACACAAAGGGAGTGATAATAAACAATAATTTGAATGTAATCCCCGTGGCATAATGGATAAGATGTTTGACTTTCGCATAAAAAATTTGCAGGTTCGATTCCCGTCGCGAAAGTTTCATTGTAGTAATTTTTTCACAGGAAATTAAAAATTGCGCGGGATAGAGAGACAGAGAAATAAAAGATTTTAGTAATGTAGATTCATTTTAATCAACAATTCATTTTTTTTATGAGACGGGACTACAGTGAGCACCTTTCCTCAGGGTGAAACTTATTGAACTACAAAGTGAAGAAAAATTATTATAAACATCATCGACCTTACCAGAAATAAATGTCAAAAACTACATTTATTACCAGAAAAAACAAATTTTCAAGGAGATAATTCTCCGTCTCCTCTTTTTCAAGCCTTTTACATTATAATAATAAATAAGCGAGATTCTTTTTATGACAATGACCTTAAAATATGATACTAACAATTAAAGAACGTTAATACAATATTAAGAAGGTATCATACTCTACAATATAATAATCACACATTCTTAAAATCACAAATTCTTAACGAAAAAACTTAACTATTATTATATATAAAGACTATTAACACTTTAATTTTTCGATTATTACCTTTTTATTAGAGGTTGCCAATTTTTTATTAATTATGTCTCTAGCCAATTTTACTACATTTTCACATACTTTAACTCCTTCATATTTATTCAGACTTTTTTCTTTCGAATTTCGAATACATAAGCTTTCTATTGTCTTTCTAATTTTTGTATTTGTTTCATTATATAAAATTTTTACTTCACTATTAATACAATGTTGTTTGTCTTTACAATGTTCTGCAATTTCCGATTCCTTTACTAATTTTTGTCTAATATAATATTCGTGTTCCCCCATACGTTCTTGAACCGTTCTTTTCGTCTCTCCAAGATAGAAAGAATCGCAATTCAGGCAGTCTAATTTATACAAAACACCCATTTCAAACTTTTTGTCATTACTGTTTATTTTTTTGCACAAAATATTTTTTAATTTATTCCTATATTCAAAACTTAAGTTTACTCCATATCTTTTGCCAATTTCTTTTAAACGCCAGCTGTTCTTATTCAAATACGGAATGAAAAATCTATTTTCATTATATTTTTCCAATTCCTTTATTTCTGGTAAGGTGGATGATGTTAAATAATATTTATTATAAAAGAGAAGATTTAAGGAAGAAGTAAGGGTTGTTTGAAGAGAAATTAATTGAAAATTGTCTTTCTTTTTTTCTACTCGCTTTGAAGCTGAAACAATAATAATAAACTTAACAATAATAAACCAAAGGATATTATTAGGTTTGCTTTAAAATGGAAAAGTCTCTTAATATTAGAGTGAGAGAAAAAGGTTCAGATCGAAACGAAAAAAATTTAAAATGCAATTTTGATTCGAAGTACATTAGGATAACTATAAATCGTAAAACAAAACTAAAACTTCGCAATATTTAGGATCTTGTAAAATCTACTCAATTGGATTAGGAGCTAGGAACTAATAAAGAACACTGGTAATCAATTCAAATACCGCCATGTCACAAATAAAATTTAAGTTTAGTTCATTCGGCTGTCAAATTTCTTGCATTCTTTTTCTCTTCATCTTTGAACTGTGTATTCAGCCTTTCTTATTCGACTTCTTATTTGTTAAGTTGTTAATTATTTTTTTTATCAATTCTTTTTGCCATTATATCATTCGAAAATTGAAACAGTCTCTTTTAGATCATTGTTTGGTGGCCTTTGATATGTATTTATTTTCTACTAAATCACCGTAAATGTATAGGGTGGCCGGGAAGTTCTCGTACCCCCTATTATGTTATTATTATATTAAGCGGTAAGAGAACTATTACAAATACTATCACTAAGTAACTGTTGATAGTGAATCTCTTAAAATTCCTTTATTCTTATCACGAACGACATTTAGATTGAGTATAAAACAGAATCAGATGTAAACAGATGAATTTATCTCTTGTTGAGTCCAGACGCACTTTCTGATGATGATAGCCTATGTTACAAATGCTTTAAGAATGCTACGATGATAACTTGTTTTCTGTTAACTTTTAATCTTTAAAGCAAATCTTAGGAATTAAAAGCTTAAGATTTGAAGTAAAGAAACTATGGGAAGCGATTTCTTGGAAGAAAAAGTGGTTCGTAGATGTATTGAATGCACCCTTTCCCACACAGATATATTCAGTTGATATACAGTTCATTTACTATATAAAAAGAAGCATCATAATCTAAATATATACAATAGAAAAATAACATAATAGAGGGTACGGGAACTTCCGGGCCACCCTGTAGTACTTAATTATTGTTGCAACTACCCAACGAAAAACAGAAAATTTCCTGCAAATACTGCAGATCATATATTTGTGACCAACTAAGAAATGGATTAATGTAGAAGTGTAAATAAAAAGAAAGAATAAAAATATTAGGAAATTTTCATTCATAAAAAGGATTCTATTTTTAGACTGCGGTGTTCTTCTCACATCTTAGTAACAAGGAAAAGCCATCCATATTCATCCTTATTATCCATCCTTATTCATTGTACGTTGATCAATCCTCAATAAGAAAAACCTCAAAAAAAGTGAAATTTGTAATATTTTGAGATGAAGTCACTTTAAAAATACAAATTACAAGGAGGGATTGAGAGTGAATCCATTCGAAGGAATTGAGATAAATAAAAGCATTTAAGACAGTGGGGATTGATTCAGGGGTGGATGATGGGTTTTCCACTCAACAGACCTTGAACGCTTGGCTCCACTTTAAGGTTTTAATTAAAACGGCCTCCTCCCTCTTTTCTCCTGCAGCACTGCGTAAACAGTATTTCCAAATGAAAATGTTAAAAATGATGTATCTGCTCATATAGGTTTCCATCTTAAATTATGCTAATGAAATGAATATGGAAGGCATACTTAGATGGAACTTGGCAATAATTCAGAACAATTTAAAAAAAGTTGTAACGGAGACAGTGGACTTTTCCTCCTTCAGACTTTTTGGAGGCAAAACAAAAAGTCATTTAATTATACAGATCTTTTCATGTCTAAATTTTGTAGGTAAAAAAAAAAAAATTCTATTTTTTTTTCATTTGCATATTGTTACCATAATCAAATCATTTATCTCTGTAGTTTTAAGGCTGTTTTCTTGTCTGAATTCACAATTTTATTGAAAAATAATTTTTAAAATAATATATTTTAATCCAAAATGACACCAAGACAAATAAGTTCCTGGAAAAAAAAAACTTTTCTTAATCACTTTTCTTAAACATAAATTGCCTTTAAAAAGAAATAAATTCAAAGGAAAGATTTCCGTATGATTGTAATCTAACATCTACCGAATATAAAATATTTCAAACTTTTCCTATTCTGACCCTTAGTTAATTATGTAAATACTTCCTTAACTTAAACAATCTTCAGAATTGGAAGATTAATAAAATATTATAAGATCTTAAGTAATTATTTTGAAAAAAATCACAAGTTAGGTCGTCTCTTGACTGTAAATGTCCACAAGAATATCAAAAGTTTCAAGATTATCTATTCATGCCATTTCAAAAGTTATTAGTTAAGAGAGAAAATAGACTCAAAATAGAATTTGTTTCATCTTTCAAGCATTTGTAAGCTATAAAAATACTATTTTCAAGTTATTAATGAAAACACCTGCCTACAAAAAGAACTATAAAAGGGCTTTAGACGTTTGGTCTAGCATTTTTTTTTTACCTCCCATTATTATGAGGGGAAAAAAGGTTTTGAAAGAAAAAAAAAGTGGAGAATGCAAGTTTTAAATTAAGATGTGCATGTCTATTAGTCCGCCCGTGATCAAGATAATTTAAAAATAACATACCCTAGGAAGCTGAAATATTAATGCTCGATTACTAATACACAGAAGCTCGGTTATAATGCGATTGTTTATATCGCGAATTCGGATATAATGCGATTTGGTCTTGGACCCCTTCTATTTTGGAAAAGGTATATAATTGTAAAATTGCAAAAATTTACCGTTTTTTCGCCTAAAATCAAATCAAAGGTGTAAATTAATATGTTTGTTTCCTTATTATTTACAGTAATTGAGACTCTATACCCACCCTAATGTCACCCTAAAATGCGTCAAATACAATATATTTTTTAAAAAAATACCAGAATCGCGGACTTTTTCGTTTAACCAAAATGAATATCGAGATCTATTTTTCTGCCAATGACAACCAGAAAAGAGGCCCATGTAATCCAATAGGCGTATGAATACCTAGTTTCGATCCACGTGACTCGTCGTTTGTACAAGATGCCAAGATGGCGGCGCCAAATCGATTTTGGCTAATATAACCCATCAAAGTGTTTAAAAGGTAATGATTTATGTATTTATAAATGTAAAATTCTCTCACATAGCTCTGAATGATGTAGGCAATCGCGAAATGACCTTTTTAAATCGATTTGGAATCGTGTGGGCGATAATAGGGTGCGATATACAACATTTGACGTGGCGAAGTAATAAAAGTTCGGTTATATCGCGGTTATATCGCGATCTTCGAGATCTTGGATCCGAAAGATCGCGTTATAACCGAGCTTCTGTTTATCATGGAAAAATGTATAGATATAGATGAATTTTTTTATTATTATTTTTTTAGTTTGATAAGTTGAATATAACTATTGATCTCTAAAATACTGATATGTGAATAGTGTTTGCAGATAAACCGGAGTGATTTGATTCGAGTTAGATTTACAGAAGACTGATAATTGATTCCAGCAATTATATTTCTTTGCAGAAAATGTGGGTTTGCAAAAGAAATAATTACTTTAGAATATTTTTTAAAATGTCTGCTATCACTGTTCAATAAAAAAGCAAGCACTTGTCTATTCATTTTATTCCGTACATTCTATTTCTTCTATCTACTAAATGAACGGAATCCTATTGAATTCCTATAGAAGAGTTCTTATATCGAAATCCATTCCACTCTTGAAATTTTCCATGTTGTTTGTTCGCTATACTTCATTTTAAAAGTTATTAGGATTTAAAATCTAATTTTAATTTCTGATCTGACATTTAAGAACTACAAGATATCACTTGTTCACTTCAATCCTAACTTAATTTACTGCTTTTTTTAAGTCTTCATTTTTTATATTTTTAGTCTTTAATTCATATTTTCGTTATTTGAGAGAAAAAAATTTCTCACAGAAATTATTTTGCACAGAACTTTGTTTTTTCGCTCGTTACCATGGAAACCGGATTTGGAGTCGGCTATAAATCTTTGAAAGCATTGTCGGAAGCCGTTAGTTTCACAAGAGAATAAAGTCCAGAATAGGATGTCTTTGGTGCGAAGGATAAGAAGGGTTCATATTTATGACAGATACCCGAGTGTTGGGTCACAGGTCAAGCACAAGAATAAAAAAAGAACATCTATCGGGAACTGATAGAGACGGAACGACAACAAAAGATCAAAATGAAATCTGAAGAACAGAAATAGATTTTACTTTTCCCCACTCCTTCTCTACCCTTTCCAAACAAACAAAAATCACTATTTATGTCCACAAAAAGAATCTAAGAAAGAATCTTATTTTTTTTTTCTTCTTAAGTTTTATTGTGCTAATTTTTATTGCTTGAGATAAAGCTAAACAAAATCCAAAAGCAAGTCAAAGTAAGTTTAATGATTAGTTTTGAAATAAATTCAAACTATGAGGGCGAGTCAAAGAAGAGTGAGAATGGGTTTTTTAATCACGAAATGCATTAGGTAGGGTCGAGATTGATATGGTCTTTTTCAATGTAGTTCCCATCGAGTTGTATGTACTTGGTCCAAAGTGTCTGCCAGTTCTGGAAGAAGTGCTGGAACCCGTCGTTTAACATCGACTTCAGAACCGCCTCCGCCTTCTTCAGAACTGCCGTTGATGAACCTGTTTGCTTTGGGATCGTAGTGATGAAACCAACTCCTGGTGAGTAATGATGGAATTTAGGTAGGCCTCATGCTCTGCTACCAGACGCTGAAACTCCCTTGCAGCTCCCTGCAAGGCGTTAGCAATCTCGGCACCCATCTGGCACCGACAATCTGTGCAAGCGATTGTGCGGAATGGCGAACGCACTACCATGGGAAATGTTTAACATGTCCGGCTGTCTATCTTAATGTTATTCGGCGATATTCCCGAACAATGACGGTAATCATGATCTCGTTCACTGCGGTCGCCAGGACCGCCCTGCTTTCTGGTCGAAACACGGCCCTCTTTAAACTCTTTGAACCACCGAAATGCGGTTGATTGTGAAAGATCACCTTCGCTGTAGGTCTGCTGCAACATTTCTTATGCTTCCATTGTGGATTTCTTCAGACAGATGCAAAATATCAAAGCCGCGAACTGCTCATCACGAACCGACTCCATTGTTCCGTAGGCGACTGCGGACAACTCGTGCTTTGTTGGCTCAATGCTGTCAGACGCATGCGCGTACGCGCTTACAATTTTTTTCGCCGAACCCACGAGACCCGTTCTTCTCATTGTTTCACAGTCGTATATCCACTGCGTGATTCAAAAAAATTCAGTCTCACTTTTTTGACTCGTCCTCGTAAAACAAATAAATGACAAGAATCCATTACACGGGATTGAGAACAGTAAGGTTAACTAAAGCACTAGCTCAGCTTATTTGGATCTGTTTTGAAGGACCCAGAGAACACTCTTAAAGGTGGAATAGAATTTGGAGTTTGGAATTAAGTAGTAATTAGAAAGGCTCTACTAAATTGAAAAATAAAAGTAGGAAGTAATCTCCCCTGAATTATTATTATTCCACCACTAAGATTTATATTTTCATAGCTGATTAGATATGTTTCATATTAAGATGAAAATGTTATACCTTATTCTAGATCAAATATTGTTTAGATTCTTCGACATTTAAAAGGAGAAGCAATAGGAATTTTTCAAACAATAAAATCCATCGCACAATTTGTTGAAATTTATAGATTTGTCGGTAAATTTTTTGGCAACGCAACAACATAACTGATTAAGGATGATAGAAAATGTGGATATTTGAAGAAAGACAGGAGCCATTGACAACTTTAGATGCAAGATTGGTTCCAGCATTTCTGCTTTGTCTGGATTGAATGCTGTTTATTTTTTGCGAATAGAATTATTAATTATATATTCTTTGCAATGATTTTTTTAATTTAAAAAGCTTTGGGTAATTGGTATCATTTATTACTAGCCTATTGGGTAATATTTTGTCGTTAGTGTTGCTTTTAATATGAATTTATTGAGATTCACCATTAACTTTGATAAGTTCTATATAGTTGTAATACTTAAGTTTCTATGCTACAATATAGTAACAGCAGCATGATTTTTAATTTGAGGACAGGTAGAGTTCCGGAAATTCTGCATTAAGGTTAAAGAACTCGTTCGACATGATGGCATAAAAGGGGCGAGGAAAACTTAGGGTCCCTTGATCTACCAGGAAGGAGCAGAAATTTTGGATACCATCCAAAGATCGTCCGCCGGAAAAGAAAATCTACCATCATTTTTCACAGAAGGTTGTATTAAGAAACAATGGAATCAGTTTCTTTGCTAGCACTAGAAGTTGTGGATATTCTAGAGTAAATGTTATAACTTTAACTCAACTTTATTGTAATGATCACACTCGTTGAAAATGGTTGCATTTGATGTTAGACACATTCCTTTAAGGATCTTACAGTATTTTGAAAACATTCCATTATCCAAACGTTATTTGCTTCTTGTAAATATACTTCAAATTCTATGGTAGGCCCAATAATTCAACTAATAAGATTTCCGGTGGTTGTCTAGAATTTTGTGCCCGTTTATTTCTCCTCGAGAAAACGAACCAGAGTTAACCCAGCATTCTATCAAATGGATACCCAGTTTCTATGCTGGGATTTACTGCAGGTAAGCTTTAAAAAGGCCATCTTATCCAGTTTAACCCTAGTGACTAAAGGAGATCGCAGGATCTTCTTCTTAAAGAAACATTGAGAAGGATACGCGAACGACATACAATTTTAATTTAAGTTTACCTGAAATTTTCTAAATACTTTTAATAATTTATTAAAATACAAGTTTATTGAGTTTACGGAGTTTTTGAAGTTTATTGAGGACGGATTTTGTTTTTATCTGAATATAAATTTTGTTCTGAAAATTTAATTTTATCTTCTTTTTTATATTTCATAAGAGAAATCATTGAAAATGATTGTCATTTGTTTTTAAAAGTTTTGACAAGAAATTATTCTGTAGTTTTTCTTATTTGACAGAAATAAAAAACAGTGAACTAATTCTCTTTAAGACATCAATCATAATAGAAAGAGATTGAACAAATACAGATTAGAATATTTTCTTTTTCTCATCTAAATATAAAACACCGTGATGTCTGCAATTTAACGAATAAAGTTCACATTTAATATGATAGATATTAGAAAGACTAATTCAGTTTCTCAGGAGTTTATTTTCTGATTTTCTGTCGTTATCTTATTACAAATAAGTTTTAAGACTTTGACAAGGATTTATTTGATCCGTGGTTTTAATTTCCTGTTCTTTTTTTCACTTCCCAAGTAGATTATTCCACTTTGAATCCACTATCTTTTTAAGGGCAAAGAATAATTTGGTCGCATTAAACACTAAACTGAGCAGCTTTTAGAGACAAAGTCTCTTCACGACGCAGTTCTATTGAAAGCAGTTGTAATAAAAAAAAAGGGTGGAGACTGGAGGGGGGGCTTCAGTTTGAAACCACTATTAAAGGTGAATCATGAATTAGGATTGATTGAATCACCTGTGGACTTGAACAGTTCCTCCAATACGGACTTCAATTAAAACGTCTGCCGTACATCAAAGGAAATTTACGTTGAGGAATCTAAATTAAACTAGGAACAGAGTGAATGGTAAAGAAAAAAGCTTCACTTTACACAAGCAAAAAAAGGACTAGTTTTCCACTTTTCTTGATGTACATAAGTTATATTCACTTTAGGCAATACAGAAGGTTTCATTTATTAATAATACAATTTCAAAGAATATAAACTCTATTTGTTTATCTTAAAATCATGAAATATCTATTAAAAAAATCCTAATTTTTAATTAATAGAATAGAGTGTAATTAAAGAATAACATGAAAAGAAGATTTTTTTCCCTTATTTTCTGAATTTTCCTTAAATTAGGAAGATGTTAGCTTTACTGAGTGTCGGGCTTGTAAAAGTATCATGTTTCTATATTCGTGTCTCCAACTCTTAGAATTTCTTAGTCAGTCATCGGATCTACTTAATACTTTGCATGCACATTATGGGCAAAAGACTATCTTTCCTTTTTTTTGAAAATGCTTCCTTGTAGATGCAAAGCGAGAAATTCCTCGTGAAGAACCACTGGAAATCGAGCAAGCTCTGATTGACGGGAAACAATGAATACTTAGTCGTGACACTCACTAATCTCTAAATATATATAAATGCGAAAGCCTTCACTGATTCAATGAGTCATTGACTCAGTGCTGACTCATATCTAATTCTTCTACTTCCCATGTAGCCGGGAACCTGAAATTTGGCAGACAGCTGCCTTAAGTTGTACTTGGAAAAAGTAAGCTATTGGGATTTCGGTTAACATCACCTAAGAGGTTGAAAAGTGGTGAAACCCCTGAAATAGCGCCACATAGCAACCAGGTGGCGACAATGGGAACTAAGCTATTGTTGTGCATAATAGCATCAAATAGTAAAAAAACGGTGGCAAAATCTAGAACTAAAATATTTTTGTGCATTATTCTCTTCCGCATCTTCTCCTGTTCTTTGTCAAAATCGAAACGATACGTATTAGACGAATTTTCGATATTCGGATCCTAATAGGTATATATAGGGGGGGGGGAGAATCTTTCTGGGAGGATTTACGGATCTCGAAAACCGCTTGGGATGGAAACACGAAAGTTGTCAGGAGTATTTTGTGTCGAAATTGAAAAGATGCTTTATCGATATCGATCCCTAAGGGGTGTAAACGGAGGGGAGTGAGGAGATGGGCAAACATTGTTGAAGGATAATACTTCTATGGAGTTTCTATGGCACAATAAGAATATAATATTAATTTGCACTGATCCAGTAATTTTTTACCAACTGGGGAAGGTTTGATGTGATAGGGATGTGGAGTCGATGAGAAAGGAAGTGCTGGAATGGTTTGAAGTGATCTCATAATTTCAATTTCCTTCTCATCCATATCGGGAGATCTTTTTTTTTTTGTAACCCTTACGAAGAACAGATATTTCATATATAGATGCGTGCTATGATTTAAATAAATTATAGATTACAAATTTAGTCCATTTTGTAATCTGTGGCATAATCTGTTAATCTCTTTTTATATCATTAACACTTCAATCATTTCCCTGGTTATTTATTCGAGCATTGAGATTCGAAAGTGAGAACAATGTTCGAATTTGTTCTAGTTGTCCTATTCCTAAACATGTTTATCACTGAAGTTAAAGAGCATTTTATTAAAGCAAATATGACTGGTTTACATACTTAGTTGAAATGTTTATTCTGTCTAAAATAATGACTAATAGAAAACCAAAGAGTGCTTTACCAGACTTAAATGAAGTAGAACAAGAAGCACCAAGTAATATCTGATGATATTTTACCCTGGAATTTTATTAGGAAATTGTTACCACTTGCACCAGAGTAAAACATTCATTTAAGATCACCTTCTGAGACCAAGAATAATTCGCGGTTTTTTAATGATATTTTCATCTTGAGAACCCAAAATGAACTTGGGTTAATTTTATTTTCTTAAAATTTTCCATGTCGAACAGTGTTGTTGTACAATTATGTTTTTCCCTTGTATTAAATCTGAACACTAGGAAAGTAGCTTCCACATTCTTCCAGGAACGATTTGTTTGATTATCTCTTTGTATCAGAAGTACTGATCGTATTTTATTTTAATTTACATAAAATAGCTAAGTTCCTGTGCAAAGCGGTTAGGAAGTCAACTGTTATTAGTTTTAGTGCAAAAATTTAACGTGCATGGAAACAATTATATGAGAAATCAAAGGAAAACGCACAAAACCAAGAGTTCACTGATCTGTTTTCGGAAATTGTGATACCGGGAATCCAAGATAGCCCAGTAAGATACTGGGCAGATCCAACCCTAAAATAGGCTATCTTGGATTCCCGATATCACAATTGCCAAAAACAGATCAGTGAACTCTTTACTTTTGTGCGTTTTTCTTTTCTTTCTCATGTGATTAGTCTTATTTACTTTTTTCGATATAGTAATGTGGGCTTAAGGACCAAATGTACATTACGAAGAGATATTTCTTGATAGCCAACATATTTCTTGGTATTAGCCAGAGTTCCTATTTAATAAACACGTTAAGAGTCATTTTACGAGAATCCTCCATTCACAAAGGCTGTTTTAAAACTTTCTCCCACGATCAGAATGACCTCAATTGAAAAAGAAATATTTAGGCAATCGTTAAATTCCTTCTGTTATAGTGGTATTGTTATTTTGTTGAGTGTATGAAGAGTTCGGTTATTGTTTGTTTGTTTGTTTTTTGTTTTGAATTCTCATAATTACTTTGATGCCATTAGTATAAATCATCGGTTTTGGTCTCGTGTAATGGAATTCGCATTTATTTCATCCAATCGAGAAAGTTATCATAAATGTAATTAAAAGTTCCATTGTTTTACGAATGTTTTCATTAAGAGATAATGTTGTCTTGCCTCATTAAAATGGTCTCTGGGTACTTGGAGAATAACCCAAGTATGCGAGTGCAATTAAAACTATATATATTACAACGAAAGTCAGAGAAAGACTTCTTGGGAAAAAAAGGGGTAACTTTGAGTTTCAGTTATATTTGAGAAACTGGCTACACATCACTGAAAAGTATGTTTTTAAAAAAATAACAGAAAAACAAAGAAATTTTGAATGGAGATCTTATGTTTTGAAGAGGATAGGTCGGATAGTAAAATAAACAATGGTTAAAGTTATTCTTTATTTATTTATTTATCTCAATACAAAACTAGAAGTATAGGCTGTTCTCGTTTTAAAGTGGATGATTAGTACTAAAACAATTACTTAAGTGAATCGACTTAAAGCGAGGACCATTGAAAAATGACCATTCATGGGAAAAAATGTTTAACGGGGTCCTCAACATAGGAAAACAGTTTCAAAAATGGGAAAGTAGACCTTCTTTTTTCATATTTGTTGCATATATTTTTAGTACATTACTCCTAAGTTTTTCCATATATATTTATGATTTACAATGAATTTCAGAATGGCCTGACTGTGTTTCACCACTCTTAGTATTGATCGTTTGTGACGGAAAAAACAAACAGACAAATGCTATGTAAACTGTTTACTGAAATTTATTTTTTCATTTAAAATTGCAATTGTAACAAAATAGCAAGTCTTTTATTCCACTCTTAAATTACACTGCACGTTCATAAATTGGTTCGTTATTTATAAAATAACTTGCTCGTCCATAATTATTTACTAATCTATTCTCCTTTCCTACCGAATTTTACTTTATTTGCCTTTTACTCAAAAACTACAATAAGTAGGAAGATGAAATTTTTGTTTGCTTACGAAAAATTGCAGGCAGATGTGCAGAATCACAATTCCAGTACTTAAATCGAGGGCGAAACGCCCATTTTGAAACTGCGTATGCTCGCTACGCTTCATACAAATAACTTCGTACAACAACTTCTATTCCACTGGTACGTGTTTAACACTTGAAGGTTTAACATTTGAGGTATCTTATACGTTTGACAAATTTGATAAATTAAAAAAATCATGCATATCAGGGGCGTATATAAGGGGGGGGGGCGGGGGGGCCCCGGGCCCCCCCCCAAAAAAATAAAGATATGTCCTCCCAAGGTTTTTTTT
>JAFIDM010004315.1:41133168-41168751 GCA_023159025.1 Thereuonema tuberculata | reverse complement strand
ATTATATTAATCTTGCCCCCCCCCCCCGAAAATATATTCTATATACGCCACTGATGCATATTAATGTGTCGAATACGTGAAGAAGAACGTTTGAGAACTCATGTTCATGTACCTGTGATTTTAATGTGATTTGTGTATTAGAATTCGCAAATTTTAAAGTACTTTTTTTTATTAAGCATCAACATACTCAACATAAATAAATGTGATAAAATATATATATACATTTACTAAATCGCAAATTTTCGAAGAGAATTCGTCTCTTCTTCCTCAACCTTACAATGAAAATGTAACGAAATAAAAAAAAAAAATTAAATAACAAACTAAGGAAGACTACGTGAAGTAAATGAACGTGTAGGCCTAGTAGCAGGGGCGTATGTAGGGGGGGGGGCGGGCCCCTCCCGAAATAATGAAGATATGTCCTCCGAATGTTTTTTTTGGTTGAACAGATAGAATTTCATTGTTTTTTTTGTTTAGTTGAATAGATTTTTTTGGCCCGGGCCCCCCCCCCCAGTAGTAATGGTTAATGAGATAATTGATAAAAATTGTGCACATTGTAATAACAAAGTAAAATTCGATGTCTTTAATGGTTGATTCTTTGTATTACTTTCAGATTATTATAATTAAGTTTATAAGTTTCAACAATCCATGTAAACTTAATACTGTTTTTCATGTAATCTTCCTTAGTTTGTTATTTACATTCTTTTTTATTTCGTTACATTTTCATTGTAAGCTTGAAGTTCGAAAATTTGCAATTTAATAGATGTATATATACATTTAATTATGTTGAGTATGTTGATGCTTAATATTAAGACTTCCAAAAGAGAGGAAATTAGAAAGAAGTATGGTGTAAGCACTTTTTTTATAGTTTTAATGTCTTAATTTATTTGTTAAATTACATTAAATTTGAAATCTTTTACAGCTCGCACATTTAAACGAGCGAGTCTTAATCAAAGCCCAGCTTTTGGCTAGTTAATAATAAAATAAAAAAGTAGATAGAAAAATCTGTCCGCACCGTCAATGACAAACGAATGTGGGAAAATGACAGGAGCATGCGCATTGACTTGTCATATGAATGGCGTGCTGTAACAAAATATTGCCATACGTCGAAACATTTAAGTGAGCGTTCCACAATTATTTGACCATGCAACTGAGAGGAGAAGGATAATGAATACAGGTTAAGCGAGGAAGGTCTGTATTAGAGCAGAGAACGATTAGTTTAATTATTTTAAACGTTCTAGGGAAACGAAATAGACAGTGTGGATGAGATCGAAAAAATAAAAATAAAACTTAACATTGATGAACCGGAAGGAAATTCAAAATGTTTTAACGTTAATTTAACTGAGTTGAAAATTTTGCGATCAAATTTGAGTTTAATGCACAGCACAAGCAATTACACTCTAACCATATTAAGTCCACGTCCCTCTATTAAGAAGCTCATATTTCCTCCATCCATACTCGTCCGCTGTAAGCTTGGTAACTGCAGCCCTTGAGTAAAAAAAATAAAGGGATATCAAACATTTAAAATTTATATCCCTCCACAATTACCATTTTCTTTCCCTGATCTCTTGGGATGCGAAACTGAGAACCACTGTTTCTCTCAAATCATAGAAGCCGTGTTAGGGACTGAGGATACAAGGATGGGGAAATTAATTTTGAGGAAGGGGGAGGAGATGATCAACAATAAACGTACTCTTTTGTTTTTCCATTGGACTATTAATTTACAATTTACGTAATTTTAAGAAAATCGTTCCAGTCGTTTTAGCGTAATGCTCGTAAATAAGCAGATAAAGAAGAAAAATGTTGAAATTAAATAATAATGGAAATGTTATTATTTTAATTTTCAGGATTATTTTCAGGATATCTCTCTTGATTACCTGATCAATACCGATTTTCTTTTTAGCATTATTTCTTTTGTCTTATAGTCCATTTTAATTTTAAATCCTAATTAAAACCATAAAGAATCATAAGTACAATCTCCTTTTGTTGAATCAAAGTGACGAAATAAATGACATTATAAAAAAAGTTGTAATTAATGTTTGTTTTATTTCGTTGATTCAGTTTTTAATTACCAATGTGTAATTTCTTTACAGAGTTCAACCTGATGATATCGGTGCTTACATCAACATGGGAAGGACTTACAACACATTAAAAATGTACGCAGAAGCCGAAATGACCTTCAATAAAGTAAGTAAAATATTGCAGTTTATTGATGGTAGGTTAACGGTATTTTCATGGATCTAAGGAATGCATTAATGAACATTTAGTTAAATGGTTGGCACCCTCTTGTCGAGAGAAAATATTATGAAAAAGTTTATTCGGAAATGGTTTACTGGTTTAGGGTTGCGCTCCAAAAAAATTTGAAATTTTTAATTAATTGATACTTACTGCTTTATCCTCAAATTCCGAACCTCTCTCAGGTCGTCTCCTGTTAATGTCTTTCCTTATCTTGTGTCATGTTCTCCCCTTGAAGATGATCTCCCGTGGGAGATTGAAACCGTCGGTGGTAAATTATTATTTTTTTTTATTTTTCATATGTATCTTTATTATTATTGTCTACATTGTGCATTCTCTTGTTTTTCTTCATTTAATAATTTCTACTCATTGCACGTTAAATTACCCACACAAAATGTGCCAATGTTTTAAGTTGCCAAATTGATAAGCTAAAATATCAAATTTGAAGGAAATCCGTTTAACCGTTTAAAAGTAATAAGCATTTAGACAAACAGAGAAATGTTCGAGTGGAATAGTAAGACTTGAAAGAGCTCTATAGTATCGACTAATTAGTCAAGTTTATTTAGTCGAGTTTATTTACTTTTTTTTTAATTAATACAGCCAGGGGGAAAAAGGCACACACATAAATCGAATGTCGAAATTCAATTTCTTTACAATAACTTTGTAATTATAAATAGCATCGATTGAAACAAATGTCAACCTCAACTCAATTTCCATAAAATTCATAAAAAATTTATTTTGATTTTTACCTAAATGTGATAGCCGAGTGGGTAAGGGAGCTTGGCTGCGGGTTGGAGTTGGCGGGTTCACCCTCATTTTTTCAGGCTTCATTACCTTCCAAACGTGTCCTACGGTCTACCCAGCCCTCTGTTGAATGATACCGAGTTTCCGGGGGTTAAAGGCGGGCGGGCGTCGG
This sequence comes from Thereuonema tuberculata, assembly GCA_023159025.1. Taxonomy (NCBI): domain Eukaryota; kingdom Metazoa; phylum Arthropoda; class Chilopoda; order Scutigeromorpha; family Scutigeridae; genus Thereuonema; species Thereuonema tuberculata. The sequence goes on along the minus strand of JAFIDM010004315.1, from coordinate 41,165,603 downwards.
GCTGTCCACCCGACCTCAGCTTCGTTCTGTTGGTCAAGAAGCGCCGGAAGCCTTACCTCCCGCTATCCCAAAGGGCCTCCGAAGGCCTAAAGTGGGTATTTAAGTTTTTTCTAAATGCTGCTTTTGTTTTTTTATTAGTTTAAGAGCTATACAATGAATCTGCTTCCCATTCTTCACCAAATTTTCTAAGAAAAGTCGTAAAACTTAACATTTGTGTATGTGTTAAGTGTATTGGCATTCATATTTAGAAATCTACTTTTATTGAGCTTTTCTCCGAAGAGGTTAGAAATTGCCAGAGAATAATACAAGAAATGAAACAATATAACCGATGTTAAACAATGAAATGAAGCACATGAAAGCATCTTGGCAAATGTTATCAAATATCAAAAATATTGATACCGTTTACTGCGCATTAAAGTAAATTAGATATAGGAGGCAAAATTTATCCTGGATTTAATAAATGTTCAGCAAACGGAAAGTTTGAAGATAGTGTTGCATTCAGCGTATCTTATAATTAATAAATGGGGATAATTTGTGTTAGTTTCAGAACTTTAAAAACCGTTTATTTAAAGAACAAGAACGTTTCAATATTTTAAGTTCTTTTGACAATTTCTTAAGTTAATATTTATAAATAAATTCCTCAACTGCATGTTAATGTTTATTATTTCATTGTTTGCTTTTCTTGGTTTGGGAAATTTTCAATGACAGACAGGAGTATCTGAAACAGATATTTTTGTTTTCACTGCAATCACAAGGAGAGGGCAAATTTCATCCTTTGAGATACTTGATTTTGCAGCAGCTTTCTTTTGTGAATTGTTGTTCAAAAGGGCTGGTGAAGATGCCTGCAATTCTGGGCTTCCTTCATCGTATTTTAACCTACTTTCCAAGGAAAGTGAGGCTTATAAGATCATTCAGTCTGCTTGTGTGTCCATTTGTCTGTATCCTCCCAATTTGGCCCGCTGGATGGATCGTCTTGAAATTTAGTATGCCTGTGTACGGACTAGAGACGTAATCTTTTCCAAGTGAGGTTTCCCCTTTTAATGAGGTAATCCCCTTATAATGTTAATCTATTAATTAGCCCATGAGTTAATCCGATTTCGATTAATTATTTAAGTAAATAGTGCAGATTTAATTTCTTTTTTCAATAAATGCAAAATTTATAATAAAATTTGTATTTTTTTTTACACTTTAAGTAAGCTTTATTCTTCGAACTTCCTGTTAAGAATAAGTTCTTTTCTCCCATTTGTCAACAGAGGATATACAGGGTGCCTCAGAAGGAAAGGTCGTATTCTGGGAGGATGTACCAAAGAAAAACGTTCGTATGGGCACGTGTCCCATTACTAACGGTTTCCGAGAGAGAACAATTTGACATTTGCACAATTATTGTTCAGAAAGAGATATTACGCACGCTAATATTTATTTATTCAAGTGACAAATTTGTTTATAATATCAGTACGCTTTACAACAGACGGCGCTAAAGTAACAATTACTACACATTCAAATATCTCGGAAACCATTCGGATTAGGGCACTTGTTCATCAAATCTTTTCTTCCTTAGACTGACAGATTGTAGGACCTCCCAGAATATTGACCTTTGCTCTTAGAATACTCTGTACAGAGAGAGAGAGACAAGCTGCCTGTCATATTAAATTGACAACTATTGCTAATTCACCTCCACAAAACCATAACTGCATTAAAGCGTCAATAGCAGCATCACAACAACTCACGTCTCCACTACAGGTGTTGCTGGAGAACATCACGAGAAAGGGGCAGGAAAGAGATTCAGTGTCTCAGTCCAAAGATCTTGAATCTAAATAAGAGAGGATGAAAGGGCTAAAAAAAACAAAAGAAACTAAACTGATCGAAATAAAGTAATAAGTAGAGCGTATACAAGAACACGTAAGCGCAATTAGAAACACCCATCCGAAAATCTCAGATTGGGGCCACCATTCAATATGATTGGGACATGATCCAGACCCAATCGTACAAATAGTATACAGAAATATACATAATAAAGAAACAAGGTTTATGTTAGAGGCTTGTGTAATCAATAGCTTTAAATGTTTTAACAAGCAGAAAGGTGTGGAGATTAGTCAAATAATACTTGAAAAATTCAAAAATAATTGTAAAGACATTGCACGATTTCAATAATGTTTTTATTTTTATTATATAAGTATGTAAATGATCCTAGATTGTTTTCCAATAATAATAACTATGTAAATGATACTTACTACGTAAAGGATTTTATATTGTTTCTAATTATAATTACAATGCATGATTATAATTACCATATATGATTTGATTTTGTTAATATTCAATTCATAAAAACTTTGTTTTTTATGTTTTTATGAAGAACATTCCATGTAGCGGATAAGCCTGAAGAAGCAGGTAAAAGTCTAACCTGCGAAATATAGCTATGTTTGAGAAGACAAGATGTTGTTGTTTTTATTTCTAAAGTAATAAGTCCTTTTTTATTCCTTTGCAGGCGATGAATCTCCTCCCACAGCCTCGATCGGGCGAATCCTATTTTGCCAAAGTGGCTCAAAATCATTTAAATGTATTTTTAAATCTGGCTAATTTAATATCTCGGAATGAATCCCGTTTAGAAGAAGCGGATGCGGTAAGTTATAGAAATTAAAGTTCATATAAATTTTTTAGAATTTTCTTTAGGTTTTTCTTTTTTTTTTTTTTTTTTTTTTAGATTTCTTAGGTATCAAATTTCAAATAAAATGAGTAAAGTAATTAAATATAAAATGCGACGTTAAACTAACTGAATTATAATTACAGAAACTTTAGTAAGAATAGATTTCTATAAAATTATGCTTCAATTTCATTTTATAACAAAAATGTTTTCATATGTCCTAAAATAAACTATCTTCCTAAATTATTAACATTAGTCTTTTTTTTTAATATGTATCAAAGAATTCAGTGAATTGTACTCATCACACTAAATAAATGAAAACAATGAGTAATTAAAAGCGGAGCATTGGTCAACTGATGACGCAACAAAAAAAAAGCTAGAAAATTCATTTCGATTGGCTGAAAATTTGCCAATGAACATACGATGAATAAACATGTTGAGACATGCTGTATTATTACCCCTTAATTCAATACGATGGCCAAAGCTTTATCGTAAATTAAAATAGTTTCGCATGATTTTTTTTTTTATTATTATTTCTTTTGCGTCTATTTAAAATTTATTTGTATGTGAATCGAATTGTTTGGTTGTGTCCCTTTCACAAGTGATTTTTCTTTATTCTATTAATTTTTAAAAGGTCCTTTATAAGACATTTTTATTTTTTTCTTAACAAAAGAAACAGTGAAGATCAGAAATTAGTATTTGGTGATTTCATCTGTTTTAATTCTTGGTTTTAATAATTTTTAAAATATTATTATGAAATCATCTTAATTTATCTTTAAACACTTTCTTTAATAATAACAGAACATTTTTGTAATAAGTAGAGATTATCCGAAAATAAAATGTCAACTATATTTACAAAATTGGAAAATAACCAAAACATCTCTGAATTGAATTAACAAAGAAATTTTAGTTTTAAGAAATCACACGAATTTCAGTTCAAAGGCATTTTTTTGTGTACTTTCGTTTCCTTCCCTATCATAAATGGTGAGAAAATCGCCAACCGGACAATAAATATGCCTTCGCATATTGAGCCAACATCAACGGGAATTCTGTACAGCTGTTTCATCTTTATTAGGAATCATCAGCAGAATATATCCTTGATGTTTGACTCGTTGCGCGAAAGCTTTACCCAAAAGCATTCTCGGTCCCGGGAGTGGGCCGCCGAGATAAAAAACAATAATATAAAAAATGATTCTGAAAGATCCAATATGTTAACCCCTTGTCCTCTCACTGAAAGGCACTAAGGAAATTAATTACAAAAAGGCAACATCATAAGTTCAATTGAAAGCAAGTTTAACGTCCGTAATTATTTGGAGACGGTCGTTAAACTTGCTTTCCCTATCATAATTAATAAAAGAATTTCTAAGGGTCTCTTTTTTTAAAAAGTTATTTTATTCGTTTGGTAAGTTTACCATTCAACTTAATACTAGGCCAGCAACAACAACTAGATAATTCTTAACCATTCTTTTAATCATAATATTTCGTCTATTCTGAGCGAAGACTTCTTCAGATGAACCTTTATAGGGATAAAAACATATCCTCTATCTTAGAATTAATTTACAAAAGGAATTATAAAACAATATAATAGTGCAAGTAAAACAGCGTATTAGTGCGAGTAATGCTGTACTTTGAAATAATTTAATGCGAGGAATACAATACTTTTATCTGATTTTTGAAATAATTTATATAAACAATAAATATTCAAATTGAAAAATTATAGAAAAACAATAATTAATTTCGTAAAAGAACAATAATGAGCAAAATAATTATATAAACAATAAACTAGGCCGTGAATTGTTTTCTGGCATCATCAACAGAGCCCAAGTCAGTATTTGTTTTCTTACAATTCTTTTGTGTGTTTTTTTTCCTAAATTTTAAAATTTCTTTTACATTGAATTGTGTAACTGATTGACCTTATTTTATAGTTGTACAGACAAGCCATCAGTATGAGAGCAGATTACACACAAGCCTACATTAACAGAGGAGATGTCCTTATTAAATTAAATCGGTAAAACGAAATAATTATTACGTAGACTTTAATTAGTTTTCCAGAACAATTTCTTTTTATAAAATATTCTATCAAATTTAACTTCCAATTACAGTTATCAGAAACTTGAATATAAAGATAATTTCCTCTATTTTGATTAACGTTATTGTTACATTCTTACAATTTATTTCTAAATTTTTTTTTTTTATTAACAGCACTAACGAAGCTCAGGAAGTGTATGAAAAAGCACTAGAATATGATAATAATAATCCAGACATCTATTATAATGTAAGTAATATTTTATTATAAGTAAGTTTATATTATTGTATTGTAACAGTAATTTTTGATTTTAATGTTATCAGAAATATTGTGGTAAGTGGCTACTTTAAAATGTGATATTTTCTAAAGATCTGTTAATCTATTATTAATATCTTTTATTTTGAAAGCGCGAAAGTAGGTTACAAAGACGATTAAAGAATTTCTTATGTCGTTGTATTATTGTAAAGAAATTAATGGAATCAAGGAAAATCAAAAAAAGAAAACTGATGATAGGAAGGATTGCAAAGTAGATATCTCTTATATAAATACAAAAATAAGAAGACGGCAAATAAATGTCTAAAATGCAGTGAACGAATCATCAAGAATAAGGAAGACTGTCAGCTCTAAAAAGGTCTTTTTTATTAATCAAATTAAAAAGATGAGCTTAAAGTGTTAAATACAAAAAACTATTTCAATAGGTGGTTTTGTGTTGATTCATCATCGTTTTATTCTTCAAGGAATATTTAATGAATGTACATCATCGAACTCTGTTCCAAGCCAAATGTTTCATCTCAAATCACTTGTTTCAATCTCCTCTCTTATTGTACTTCTAGGATTTCTTCCTGAAATCTTAATTCCTATCTGACTGCAATAATACGAGTATATTTCCATTTGCTGTCTTCATCTTAAAACAATTTTCACTGATCCCAAGATTTGCCGTCTTCTATCTTAGCTTGTCTTCTTCAGTTTAAGCATGTTAGCTTATGTTTACCCATACCCTAACATCTCACAAGCCCACTTGTATCTGAAGTGTTATTATCCAATGTCGTTACCACAAAATTCATATTTGATTTCTTTGATATAACAAGCTATCATCTGTGGATTCTCAGACCTGATAACTTTCTTTTGGTTTTCTACAACGATCGCCTACCTTTAGCCTTAGGATTCCTCCTAGATGAACGGCAGCGGTTATTTACTGGTGGTTGTTATTCGCCAGGTAACAATCCGATCAAAGCACGGGTGGCATTAGTTGTCTCCATCCCACACTTTGATAACACTGCGCCTTAGTTCTTGGTGGTTTGTGCTTCTCTTTATTTGCCCCTAGTCTTTGTAGTCCGTTCCATTATCCATCATCTTGTGGATCTATTCACCCTGAATTTATATTGATTATTTATATAAAATATATATATTGAACATAATATTATTACTTTTTCTGATCTTCAATTAAGAATAAAAAATTACAGATTATAACAAAATAACTATTTAGAAATCTTTTACATTTAAATTATTTAAAATATTTAACCATATAATAATGTTTTATCCTTGCAGTTAGGTGTTGTCTTTCTGGAACAAGGAAAAATCTCCCAGGCCTTGGCTTACCTGAATAAAGCCCTGGAATTTGATCCTGATCATCAGGTAGAAAATATTTCAATCAAAATTCACCAGTTTGATTAGGGTTTATTAATGATTTTATTAATCTCAAAAATTCTTGAAAGTGTTAATCGTAACTTTAGGTTGGGTTCGTTAATGGAAGTTTTTAAAAATAACAGAATTGGAATTTAAGAAACACGCTAAATGTAAGTACAAGAAGCTATTTCTGACTCTGGAAGGTTCCAAATTTGACTCAGTTTTGAAAATATGTTATAACCAAAAATGTCTCACGTGAAGTCGTTAAGGATTGTCTCTTTGAGAATTTATTGGAATTTTAGAAAGAACTGAAATTAAGTAATTTTTTTCAGATCTATTTTATCTGTCCTTTTAAGCGACCCTGTAAAGGTGGGGGGGGGAGCTCTTACATTCACTCTGTCTGTTCGTCTGTCACAATCTGTACAGTCCAAACTAGAAGTCGGACAGACGATACCTTATTGGAACAACTTACAACTTGTAGAGATGGTGTAAAATACGAGTTCCGATTTGCGATCTCTTTCTGAGTCACAGGAAGTGGCCGAAAATGAAACCAGTGCGGGATGGTTATGGTTCGTTTATATTAAAAGACCAATTTGGGCTTGTTCTCTCTTCCTGAGATTGGACAGTGATTAAAAATAACATTGAAAAACTCCCAAAACCAAACCCCATAATAGACTCACTTATTGCAGTGATTAATTTTAGCTAAGTTTGGCTTCAACATATAGGAACTGAATTTTTTTAAACAAGAATAAATACCATAAACTGACATTCACTTTGGCAATTATTATTAATTAAATAGATCGAAGGAAGTAGAATTACCAAAAGCACTAAAAACTTCATTCAAGTTTATGCTGCGAAAGGTTTAGGGAAAAAGTAACCTCAATTTTTATCGAGTCTTGACGAAATTGGAGTTGATTTAAAATTCAATCTCGAATGCCTGGTTTCGCGAATATAAGACGTACAGACAGAAAAAAATTCGACAATAGTTTTAGAAAAGCGGATAATGTTCCGCTTTTTCTGAACGAGCATAACCAAATATTACATTTGTGTGTATTTGACATTTTTCCATACATTTGTCAAACTTTAAAAATAAAATCTTTTTATTACTTTTCTAATTTTCAAAGTGATAGCAAATAAGAGAAACATTCTTTTCTTTTCTGTTTGTTTCTCTTTATTTGCTATCACTTTGAAAATCTTGATCAATACGAAATAAACTAATATTAATAACTAGGTTGAAAATTTCTGGAAATTTTTGTGAATGTTCATTAGAATGATTAAAATATTCTAATTAAAATAGAGCAAAACAAATTTGCTTTTGATTCAATATTCAGTAAATTTAAAGCAAATTCATTCTAAATTTTAATTAACGGAGAATTGGAATCAAGGAATGTTTTCAAAAGAGAATCAAATGGATTCGTATTTATCCGTTTGGTGACTTCTTTATTAAAGTCCAATATTTGTTTTCTTCCTGTTTATTTGTCAAATTGAAGAGATCAAATATGAACAAATAAAAGAGACGAATAGATTTGGATCCTCACAAAGTCTTACCGTTTTAGCAACTTCCTAACCATTTGTATAATAAAAATTCAAAAACTTTCCTGGAAGAAGGAAATGGATGCTCTGCTTTTGTTCTGAGTTAAGAGTCTTTTTGGTTTACTATTTTTTTCTATTAACTCCTTACTTCGAAGCAGTCTGATACATTAGTGAGAATTCCCCAGTTGTGTTAAGTACTGTAGTAATACTCTTTTGATCTGTCAGATTTTAAAAAAGACGTTTCTTTATTTCTAGGAGGCTCTTATGAATTCCGCCATATTGATTCAAGAAACTGGCAATCTTCATTTAAGGAAAACAGCTCATGAAAGGTAAGACACCATTTTGATGCAAAAACTAATCATTGTAAGATTGATTAGAAAGTTTATCACAGTCTCTCAAGTATTTCGAAATATCTTCGACAACAAATAAGTAAAGCATGTTTGATAGTAGCAGGAGAACAGAATTCAATGTTATAATGATTTTGGTTTCTTTAATAATAAATAGTGTTGTATTTATTAAAATTAATCCACTAATAAAAACATTTACCTGTAAAAAATAGTGAAATACCGCAACGTTTCGAATCTTCATCTTATATTAAGATTCATTCTCAAGCATGCCCCAATTCATTTAAAAAACATCCTCCTAGCTAGGATTCGTTAATGGAAAATGATCATTAACGAATTCCAGCTAGGAGGATGTTTTTTTAAATAAATGGGGACATGCTTGAGAATGAATCTTAATATAAGATGAAGATTCGAAACGTTGCGGTATTTTACTATTTTTTCACGTAAGTGCTTTTATTAGTGGATTAATTTTAAGATTTTAAACGGCACGTTTAACATTTTGTTTATAGTGTTGTATTTATCTTCCATTAACATAAATCTTTTCCAGTCAGTTTATTCATGTAGATTCATGTAGAATTAGAAATATGATAAATGTAGAAATGATCTCGGTTGGAATTTTCTATAAATGTTTTTGAAGCATGATATTATGCATTTAAACAATGGATATTATTTTTTTTTTTCTTTTGCATACTGTTTATGAGATTTTGGATCATTAGACTTGTTTCACCTTGTGCAATAATTGCACTGAGTTTTTATTAATAAAACTAACAATATTGGGTGCCATCATTTGTAAGTTTATCGTATTAAATGTGTGGATAAGCATTGCTATTATATAGGAGAAACCAAACGATCACTTAAGGTAGGTGAGCACCGTAACGTGGTTAAGGGGAATAAATTGTACAATACCTTCTTACAAGAAAATAACCATGTACCTTGTTGTTGTTTGTTGGTGTTTTAATGGCGCAAAAGCAGCAGTGGCTAAGCTGCGCCAAACCATGTACCTGACGCGGATAATCTGATCGTTTTCTGTGAGGAAGACAATGATTATCTACATAAATTAAAAGAATGATAATGATATTAATTATCATGCGTAGTGCTTATAACAATGATGTTTCCATTGGGAATGCTGCTTTATATATATAGCATGTACAGTCTACGAACATACCTCAGGTATTTCAATAATAAATGGTTTGACCCTCCTTCACCCGTCATAGTGGATCCTGCCTGTCTGTGGTTGGTAGTTAGCTCTCCGTCTTGGCTTCATAAGCCGTGAAAGTCGCTTGGATCCTTTAGTCTGATGAAGGCTTCCGAAAAGGAAGCCGAAAACTAGTTTATATTTTTTAGATTCAATTTTAATTTTTTTTTTAAACTAAGTGTGTTTCATATTCGTCTTTTGTCTTAATGATTTTGACACAAGTTAAATTGAAATCTTAATTTTTGTTTTTATAAAGTTTGATTTATAGTTTTAGATACAACTTTCAGTCATTTTCAACTGCTTTGATTGAATACTAACTCAAAGGTCCTTATCCACTTATAAATAATCTCTGTAAATAAGTAATTATTTATTATTATAAATATTATATTTACTAGTATGTGGACCCGGTAGCCGAGTGGGTAAGGGCGCTTGGCTCCGGATTGGAGATGTCGGGTTCGATCCCTGGCCTTGGCGGAGGATGGGGATTTTTCCACGCTCCATTCTCCTGTAAACGGATGATTTCTTTTAAAATTAAAAGAAATGCAAACAGGTCCTAGGGTCTGTTGAATGGGTACCTGGTTTCGTTTCCGAGGGCTAAAGGCGGGCTGGCTTTGGCTTCTGATCACCCGACCTCAACTTAGTCCGTTGGTCATGGAACGCCGGGGGCCTTACCTCCCGCGACCCCAAGGACCACATAGGCCTGTAGTGGAACACTTTAACTTTATATATCTATTTATTTATTATTTATTTAGTATAAGCATCTCGGATAAAGTTACAATATCTATACAACAACTTGATTTTCAACTCAGGACAATCAAATCTGTTTTTTTCTCCTAAAGTGGATACGGACATATTAATTTTCATTAATCTCGTTTTCGTTTTTTATTTTTTTTTTATTTGGAGTGAGGGGAAGACAGAAATTGATCTTAATGTAAGCTTTTTTTAAGAATTCTATAAAAATTATTTACAAACTACAAAACTATTCAAGGCAAGTACTACTCTGTTCCGTTTCAATGTCAATATCATCAAGAATCCATCATAACAAGCTTTGATCTTTGAGATTGAGGATTTCAATCATGAATCGAAAAGCCTTTGCACCTATTTTTTATTTATAGAAATATAAAATATTGAATAGTTTTATACACCGATGTATAGACTACATTTGGCTTCATCAACAGATAGCGGTACTAATAGAATTTGCACTGGTAAGTGAACATTATTTAGAAATTTGCTGGAGCACGATGTCTTTCGTTTTATGGTAGTTAACTGGAGATTGTGGAAGCATATCGCAAAACTGCCTGTCATTAAGAAACATGGAATGGTGGTATGTTGCACAGGTTGAGGAGGATGTTCTATACACTAGTCCACTACTCTCAGACAGCATTTAGAGGGTTGTAATGCATAATGCTGGGGACTCGGTGGATGCATCTCTGATGTTATAATATATAGTATATGGTTCATTAGGTTCCCAGAAAACTTTTAGTGAAGAAAATGCTTACAGATGAGAATAAAGAACAGTGATTGGTGGCGTATTTGGGTAATTTGGACCGTTATTAGAATGTATGAGACAAATTTTCTTTAAAGAAATCGTGGCTTGAGGTTCCCATTTTACACCAGACACAAAAATAACATTAATAACATAATATGCAAAATCCAAGCCTCCTCCTTCCCTCCCCCTATCCCCACCTCGAAAAAAAAAAAGAAGAAAGTCGACAAGGTCCTCTGTTTGTGGATTCTCTTAGTCGTGAAGGAATGCTCCATCATACTATGAAACTCTTCCTCGCGTAACAATTCAAAAAAAGCAAATTTCCTCGTGACAATGCGCGACCATGCACTTACTTACTGCTGTAAGTACGATCCACCAACTGCAACTCCTACGACATCCTCCTTATATCTAGCTTCTAGCGATTTTCATTTGGGCTACTGAAAAATTCCTTGGAAATATGCATTATGATACAGATAAATGATCTGATAATTAAGAATTCATCAGTATCTGGGAAATTATTTGACAGAATTCTCAATGAAAAAAACATTGAAAACGCTTAATAGTTTTGTAATTAAAAAAGACATGTAAAGACTTTTCTATTTGCCGTCGTATATCTTCTCCAGAATGAATCTCCGGAAACCACTGTTGATACTAAAATATAAGGTATATTAATATTTTATTACTTACTTAAAAAACTTAATACAAAAAAATCCAACTCTGTCATTAAGAAATAATTACATCTTTTTTTTTTAACCGTAGTTCTTTTTAATTTAATTTTTGCTCCTTTTAATGTAATGGGGACGAGGAATTCTCCGGGTACTTACTGTTAAGAACTTGAAAATTAGTCATGTTCCTTTTGTATAATTGAATTGCTTCTTAGATTTAATGATGCCCCCAGGTCCCCTAACTTCTCATTGGCAACGTAAATGGAGATGTCGGGAAAGTTTTTTTTTTCCTTAATTAAGTAACTTTCTAAGTTATCTCATTCTATTCTAAAGGTATTCCAATTAATAAAATTCATGCGTTGTAATATCTAGCTGTATTTCTAAAAAAAAACCTTTAGTATTTGTTAAGAAATTCGTGCAGTTGTTTTCTTCTAAAGAAATACTTGATACAGATGGAATAACATCATCTACGGATAAAACTATCTGCTTAAAATGTTCGGGGTTTTTTGGTTTCGTTTTTCTGACAAAAATTCTTGATCCTCCAAAGTTGACATTGTAGGACGTAATTTACTTTAAGTTGAAATCTGCAAAAAAAAGGGAGCTTAAAATTTAAAATTTAAAAGAACAGCAATAAAATGTTCGTGATTTCTGTTTCGTATTGTTTAATCTTTGTTTTTGTGTCTAAGAAGAGCACTTAAAATGTGTTGAGTTTTTTTATGACTGGAACTTACCAAATATTAAGAAAGCTGAACTAAAATTAAGCTTATTAATCTCGTCACTCTTTTCTTTAAATTACAATAATTTAAAGAGAGACTACTGTGTTACATAGTTAAATAATAAAATTATCTTTGATGTTATTGAGAAACAGAAAAAGAAACTTTCAATAGGAATGCAGTAAAACAAAACTTTTAAGGTGTAATTATTAGATTTTTTTATAGTTTTTTTTTTTGCTTTGAGACTCCGCTGTGATTCCGACATTTATTCCTAATAGCTTCTGTACCGAGATCTGTCTGTTTACTGGTGATTACTCCTTGCTGATGATCGCCCAAGAGCGTAGAACAGCTGTTCTAGAATGTCACTTAGTAAACACTTGATCTCGCCATTGTTGTTTAATTATTAGGTAAAATAATAATTGTTATTATTGGAAAGCATTAAGTTATTCTGAATTATTTGTTTAACTAAGCTTTATATGAATTACGGAAAGCAATTTATGAAACAAAAATTTGTCGAAATTTTTGAGTTAACTATTTTTTTTTCTTTTTCATTTTTTACAATATCATTATTGTAAGAACAATAGAAATTTAAAGTACTTCTTTAGCAATTTTAGTCATATTACGACTTAAGTAATGCTTAAGAAAACTGCTCTTTTCTGTGTTTTCCATTCCTCCCGCCATCTATTTGGGCTACGAGATATTTAGTAATTATTAGTTGAGGATCAGGTCATTACTCACCTATGATTGGTCAGAGGTTTACGTATTACGACTGAACAGTTTTTAAACATTCTCTTGCGATTTATGTAATTGAATTAACATAGATGTAAAAATAAAACTTGACAATATAAAAAATAAAGTGTCATACGACGAATATCCAACACAAACACACAGAGATTACCAATGTGGTTCTTAAATTTTAAATTGATTTAACACTTCACAGATAGGTTTGAAAGATATTGATATTTAAATATATAGATGTACATATGTTCGCTTTATCCTCTTAACTTTAAGCACTGTTTAACAAATGGAATTAGGAACAATTATTAAATAAAAATTTTAAGCTTTTGAAATAAGAAAACGATAGAAAAGAGAATAAGAATTAAATTTTGTTTTTTGATTTCTATTTCAGGCTGATGAGACTTATTAAAAAAGGCCACACGAATGAAAAGATCTATTTTAACTTGGGAATGTTAGCTATGGATGATAAAGACTTCCAAAATGCTGAGATGTGGCTGAGGAAAGCTGTTCAGGTAAGAAGAATTAAAAGTCAAAAACAATTTTTTACTCATATTATTGTTTACAAAAGTTACTTCAACTTCAGTGTTCTTCAACTAGACTATGTCTATTTTTATATTAATTCCATTTGTAATTAAAGAGCGAAAAAGGATCTGATGGCCCAATGCTATACTGCTTGTACACCGGATGGTTTTAGGTCAGGGGTTTTATCTCTTATTGTTTCTCTTCCGTCGGGCTGGCCTCACGACCGTTGGATCATGGAGTCTAAACCTTCCTTGTCCACTTAGTTTTCATAGCCTGTAGAGATGGGATCATTTAATGTCAACGTCTTTGGTTTAGGCCGCGCCAAAGGGGGATAACATGGAAGGATACGTTATATCTGTTATGAAGGTGGCATCGTCTTGCGCAGGTTTTAATTGGATAAAAACTTCGGGTAGTTCAGGAAACGTTTAGCCCAGTTGAAAGTTTACATTCAAGTAACGAATAGAAAATATTATCGTTTATGATAGCTTGATATTTCTTGAACAAAGAAATGCAGTAGTATTCATAAAAACTAATCGACATGAAAAGAAATGCTGAAAGAATTAATTGAACATAATAGAATAAACATTGACTGTTTTATAATTAAATGAATTAATAAAAGAAAAGACTTTTGCATCATCAAGTTTTAGCTAGAAACCTAGCACCAAGTGATTTTTATCGGTATTCTTAAGTTTAATATTTTCAGAATATGATCCAAGAATTTTTTAATTAAAAAGATATAGATTAATTAATTTAGTCTGCTTAGTCACATGCTCTGTTTTTGACCTTTAGTTTCTTTGGTTATTTCAACTAATAAATTTTTGTCTGTATTTTAGTTTTTCCATTTTTTGTTATTAATGCCGTAGTTTCTCCATCAGAGATATCTGATATTAAGCTTTATTGTCATCCCTCGATGAACGAACATTGGCTATAATCGTGAGATTTTTTCTAATATTAATTTCGATTAAAATGAAGAATATTTCGCTAAAAAGCAGATAAAAAGCTTCATTTTTTTTTGAGGGGGACGAAATCTGTTTTCGCTGATACCAATAGTCGTCCTGCATTGGTCATAATTTCATAACATAACGATATAGCTATTTCACTACTCCAGTATTTGTGCTTTGTAGTTTTTATTATTTATTTGTTTTTTCCATTATAAACAGTATTCCGACCCCTACGTTTGTCGGGTCTTACGTACAGCCAGTCTCAGAAAAAGATCGAGAGTGACGTCATTGAACCGAGTTTCACAGTATCCGTCAGCGCGAAACATAGTTCCACCTTTCTATAAATATTGTTCTGCAAGCAAAAACTTTTTTATGATGTGAAGTTTGTACTGATATGTAAAAAAGTATTTAAAATTATTTTTTGTGAAAATTTTCAATCAATCATGCTATTGGTTATTAAGTTGTCGAACTACTTGACATCATGGATGCCTACACTAACTCACAAGTGTCTCCTCAAATATACTTTAAAGTTAATCGTAAAGGTCAGTCTTTGCGTAGTCCTGTGATCTGGACTGCCGAGAATAAAATTAAAATATATATAATTTAAACAGGATTAAGTACAAAACAAAAAAAATAAAAAACTGGAGCGGGAGAAAAACAAAAAAACAAAACAAGAAAAACCTGTCGACTAGCTCTCAACGTAGCTTTTAGAAAAATAATTGTCCGACAAAATATATAGTATTGGTAGTATAAAGCCCCGCGAACACCATGCAATTTTTCAGCAATTTAGTCGTCCGATTTTGACGTCACGAGCTGATATAATCAATAAACGGGCTCAAAACTGCTCATGACGTCAAAATCGGACGACTAAATTGCTGAAAAATTGCATGGTGTTCGCAGGGCTTAACAGATTACATATGAATGTGTTTCCGTTTGAGGAGTGATTCGTCTTTTTCACAACTTAAGGCTTTTTTGACTGCCCATGATATTTAGTTACTGACAGAAAAAACTGAAAATAGTTGATACACTTTTCACGAAAATTATCCTTAAGCAGCCCACACACGATGCAGCTTTTGCTGTGCAACTTGATGCAAATGAGTTGCACAGAAAAAGCTGCAAACTATAGTCAGTGCGCAAACGATGCACCATTGTTAGCGCCGCCGTGCGAACAACACACGAAGCACAGGACGAATTGCAATGACGTCATTTGACATGACGTCAAGGATATTGCTGTGATATCGTTCCAAAACTAAATATTTGTGATTTATTTTAAACATATGAGAAATATTTTTATAATATTATTAGCCGGAATGTAATCGCAGTTGATGGCAATAATGCGATTCACGAATAACAACTATCAACAGCCAATAATAATCCATTGCTCACTGAAACAATGACGTCACGTGGCAGTTTCCGGAAATGGTGGATGAGCGACAATATTCAAAAAATCTAGGTTTTTAAAACGTTCTGATACATTCTGCCGCATTAAATTACTGCATTTACATATAAACTGTATTTATGCGTGAAAGAAACTCGAAATAATCTGATATTTTTTCTGTATTCGCGATTCGCCCATCTGAAGCGAAGGAAATCTGTTTCGACGCCATGTTTCTTCCTTGAGCATGACGTCACGCCTGACGTATAAAAACGCTGCACTGTTATTGGGTAATTCCATGCAGCTTCCATGCAACTTTCCGTGGTGCACCGCCGTTCTGTGAAGCTTTTTTTCCATGCAACTTCCATGCAACTTGGCCCATGCAGCTCAAAAAACCGCTCTAGGCCAAAAGTTGCACATGCAACTCGGTCAAAAGATGCCTCGTGTGCGGGCTGCTTTACACAAGAAGATGCACTTGGTAATTGGTCGGATTCTGTTGGCAAATGCGGATAATTTTAGAATACATGCATCGCCCTCCTCAAATGCTAATGCTTAAAGTTTAGGTAGTTCGAAGTTTTATTTCTTAATTTCTACGGATTTTTTTATTCAAAACCAGATCTACGTAGATCGAGATTACATCATTAGGAGAACGGCTATATTTTCAAATTTTTGCCTTAGAATTCTTATCACTATAAAATAAATTGTAATGGTGAATTTTTTAGTTAATTTTATAAACTAACTAGCACATACGCCCCGTCAACAATGATGGGAGAACAATGTGAAGTCTTTTAGTTGAGGTAGATTATTTTAAGTAGAAGTTTTTTCTGTGTTTAAATCTTATTTTTAATTTCTTCATTCATGTCAAGAAATGAGTTTAACGACTCTTCAGTTCTTCACTGAGGACGAACTTCTACTTCTAATACCCATCTGGTAGCAGATTCAATAATTTAAATTGAATTTATTTTAAAATTCCTTATAGGAGAATCGAAATTAGATTACTGTTGTTGAAATGGAAAGTCCTGGAATCTCCACCTATTTTTTTCCCCATAAACGCTTACGTTTTATCGCTTTTTATATTTTTTTTCAATCCCCGAATAGGTAAAAGATTTAGGACAGATATTTTACTCTATTCATCGCTGTTCAGATTAATTATTATTATTTTGAGTTGCAATAGCGTTTTTTTCCTCATGCTCATGCCATTGGTACGTATTGAAAGCATTCCCAAATGACAAGAACTAAATAAAGTGAAACATTTCATGTATTTTGTCTTCTGTATTTTCATCGTTGTTTATTAAGTTCACTGCTTTCTCCAGTTATTGGCTCTTTATCTTTAATGTACCATTTATATTGAGATTTGATGAATCCTCTAACTTCATTTATTTTTAATTTTAGGTTAAAGATAATTTTCGATGTGCGCTTTTCAACCTAGCACTCCTGTTGTATGACAAACAGAGACCTCTAGAGGCAGCTCCGTTTCTTCATCAGTTACTGAAGGTACTTTAAAAGAATTCTCAAATCATGAAACTGCTTTGTTACTATTTGTTGTGTTGTAAAGATTTAATCTGATGTTTATTTTGATGATCTGTATTTCTTTTCAGAATTATCCTGATCACATAAATGGATTAATATTATTAGGCGATATTTATATCAATAGCTTCAGAGATTTTGAAGCAGCCGAACAGGTAATTTTATAAGATATTTTAAATAAAAACAAAAAAATATCTTTTAAAAATTCATTGTCCATGAAAAGTTAAGAAGGAATCCTGAAAAATAAACATTTAAAAAAACCGTTAAGATTTAGAGAATTAATTACATATTTAATATTTTAGACTTTGTAGACATATGAACTGAAAAAGTATATATTTTATACTTTAACTAAAAACATATAAAATCCACATATTTTGAAGCGCTTAATCATAACAATTGAAACAGTATATATTATTCTAGAGTAGCTAAATACCTTGCTCTACATGGATCTTCATTTATAAGTTAACAATTTAAAGAAAGAAAAACAATGAGACTATCAAAATGCTTGTTAGTCCTAGCGTTCTAATTTTTAAAGGCGATACAGTAAAATTACTGCAAGGAAGCAGTAGGGTTTTACTACGCTTGCATCAATCGATGCTTTGGCATCATTGTAGGACAAAATAATACAGTTATTTTGTCTCTTTTTTGTCCCGTCAGTTTGCTAGAAACGATGTTAAAGCATGTACGCCATAAAATAAAATCCTATCATAACAACATCATTTCTCACATATTCTTTACAAGTTATCATATATTGTTGGCGAATAGGTATACAGAAAAAAGTAAATACGAAGCATCGTATATACTCCGATATATGGCGCTTCGCATTTACGCTACTTTTCAATTGCCACCATAACCTGACTAGAGACACTTGCTTAGCAGTTCCAACGCGTGGTACCACGCGCATCGGCCTTCCATCCTGCATGGCTGCTTTTTGGTTTTCAATGCTAACCTTGTAAGGGATTATTTCTATTTCATCGAAATCTACAGGGAACGACAGTCTAGCTTGGAAAAGTAGCACAGGTCGAATAGATGAAGTAACGACAGTGATCTGGAACTTAATATTAGTACACAAGCAGAGTTAGGATTTCTCTGTAAGCTACGTAAGATTGTCGAGAAAAATGTTTATTGATGATGGTCGATTGGTTAACTTTTGTCTTTATGCTAATTAATTTGCAAGTAAAATCAATCTTGTTTGTTCAATTCGTTGAGTTTATGTGAATAAATAAGCATTTATGATTGCATATGTTTTCTGAACTTCCCTTGAAAAACAAGCTATTAAAGAAAGGATCTCGTTTTATTTTTTTCTACACACAACGTCGATGAATTATAGATTCTACTGCTGTCCTGGAGCCTCGTTTAACCTCGAGACGATTTTAATCTTCTTGCTGTCGTACTGTGTAAGGATCTGTGGTATCAGACCTGCATTAGTGCTAGCATATACCTTATTTTCATATTCCTTTTTACAAACCATCCATTTTCAATTAGGTTCCTTTCCTACTTCCTTGCATTTCTCGGTCTCATCTCAGTTTGCATGATATAAAACTAAAACATATTTCTGTATCTCTTTGTGAAACCTGAACAAATTGAAGCATGTAATTTCAGAATATACTGATCTCTAAGTTCTGTGCTTATCTTTTGACGGGCAGTGTATTTCCTGCTAAAAGCCAGAAGTCGTGATTCAATTTCTGAAATCTTATAAAATATCGTAATTAAGATACCGTAAAACTTGAGTTTTTCAACTCGTGAGGCTTATGTCTTGAATATAACAAAAAAAATAAGTATTAAGCCTAACTAAAATATTTGTGTTGCTGGTATACCATTTTACATTTTACAATGAAATTCGTGTTAAACCAAAAAAAAACAGAAATAAATTTACTCAGAAATTCTTTGAACTCTTGTATTATAAATAGAGTATAAAACGCCGGTTGGGTAATCCTAAAGCAAATTTTCAATTGATCACCTGAAATTTCCCCAAATAATTATTGAAATTTCTGAAGAATTAATTTTGGCGAATCCTTTATATTGTTGTTTGTTTAATTCTATATAATTATGTATATAGCAGAAAACTTTATAGTATTGTTTGTTTAATTATATATAAGCAAATAGTAGAAAAATAACTAACAATTAAGCCTATCAATAATTGTAACAATGCAACGATGTTTATAAAAGTTTTAAAGCAAAGAATCGTCAAACTGTTTTACTTTAAAACAAAAATGTGTTTAAGTGTCAAACAAAAAAAGTAAGTTAAATTTTGCTTCTTTTAAGGATGGAATTTTACTCAATTACTGATAAGTCATTATACGATAAAAAATATGTTATGATTGAAAATTTGTTTTTTGGTAACACATGCATAACACAATGAACTTACAATATTACTTTTGCAAAAAAAAAAAAATACTTGAACGTTAAATTCTTCCTCTTTGTATTAAAACTCCGTCTTCAAAACCCTAAAAAGGAAATTATAGTAAATTATATTACTATAATTCCTTTACAATCCGTCTATGTAATTAAATGATATCATGGGGCCTTTCATCTCTCGCTTGTAAACTGGCGCTTAAATTTTCGTGTGCTACAATTTACAAATTTCAATTACATAAAGTCACAAGTCGTAAAGATCATCATCAGTTTTCTTTCTTTCCCTCGTCCAAATGAATGAACTTTCCCTCCAATTCGACCTTTCTATTTTTATCCTTTGTTAAATATCCATCTATAAAATGTGTCTTTATCTTTTTCAGTGTTACCTGAGGATTCTGGCCATTGATCCTAAAAACGTTCAAGGTCTGCATAACCTCTGTGTCGTTCATGTGGAAAGAGGAGATTTAGCCAAAGCAGAGACATGTTTTATGAAAGCTGTCAAGTAAGATCCTCTTCCATTCTCAAAACTTTTAAATTCGTATTTGAATATTTCAATTTTTTGAGGAAACCCTATTGAGTTGCAAATTTTGTATTCATTTCCAAATTGACTGAATTTTAATAGACACTACCCTGGCAAAAGTATTGTGCGTCTTTCCATATCATTATTTAAAACAGTTGCAGATTGCCTAGGCAAAGTAATCGGCTTAGGAAATAGCTAAACAGCACTTAATAAAGATTTAAAGAACAAAATCTTTTTTTTTAACAGCACGTAAAACAAAAATATTTTTTTTTCTTTTCTATAATTTCTTTATTTATGGAGGAATGTTGAAATGAGCATTTAATGTATAATTTCTGATGCAGTTTTTTGAAACCTCACGTTTTCTAAAGTGAATGTCTTCTCTTCGGATCGAATCCGATCAGAGAAATGAATAATTCTTTTTCAGCATTATATGAAACAGATTGAAATTGCAATTAAAAAAAAATCAACAACAACAACCAAGACTTTGAATTTGCTTAGTCCATTGGTTACGACATCTCCTCAATTCGAATCCAGAAAATAATAAAAAGTGAAAAAAAAAAAACAGTAGATGAGATTGAACAGTAATTACAGCAGTACAGTACAATGGTTGCAGTATAAGAGAGGCAATATCAGAAAAGGAAATATAGGAAGTTCCTTTCTGAGAAGTGGCAGGCTTCCGAACTTACATCAATACGCAATTTTAATGAATCTGACTACGTTCACTTTGGAAGGTACGCTTTTAAACCATTAGCCTACAGAAACTATATCTGAAATTATACAGTTGAACATTCCTGCATAGTGTTCACAACTAAAGAAATCTTTCAAGAATCAGGAAACATAGTAATCAGACGATGTGAAATCTGTTGAAGACCAGATTGGTGGTTACAATTGAAACCTAACAAGGTGAGATGGAGCGTCATCTTTCGAGGCTTTCATTGGTATTTCCTATGCCCTTATAAGTATGGCATTGACATAAAAGCTATGACTGATGTAGCTTTTTTTCATAATAATTCTGCTCGGTTTTTACATTAACAGATAAACGGACCTCGACATTTTCTGACCTTATATTAAGGAGTCTTACAAATCTAAGGCTATTTAGGGCTTTTGAAAATTACATTGAAGAAATTTATGCATTGATAATCGCAACAAAGAGATGTTAGCCGACATATTCGTCCTTTGAGACTCCCTCGACTACGTTCTATCCTGATGATTTGTTGTTTTGTTTTTTTTGGTCTACGTAAATTTATCTTCTCAGTCTTGTTGTTATTTATTGTTAAGTTAAATTCACATCTCTTAATGCAATTATTTTAAATGTGTTTTAAATGTGTTTATATTTTGCAATAATTTTCGTAGTAATAAATCACTAAAACAAGTAGTTGGTTTTTTTTTTTCAACGTTTCCACTGTTGAGTGACGTTGTATGGGGCTTCAGCTGAATGCTCAGGTTTTATTTTTTACAAAAAGATTGCCACATCGGACAAGTTGTGTGAACTAATATATTTAACTGCAAAATAGCCGTGCATAAACATGAACCCGTATATCTTAGTATAACTGGCAGGTTCTTGCTCATCTTATTCGCAACAAAGACTTCGTGTGTCCTCCGCTCGCAGCAGACTCCATCTTCAAAGAAGTCAATAACATAAAGAAAGACATTTCTCTTAGCAATATCTAAATAACATATTATACTTTGTAATATGCTGCAGTATGTCAAAAATAAATTACATTTCTCATCGTGTTTTCAGTGATGATGTTAAAAATATGAGCTTCTAGCATTTAAGTGCAATATTGGACGACTGTTATGCTATGTATTCTCCAGTACTTGAAATACTTTTTTTTATCTATCATTCACCGTAGCTTAACAGTGTCTGATCTGAAAGCATACACATTGCACTTCAACCCCAGTGAATTAAGATACATGAATAAAACATCTGTAATGTTTTTGTTTTTAATTTTTTTCGTCAGATTTGGTGAAACATTCTCCAAAATATAAACTTAAAATGAAAGCAAATTAATAAAAGACATCAAAATCCTCAAAATATGAAAGAGCCATTTATTTGTTAAAAAAATTCCACTACTTCTCCTTCGCTGTAAATAAAACAATATTTACAAAGAAACAGGTCACGGAAATGAGTGAAACATGAGTGAAGCAAAGTAAAAATTCTGTCAATGAAATTTTAAAATATTTTTTTACATTAATTTCTTTCAATGGATTTTCTCAGTTCATGAATGTGATAACTTCTCTCTTCTCTTTAAAATCGAAAACGAGGTATTTTTGTGCCATTATCTTTAAGTGTGTTGTGGATGAGTTAAATTAAGTTAACTAATCTCAAACTTTTCCTAATCGCTATGAAATAATATTTACCATATTTCTTTTACATCTACTATTTTTTTTCTAAATAGTAAGAATTTATCAAATAATTATTTTATAGTTAAAAGGTTTTACGTGTGTGAATTCAAACAATGCACATATATAAATCGACAACACACTTGAAATAATTATAAAAACTTTAAAATTAAACTTTAAAAAAATTTAAAAGTTTTTATAATTAATTATATGTGCATTATTTATTTTATATCTAAAAGCACAAAAAAACTACTGCAGGACTTTTGATTTGTGTTGAATTGGATTTGAATCATTTGGATTTGAATCATTTAAGTAATATTTCATTTTTTTTTCTTTTAGTTTGGCTCCTCACGAGGAATACATTCAGAGACATTTAAAAATAGTGAGAAACGTAATGCAGCAAAAATATGTGGATCAACCGCTCTACGCTGACTACCACAAGTCTATCGAGAGTGGGAGTGCTCTGCCATATTCTTAGCATCTAAGGGCGTTGCTATAAAAGGACATAAATTCACCCCCGCATATTAGTGGTGGCTTCAATCATTGGTGTTGGTGACTCCTATGAATCGCTGTCGGATCAGGAGAGGAAAGTTGGCTTGGATAGACGAGTTTTTATGTATAATAAAAGATTGTATATTTGTCAAAAATATTTTGTACCTTTACATTATAAATGTCTAAATATAAAAGATTTAATTATATTTACTGAAGGGAAATTTGTGAATCTAGAATTTGGTTGAATAAATAATTTTAAAATTAAGAAGTTGATTTATTGTAAGTAGATTTTAACATCATAGGAATTCTTAAAACAAAAAGGACTAGAAGAATAATCTTAAGAAACATCACGAATTTTCAGAACTGTCTCAATCTCATCAAAAAATGATGGGAAAAAAATAAATAAGAAAATATTTTAAATTCAAATTCAAGGATAAACCATTGAAACAAAAAAAAAACAAGTAGGACTGATAAATCTGTATCAAATATCTGATACTTTGATAGCAAAGTAACTTCTTGAAATAACTTCTTGAAATAACCAATATTATTTTATTGTAAAAACAGATTTAATATACTGTACACGGCTGTGATATATCTAAACAGTTGAAAATGAAACACATCTAGTTTACAGTCCGACGGAAGATTTCTGTAGAGCAGCGGTTCTCAATCTGTTAAGCGCATTCCCAGTGTTATGAGGCAAAAAAAAAACTAGACGGATTGACAAAGTTTAAAAATATTTATTTCTTGCTATTAGCGTGTTTGAATGATGGTTGCTATATTTCTCATTACAAAGCATGGATGAAGTTGTTTATTCCGAACTTCAACTATTTCTTAAACGTTCTACTGAAAAACCTATAAATTAACCATATATGAACTATAGAAAGCGTAGTATTGTATATAAAATTTCTCTGTAAAGTGTTTTTATACGAAAAAGTTAATTTTTTGTGAAAAATTATCTTATTTTGAATAATTATTGTTTCGAAACTGTATGGTACGATACAGTTGTTAAGAATAGGTACCAAGAAATACTTAGGTTATAAAGATTGAGACAACTGCTGTAGACGGTTCAGGTGGTTAATAATAATATTAACGTATTGCTTTATTTTTTTCTGTTAGATCACCAAAAGAATAACGTTAGCATCGTTGTTAGTTACTCAATGGTCTAAGAAATCGGATACAAAATATACATTAATATCAACACCATAAGAACTAAGAATAATGCTGAAACTGATCAGGAAGAGAAAAAGAAACTGGTTGGGTCACTGGCTGAGAAGAAACTCCCTAATGAAGGATGCACTGGAAGGAATGGTGAACGGTAAAAAAATTCGAGGCAGAAGAAGATTTAAGATGATCGACAACATTATGGTAAATGGCTCTTATGTGGAGACGAAGAGGAAGGCAGAAAATAGGAAAGATTGGAGAATGCTGGGTTTACAGTGAAGGACCTGCCCTTGGCAGAGAACTATGAATGAATGAAGAACTAAGACGATAAAGAAGGAAAAAAAGTTAACATTTCGGGAATCCAAATCATCAAAACATTTCGAACCACAAAAACATCTTCAGAACAGATTTATTAACTGAATCTTATGTTCACCATTCAAAAAAAAAAAAAAAAAACAAGAAAAAAAATCTATAGAACTTACATAAAGGATGATTCACACTATATAAGCTAATTAAAGAACATCAACTTTCAGCAAAAATACCTTCGAAGAATGACAGCATTAAATAAATCTAGATCAAAACCAAGATAATAATATACTAAAAGAAAATAAGGAATGACCAAGCAAACTCTTACAGAAAATATCAACGTAGGCTATATTCGAAATAAAAAAAAAAAAAAGAAATTCACATAAAAGCTTTTAAGAAGTTTAAAATAAAAATGAGGATTAGAAAATAATGAAGATTAGAGATAATGTCAACTTGATAAACAGTTTATGCTGTTCGGCCATTTTAAAAAAGCTATTCCGTATTTGTATTGTGCTGCCATCTTCTGTTACTATTCCGAATTAAATATTGATAGCAGGTATACAAAGTAAAAAACTAGTACTGATTAAATATTAGGCAATAAAACATATTGTATATATATTTATTTATAGGAATAATAATAATTTACTAGAATACACAACGAAGACAAGAGAACGTTATATATAGGATAATTCAAAACAAAACGTTCTAATTTGAACCCAGCATTGTGGAAGTCATTATTTGACATTAATATATGTCTAAATGTATGTCAATAAAGACACAATGAAAGACTCACAGTAAATAAGAAATAAAATTATAAACATTTAAAATGTCGATTGCTAGCTTATATGACAACTACAGACTAATGGACCATTTGAGGTTTACGCCCCTATCGTCGTCACATATGACGTGTAATGTGGGATCATGTGGGATAAACAAACGAATAACTTAGTGTAAATTACTCAAAAAATCGTTGATTTTTGATATTTCAAGACGGAATGGTTCAGTACTGTGCAGTTCCTTATTGTAATAATTCTGTTAAACGCTTGGAATATCCTTCTTTAATATAATATTTTCTCTATATCGACACGAGTTAAAACAAAGCACATGGCTTTGTTTATCCCACAAACAAATCAGTAGCCTGGTGGGATATTTTGTAACTACGAAGCCCCGCTTATACTGAAGTGGTCCATTAAATTATATAATTATATCTTTCGTTGATAATAAATTGCTGTCGTCTGCTTTAATAGGCTAAAATCAACTCTATAATCCGATATGAACATTTAAGAAGGCTTACAATCGTTTCATTCAAATCAAATCTTTTTGTTCATTCTATATCGACACGAGTTAAAACAAAGCACATGGCTTAGTTTATCCCACAAGCCAAGCAGTAGCCTGGTAGGATATTTTGGAACTACGAAGCCTCGCCTATCCTCAAGTGGTCCATTGCTTTAAGATTGTTCTACGTAAGAGGCAATGGATATCCGGTTCAGTGGTTCACAAATAAATGAAACAAAAACTTTTTTATTGTGTTTTTCTTAGTAAGTATTGGTTTTCTTTCAACTCCTTTAACGATTTTGTTGAATATGGACTTCTTGACTTATGTCGCCTCCAGAAGTTGCGTAGAAGTTTCGTTCTGAATCGCTCTATACTTATAGGCCTAGACATTAAAACTAAGAATACTATTTGAAGTATCAAGAACTTTTAAGAATCACCCGAATGCCATCAAGTGAGTAACAAATGATTCTCAATCGTTTTCTTATTTAATGTCTGTATTAATTTTTAAAAGTCGTTGTGGGAGGTTTTGGCGTTTGATTTTAATCAAAGCTTTCTCGACACGCAAAAGACTTTTACGAGATTCTGGTTTCAAAGGCTGAGGCTGAGCCCGAAACAGACCATTGTTAGCCTCGAAAATAATAAACACACTTTCTTTTTATGATGGAGGACCAATCGTTTTCCAGTGACATAAAAGACGACCATATTGAAAACCGTTTCACAATGGAACGCTTCTTCGAAAAAAAAATATAGACCAGCGAAGAATTTGTTCCGTCATCGATGTAAAAGTTTTAAATGCATATTATAAAAAAAAGAGAATTTATTTCATCTTCTGAATTTCCTTTCACACTTGGAAAATCGATTCGATTTTTTTTCCTCTCTCTCTCGTCTGCGACAAACGGTGTTTCACATGAAAAGAAAAAAATATAGATTCGAACTGAGCATGGGACGAGAGATCTATTTAATTCCTGTTCTCCCTTCTTGAAATAAGTCGTTTCAGAAAGAAAAAAAAAATCTAATTCGAATTTTTTAAGGCATCCCCCACTTCAATGCATTACAAAGTTGTGATGATTTTCACTTCTAAAAAGTCATAGATCAAAAAAAAAAAAAAAAAGTCTTATTTATACTTTTTGAAGTCTGGAAAAACTTTCACGAAGCTTATTTCAAATAAAAATCATAAAGTTACAAAAAAACACAATAAAAAAAAAACCTAAAATTTTAGCTTGAAAAGTATTCTGAAGTTTTTTTTTCTTTTTTTATCAACATTAACTATATCTGTCAGTGTAAATAAATAGCAATACTTTTAAAAAATACCTGTATATAACATATCGCAATGGATTTTTAACATTTACGATGTAAATTACTTAGCAAAAACTAATATTCCTAAAATCGCTAAAAATTAGACTTGATAATAGGAATTCTGTTTGAGTCTGAAACTATAGTCGTCTGTATTTTTAAATTTTTTGTATTAAAATCGTTTGTATATTAGCCGGGTGCATCGGCTATTATTTTTTGTGAACTAGACTCAAAATTAGTTTTGACAGAATAAACAATAAACAACGTCATATGAAAATACAATGATAATAAATTCAGGTGCTGCTCTTTTGTTTCTTGTCTTTTTGTTTTCTCAATTCTTTGCACAGCACGTTAAATTTTTAGCTAAATAAAATATTGTATTTTAGTAAAAAAGAAGACGAAATACATTGATATGTTGATGTAATAATAAGAAAAATTAGTGAAGTTTATTCTAAGGGTCGTTAAGTAGAAGAATAGGTATTTGCTAATATTGGTTCTTAAATTTCCAAACAAGGTAGTAATCATTAAAAAACGTACTTCGTTAAACAATATCGTTTGATGAACTAAATATTCCTAATATTACAATTCTTTGTTAATCTGGAGTCTCGAAGTCTTAGATTTCCTTTCAAAATAGTAATCTAATGATCTTAAAAAACATCCTCCATTGGCCATCCTTGAATTAAATTCAGATTGTAGAGGAATTCAGTCCAGAATGCTCAAAGTAAAATCAGAGCTAAGCGCAATTTGTATTTAACCTATAAGATATTTGAGAAATAGTAGAAATCTAGGGAAGACCTTGGACATAGTAACAATCACTTTATAACTTAGTACACTGGAATTCTTATCATATAGCCATCTCCATCTATAAAATATGGTTCAATCAGTATCTCTTCGACTTTTCTTCTCAATTTGATAACGAAAATTTACTGTAAGCTCTTATTTTGACCTGCATAAACCAATATCATATCATTAATTCGAAAACAGATTGAACCGCTAGTCCTTTTCTTTGTCTCTTAAATAATTAAGTCAATCTGGATTTGTTTTTTAAGTTAATGCAATCAATTCTGTCTACTAAGACCGCATTTGATTAAGTTTTGACATTCGACAACCCACGTGATTGTAATAAGATCAGTATAGTGTCAAAGATCATATCATGTATACGAAAGAAAGAAACTGATGAAGATATCACGCATAATATCACCTTATTACTTTACCTTCTTTTCTGGATTTATACAATTCCCAGTCTATTTTAAAAAAAAGAAAAATGGCAATAAAATTAAAAAAAATTTTTTTAACAAAAACTAGAAATTCTGAAAGCCTAGTTTCCAAAGAATATTTTGTTTTTGATTTTTCGTTTATCTTTTTAAGTCATGAAAATTGTTATGGAACGGCAAAACCTCGGTATTTGCAAATTTCAATTCTCTCCTAAAACAAAAATCATCTTTACAAAACTATCATCTTTACAAAACTGCATATTTTGCTTCAGGTTTTTAATTGATTAGTTATAAACTAATTAGGTACACAATAGCAGGAGCAAATTTAAAATCATTCTAACTGAATTGTGATGCAAAGTTAAATGTCAGCAGAAATTTCTTGTTTGCCATCAGTGAGAATTAACTGTTTCGTTTCTAAGGATTTTTGATACCCAATTTTCCACAACAATCCGTAAGCAGAAATGTTCGAATGATACATCAAGTTTCAAGAAGATCTATTCAACGGTTCATAAGTTTCCCAACAGAGACTGAGATGGAAAAATTGTATAATTAGCGGTTTTGTGAGCCTATTTTTCGTAGAAAAGTAAACGAATAAAAAAAAAATAACTTATTTGTTGTGAAATGTATCCTATTTTCACTAATTAACTATTATAGCAAAGTATTTAAGCATAATTCTGTAACAGAAACCACTGAATTGTAAGGATCGCATAACTGTAGTGTATTGGTTAAGATATAAGCTACTATTCAAAATAATCACACAACAGGTCCAAATATTTCAAGTTATAAAAAGAACAATTATCTATATTTGTTTCACTTTAGTTACAAACATTAATGCACATCTAATAAGTTTATGTAATTCATAGCACTATTATACTATCCCAAAGTCTCGATGATATGTTCTGTTATCGAATATTAGAATGCCAAAAGTCACTTAAAAGTTCACATTAGTAAATATATTTTACTCTAAATATTTAAGTTCACTTTCAAAATACTCCCTTAAATATATTGTTATTTAAATATAGTACTTCGTCACTGTGTATTATCCATTCTTGCTTGCAGACTGTCTTTCTACTCGATCGATCCCATTAACTATAAAGCATATTGATGTTCAAAATCCTGACTGGAATTTAAGAAAAGAATTTAAACAACTTACTTTTCTTCTTCGAACTTTATAATCCTCTGTACGTAATTTAACTTTCGTGTACCTTTGATGGAATGCTTAGTAGATCCTCTCTTAGCGGCAAAGATCTCTGGTCCTCAATATGGCGGACAATATTGCGTTCCTTTACATCTCATACTCGATGGGCGATCTCTCCTGCTTTCCTATTTAAACTCAAATAACAGAAAAAGTTAGCAATGTATCTTGCATTATGCTTCTTGAAAAAATATACCATATTATACAGTATTGACGCTAATCCTCTTATCCAATCCCGATAAAAGAATTGATAGATTCATACTTATTGCAGGAATAGGCTACAGTCTTCTCTTCTTTAATCCATTCACTTTTCTACATAAAGAAAACCGAATGACAATAATCGCAGCAATTACTTTCTCAACATATCAATCGATCATGCACTTGCGTATGGACTGTTTCATTGTTGCTATAACTACGTCCTTATATTGATTTTTAAATCATGTCGTAATACAATACTATTGTACTAATTGTTTGCTCTCACTTTCAGTTATATTTGAAAACTCTTAATGACAAAAATAAATAGTTAGTTTTATATTGTTTCCTCAATTATTAATATAGTCATAAAACAAACAATTACTTAATTAAAAATGTAATTTAAAATGTTAATTTAAAAGTTTCTGTTTATAGTTTCCATTAACTTTAAAGAAATCATTATTAAAGTTGTTTATTATAATGATAAACAGCTACAGAGTGGACAGTTGTTAGTCTACTATATTCTGTGTAAAGTCACACTAAGTTAAAACTAAACTTAAATACAAAGAAAGCAATAATATGTAACAAACTCAAAATCCCTATAAGAATTATCATGTTTAAGATACATTAGAGCAACGCCTCCAGTTGCTATTTATGTTCCCAAAGCAGTTGTTACATTGCCATTGTCTATTGTTTTTCTTGCACAGTTTCTAATTGAAAGTCCGATTAGTATGTAATGAAAATGATGCCCTCCTTCTATATAGAAAGAAAAATTCGATTATGAGAAAATATTCCGCAGTCCTTACGAATCAAAAGAAGTATAGGCTCCGCTGTTTTAGAGTCCCAAGAAACTCTATCCCAATTTATAAAGACTTAGATGAGCCGTAACCTTATCAGGAGATAAATAAAAAACAATACCAGAGAAATAGCCGATCTCGGTCAGGGATCGAAGATTGACAAATCAAATAATCCCAAGGACAAAGATTCTAATATAGTAATTCTCTAGACGAAACATATATTCATGGAATTTCGGTAACCTACATTTTAACATATAAATTAGGAAGTCAAGGTTGAATCCACTCATGGTTCCTAAATCGGAACACCCACATTTTTAAAGACTAGTACAATTTCGTTGTTAGATTTTCATTTGCACCTGAAGAATTTTCAATACATTTTAGTGATTTTCTGAGCCATTATATTTGTAAGGCTTCTCTATTATGACATCTTTGGTTCATGAAAAAGCTTTTTTGAAATTCTACAATGAATATCAACATTTTTATGTGGGCATGTTTGTAATTATTACTCTTGTTATACAAATCAAACGTAGGAATACCTTTACATTTCCCAATTTTACTTGGCTGTTTCTGACATCTACATTTAAGTCATTTTTGTAATCACTACCATCTTTTGTAGACTATTGTAATTCAAGAATCCCCCCCCCCCAAGAATCATTCATTTTTAATTATACTTACGATGTTTAATTATACTTACAAGTAAAAATCATCATTACTTCATTCACTAAAAAGCCTGAAGTAATGATGATTTTACTATTATTCAGTAAATTATTATAAAAGTTGTTTGGTGAGAAGAATGTAAGTTCCGATTAACAAAAGAAGCTATATGTTGACTATTTACAGGATAATACCTGAGATATTGGTAGTAACTATGAAAAAACTTTTTAGATTCAATGTAATGACTTTCCGTTTTTGCTTTTTCCTTTCAGAATCCTAATGGTTCTTTTCCTTGGTGTTACCAACTCTGAACTTCTCATTGAAAGAGAACTTCCTTTTCTCAGCAGCGGAGACATATTTAAAATCTTCAACAACGAAAGAGGGGAAAAAAGTCCCGAAAGAAATCTGGGATAAGAATGAGTGGTTGATGACCAAACAGCGTTCGTTGAGCGTGACTCGACTGAAGGACCCTGTCACTTGCCTCCATCTCGACTCAACTCCTTTGAGAGCCGCATTTGATCTGATTTATGGCAGATGGGGGAGGGACGAGCTTCTCAAACGTAACGAGACATAAATTTATCCCAAACAAACACGCGACTGACGGATAGTTGGCGTTTTTTATAACTGTGTGATAAGAGATATAAATACTTCAACCGAAGACGTGATGTGTCAACGCACAGCTCCCACCTACTCACAAACGAGCACCCTTCCCTCCCACTACTTCATCAGCAATTTCTTTGATCAATTCATTAGCTCTTTATTCTCCTTTTTAGCTCCCAGATAATTTTACAAGCAATTTATCATCGCCACAGTTAAAAATCAGTGTTCACTTGTTTATCAGCAATTCCAAATTATCTATTGAGTTAATTAATGAATGGAAGTAAGAGAATGTATGTACCATAAATCAACAAAACATGGGGCTGTGTCCCTTGCCGCTTTGTTCCCAATTCAGATAGTGTTTTGCAAAAATATTGTTCGTCTCTTTCGTATATAACTTTCTCGTGTATTTGTAATAATCAGCATATTTCAAAGATTCATTATTGCTATCTGCTTATAATCTGTCACGTGATCTTTAAATATAAAGTTTCAAATTAAAACTAGTACCAAGAGAAAAGTAAACTTTCGATTTGATCCGATTGACGTATTTTGAACAAACAAAACTACATTTCACAGAAAAAGACTAAATTCAAAATTGCAAATTGCAAATATAGAAATATAAAATAATAATAATAATAATACTGAAAAGCTTAAGTATTTAAACATAAACTATAAACTTTAATAACTGATAAACACAGCCTTAGCTTAT
>JAFIDM010004315.1:41091592-41133158 GCA_023159025.1 Thereuonema tuberculata | reverse complement strand
TTAGAAGTAACACACCTACATCACGTGACTTTTCCAGCCTCGACCCAGAGACGTTAAACATCCCCATTACGCCTATATGGATTTCGGGCTGCTTTCCACTGTTATTTCTTGTATTCACACAGATTATTCAGGTGACTTATGAATTCCCCATGGTTTCATAGGTTTAACTTTATATGTTATGATACACATGATAACTTTGACTTTAAACTTAAAACATGGAGGAAAACGGTTTGTGTCTCGTCTCCATGGCTGCTAGTTACCAATCTCTTAACATCTCGTTGTAACAATACTTTATACACTGTAATTGTTGTTGCGTGCGTTCGCACTGCACAACAATATGATGAACTCTTACGTATACGTTTTTTACCTAAACTATACTTGGCTTTGTTAAAAACTTTCGACGCACAATTCGGTTATTTTGAATTTCCTCTTTGCACACAAAAATAATACTCCCTCTGTCCCATAATACTTGATAGTTTTCGTTTCGAGGCCGCGGCTTATCACAAATATATGGCTCGATCTCAATATTTTTTTATTTACTGTTGTTATAAAGAATACATAATATTTTTTTTTTGTTATATTTCATGACGACAATCCTGAGAACAGACTTCCTGAAGAAAATAAAAATTCTTCAACATTTGATGTCTAATCTGTTAATTAAAGTAACTGAAATGGACCAAACCGAAAAATAGGATAGTAAAGATATAAAAAATGTTGTGACATTATTAAAAAATTGCGAGTATTATTTACATATTTAAGGAAGTAACATGTTAATAATTTATTTAACTTTATAATAATTATATATAAACATCTTCCCCTGAGCCCACACAATCATTAAAAAAGACATAAATGTACATAAGACGCATTGAATCTTCACTGTCATCAGAATAAGGACTGTAAGGCCCATCTAAACTCAACAAAGCAGGAAAATCCTTTCATTCGAACCATTTCATCAAAACTGGAATGTGAATCCAATAAGAGGGAAGATATACAACGTAACTTGACGAATTTAATGACTCAAAGATCCTCCACTCCACTAAGTGCGATCCCCAATCCGGAGGTACGCGATCGATGGATGTCTAGTGTCGCACAAGGGGACATAGAAGCCATAGACGGACTAAGGAAAGATACTGGAGTGGTTCCCCGTTGCCTGCCCCAGGAAGCCATTAAGGAATGACGTCAGACCCGAAGAGAAAGTGAAGAAGAGGCTTACAAACACAGGTAAGGAAATTGAAACAGCCAAGCCACGATCGGGAATCGAACCCAGGTGGCGACACAACGGCCACATGGAAGACCGCCACCCAGACCGCTCGGCCAAGCCGGCACGGCTTCAAAGATCCTAAACTAAAGGAATTGTTGTATATTTAAGATTATTTAGTTCTTATAAAAGCTATTTTAACAATCGAGTTGAATCCATTGAATAAATGCATTAAAATATCAATTATAAATGACGAAAACTGATTTTTTGTTAACTAACAAATGTACACCTTGATATTTAAATTAGCACTATTATCACATATTCCACATATCTCCTCAGTTCATTAAAGTAAATCATTTTTTTTACTCAAGTTCAAATCTTCATATTACATTAAATGTATCTATATCACCACAATATCGAAACATGGTTTTCCCATTTTGTTATTACAAAATATTTTGATCAGGAAAAAACTTGAGAATAACTGCACATCGGCCTCCATCATTTCTGTTAAAGCTATCGTTCTTCTTATGTTGAATTAATCCTGACGTTAAGCTCGTGCACACTATCTGCAGTACAACAAATCTTTTTAATTAAAACTCGCGTAATTATTGCTTTTTTTCCGCCTATTATTCACATAAGTACTTCACTTTAAATTGAATCTAATTTAAGTATAATTCGTATAATTGCGTAATTATATAATTTTTATATGATTTTATATGATTAATACTTTTTAAATTACAAATATAAATTATTTATACTTTCAGCACCTGCATCACAGGATTTCATTTTGAAAACCTAGCAGGACTGTAATTTTAAATTTAGAAATAAATAAATAAATAACTTTTTTTTTGTCATCTTTTCATACATCAGTGTCTCAAATTTCTTCCCTATCTCATATTCATAACATCAATGTTATGAATATGACATAACAACCCCGCATTAAAATTTAATAAATATTTCCTACATTACTGTTAGCTTTTCAACATTATATCATAAGCATTGCATCGTCGCAATTAATTACTTAGAATGTAATTAATTTATCTGAAGCCAACCAACATCTGAATTGTTTATATTATTTTCAGGGTGTTTTCTTAATTGGATCAGTTTCACCCACAACAAAAAAGTAATATCAAAAATTGCGGTAAATAAATTTCCCGCATTGCCGAAGAATCTCTTTGTTCAAATTAATGAATCATGCAAAGTAAACTCTTAGGAATATTATTAAAACTTTGTACATAAAACGATATTTCACAAATCCTAATAGAAAGTCGGTTGGTGGTAAAACAAGATATACAGGGTGTCTACAAATGATTGGAGTGGTTTCATGACCTTGCAATGGCTACATTCATAGAGCTCTGCTGATCGAGTTCGTTATTATAAGACAAGCATCTCTCAAAGTTTGGTTTGAATTGACCGGCAGGCAAATGTTTCCGCCTCCAACCACGAGAGCGCTGCAATTGCAAAATGGCGACGAATAATGAAAAAGGGTATGTTGTCCTCGAATTCCATGCAAGTCAATCTGTCACAACGGTCCAGCGTCACTTCAGAACGAAGTTCCATAAAGATTCACCCTGAGCCAACTCCATTCGACAGATGGTATGAACAATTTACAACTACACAATGCCTTTGTAAAGGGAAATCAACGGGTCGTCCTCCTGTGCATGAAGAAACAGTTGAGCGCGTACGTGCCATTTTCTTGCGTAGCCCACAAAAATCAACTCGCAGAGCGAGCAGGGAATTGAATAGGCGAAATTTAGGATAGCCGCATAATAAGATCCAAAAGTAATTGCATCAAAGAACAGTACTAAAAATTAAATGTCATCGATTGAAGATAGCGTTGGAACTATTGGCGACCGGATCACTGGAATGAGGCAAGTCTGTATCCTTGCTCCTACGAGAGATTTATTATCTTTTTTTCTTCTTCATGTGCGGAGGTACGCGTCCTATGGAACTCTAGAGTTCTCATAGAATATCCTGGGGAAAGATATTAATGGGTTTCCCGTTGCCTTTCTCAGGAAGTCATTACGGAAATGACGTCAGACCCGAAGAGATAGTGAAGAAGATGCTGACGACACAGGAAACGAAATGAAACATCCATGTCACTGCCGGGATTCGAACCCAGGTTCCGACACATCTACCTCGAGGGAGACCTCGCCTAAATCACTAGGTCATGCCGGAACGGCTTTATTGTCTTTAGTTATATATTATTTTTTAATTTTTAATATTTTACATTAGCTGATTTTTTTTTTTTACAATTTAATTTCTTCCGGTCTGTAGGGATTTGAAAAAAAAGGAAAATATTACTTGGATTTTATTTATTAGCATAATTTGATAACTATATATCGTATATAATTAACGAGTTGATTTCTTCTTTTCTTTCTTTGCTAGCCCGACAAAGAATGTTTTTTTCAATGTAATTTTGCTTCATCTTCTCAATTCACCTGTATCCTCCGACCGCCAATGCCGTGTCACCGGGGGTCCCAGCTGTTGATACCCTGCACAATGATCGTCGCCCTATCCAGGAAGGACGATGTACATCGTCATTTTTTTTTATCTGAAAGGCTTCAGAAGCGTAGATATTTTATTTTTGGAATAAAACTTTTATACCTTTCCGTCTAATTGGAAAAAGATCAAAATTTTCCCTCTTACTCGTAAATAAACATCGCAGAATGAGTCCTTGTTAGTTGAGCAGCCAGGAAACTGTTGAACTTACTAACTCACTTCTCAGTTCGACAACGACACAGATTGAAAGAAAATCATTATTTTGCGATGTTTGCAATAAACATTCATTGCAATTTCTTTTCGATAAACCATGTAAAGACGGCGAGACAATCGAGCAAGAGACAACGCAGCCATATTGAATCATTGAACGAATTAATTCCTGGCATTGTCTAAATTGATATCGTACACTTACTAAGATGATGTTATAAACGTCACTTTTATATTCAATTCATAAAATCAATAAATCTTACCAGATCTGCTAAGGCTTCACGTAAATATTTAGTTAAGGACTCTTTTCTTATGCGAGTCGGCAAATCGCATTGCAACTCTGTAATTTCTGCAATGCTGTCTCCTTTAGCAGTCGCCGAATATAGTAAATTTTCATCATTTCTACGTAATCTACGAGTATTGGCGCTTTTCAGACAAATTTCGATCTAAATCAAGTGGGTGGTGATATTTGGTAACATTTAGATTTCATTTTTAGAATACTAACATTTGTTCAGCTATAGCAATTAAAATTTGTAATAATAACATATTTAGAAACTTTGTTACCCTCACCCCCTTATATCAAAATCAATTGAGATCTTCCTTGTAGCAATATAAAGTTAAAGTTGCGATCAGGCCCAGAGGACCGCGCAATGCAACTGGAGGGTAGGCTCCAGTGTTCGGAACCTACGGGACAAAGTTGAGGACGGGGGGTCGGCCCGTCGCTCGCCCGCCTTTAACACCCGGGAAAGAAACCCGGTACCCATTCTATAGAGGGCTGGGTAGACCCTAGGGCCCGTTTGGAGGAGAAAGAAGCGTGGAAAAATTCCCGGCCTCCGCCGAGTGTAGCAATATAAACCTATCTTTTAATGTTAACTACTTTCACCTATCTATAACAGATGTTTAGGACAAATAGTCTTGAGGTATCATGATTAAAGATGGAAAAACGGACGAACATAATCAGACTTTAAATGGTATTCATTTTGTTTGATGTAACCTTTCTTTCTCCACCCACTTTAAGGGCGTTACAAAATTTTGAACTATTGTGTTCTTTGCGAATATAAACATAATGTGCGTGTTTATTCATTCACAGAAATTCTTCTTTTTTTATTATTCTAAATGCTTTTCTATTGAATTCGAGGTTACTGACATGGAATTCGGAGTACCTCAATAACGAATTACATTTATATAGGCCTACCTCTAATGAAGTTCGACCTCTTTTTGCCATAAATACGCATGGGAAGTGAAACTAAGATACATGCATAGGTTAAAAAGATATTAGAGAGGAAAAACGTTCCACACACACAAACACACACGCAGATTTAGTTTCTTTCCATAAGAAAACAGGATAAAATGTGGTTAATAAGAACAATATTAATAAAACCTCCTGTTTTACTTTCTCCGGGTACTCTATGCAGAGAATCATATAATGAAAAAAATCCCACGAATCAAATATTCCGTATTACTTCAGCGAGAGCTAAATTCTGTTGTAATCTCTTGATTCTCAATTTTTTATTTACTTTTTTTGGAAAATAGCAAATTATGGTGCTAAGGCAATTGGCATTAAATGTTGACTTTTGTTCAGTAACTACAATTTCTCTTTAAAAATTATTGAAATTTCCAATAATTTGTTGAGAGTGGTTTTGTTTAGAGTTGATAGACAGAACATTTAGTGGAGTCGAAGTCAAAAAATGAAAAAAAAACTCTTTCTCTACTCTGGTGAAAACAAGAAGTTTTTGATTGATTATGTGGTAAAATGTTTAAAAGAAAGTGTTAGAGAAAAAATATATAATTTCAGAAAAAAAATAGCACTAAGTTTCATAATTCTGTTTTAAAAAAATAAGGTAATTTGATAAAACAAATTAAGATAAAATTATCTTACGCTGAGCTTCTTCCTGAGTTAAATGTTACCTAATATTGATTTTTTTTTCTTTTCCTTTTTTTTTCTCGTTGTGGTTTGAATTGGAGAGACTTAGTTCAACTTGTGAATACGAGGCAAGACATTGAAGAACACTAATTTTATGGACATTAAATGTAAGAAATTAATGGAAAGTTCGGAAGAAAACGAGAATCCGACGAAATGAAGAAAGAAAAAATGATGGAAAGAAGATGAGATGTTCTATAATTGCTAATTAAACTGTTGGTGTAATTTATTGCCACGTGAATCTGATGGAATATTTCTAACATTTATCAGAATGACTTCTATTCGTCAAATGAGATTTTTTACGATCTTGAATCTTCCTGTAATTAGAATATTTTAAAGCAGATCGTTTTACAGATCAACGAAGACAAAAAAACCTCATCCGTTTTCCCTTTTCTTTTTTTAACATTTTTCTTTCTGAATTTACGACTGACAAATCTTCGTTCTTGTGTTTTCACGCTTCGGAAAAATTGAGATTAAAATGTCGAAAAGAAAAATAGGATGGAAAATGTTATTTTTACACAAAATTCAATTTTTATAACTAGGATGAAATTACGTGAAACCCATTAATTGAAAATGAAGAAAAATTATTATTATTCATTTTCAATAATTGATTTGTAAACTGCAAACATTAACGTTTAATTTCTAATGGAAACATCAGGTTTAAAACAATCTCGAGATCTACTTGCCCTAAAGCAGCAATCAATTCAGCAGAAGTGGAAGTTAATTTCAGTAATTTTTATCATTTTTCCCTTAGTATCTGTCTCTTAAAACACACACTGTAAATATTAAAATATCGAATAAATGTTAATTCTTTCAAAAATCTCAACCATTCCATTTTCCATTACTGTTAATGGAAAATTGTTTTCATTTTTCCTGTTTCCGCTTCACGTTCAAGATTTTTTAATTTATACAGGTATAAATTTATTCCAAAAGGTGGGCCGAAAATTGAGCCGTAGGTTCTACTCATGAAAACAAACAAAAAAGTTCCTATAAACATGGGTTCGGAAATGAACAGTTTTCAAGAAAAAACGTCTTGTATCATTGCTAAATGTAGGTGTGTTTGTTTCTTGTTTTGCTTTATTGGCACAGTATGATGCGAGAAAATGTATTGCAAATATTCAGTGTTTTTGTTTTGTTGGCATTTATTATGACGAATTCCATTATTTCTGTTGACTCTTGTACAAAATACAATTTTTACTGCAAACTACGTTTTGCGCAGAAAAATATTCATTTCTTGATCCATTAAATGTTTGTTTATGGCTTACAACACCGTTTATTAAATCATTCGTTCCCTATTTTGCTTATTTGTGGTTCATGTTATGAATATTTGCAATACGTTATTTCGCCTCAAATTGTGCCAATAACACAAGACAAGAAACAAACACACCTACATTGTATAATGATACAAAACGTTTTTCTCGAAAACTATTCATTTCCGGATCCATGTTTATAGGAATTATTTTTGTTTGGTTTTATCAGTAGAACCTAAGTCTACTCATTTGACCCACCTTTTGGAATCACCCAGTGTATATAATTTTAAAAGGACTTGATGGTTCAGTGGTATAGACACTGGATTGCGGTTTAGAGAGCCTGGTTCCATTTCCGGCGAAGACAGGGATTCTTTTTCTGGGTGTTCTCCTCCAAACGGGTCCTAGGGTTCACCCAGCCCTCTGTGAAACGGAAACCTGGTTTCGTTTCCTGGGTTAAAACCGGAAGAGCGTCGATCTGACCATCCAACCCCAACTTCCTCCAATGTTCGCGTATCATTATTCAATGTGCTGATTCCTCAATCGCCTCGAAGGAGCTAACACTGCTTGTAATGTAGGGTCCTTTACTAAGTAATTTTATTTTATAATTTGAAACAGGAACTCTGGATTCTGAATTGAAAATTTACCAAAAATCCACCTTCTATCTGATCACACCTTCAACATGTTAAAAAAATTAATAAAAACTCCCAGAAGAAAAAGGAATCCCAGAAGCCGATTGTAAACAGGGTCTGTTAATTACAAAAAACAGATAAATTTTGTTTTCACCGTTATTTGTTTCTTTTTTGATAAGAACTTACAACAGAAAGAATGATACGGTATCCTATTACGATATGTTCTTATTAATTCTGGACTCTTGGGCTACAAGACCTGCATCGACAATGACGTTCAATATAAGCTACCATTTATTAAACTGGTTGGTCGTTTCCTTGTGTTGGAAGGCGGGAGAATGAGATCCCACCACGAAATAAACGCTAAGGGTAAAGTTTGGAAAAGTGCTTTCTTAATGGTGCTCTGTAAGCGGGCGTGGTATCTCGCTCGAGACCAAAAAAAGAAAGAACAGAGTTACAAGAGTTGTAGTGAGACATGGATGCAATCAAAATTCATATCAATTTAATAGCGCAATAAATCAAAAATGTAATAATAAAATGGCTTTGAAGATTTAGGATTTCTCAAAGCTGGTAGGATTATCTATCCGAACAAAAGAATTTTAAATAGTAAAGTATGTGTTTTGATTTATTAACTAAAAATTCGAAAACGGTTCATAGCAATTAAACGAAAAAAAGAATCAAAATCGGAAAATTTGATAGTTTGGTTGATTGGTTTCCATATGAAGAAATTAATATCAATCTGCTATAAAACTATAGCTAAGATATTAAGTGAAATAAAAGACAAATCAAATCAAAAAGTCAAGTAAAAATTAATAAACCACAAATCACAAAACTTTTTAATCAACTTTTGTATGTTGTGTTTTTAATAGCAATTAATTGTTTCACACACATTAAACTTTTATTCAAAAATTATTTAAAGTAAAACAATTGAAGTAAAACAAAAAAATGCAAAAATTACGAAAAACAGTAGCGAGGAAAAAAGTTAATTTAACAGCAGAAAAATTACGGATTAATAACAATTGAAGATAAAGAAGTCTCCATTTCAAGGAACTGAGAAAAAAGTAAGGGAATATTGTCTTTCTGCGAGACGATAGAAACAATTATCTGTTTTACTATATATCAATAGTTTTCTTATTTCATAATAATTTTTAATTATATCCCTAGATAATTATATCCCAGTAATCTTTCCCTAGACATTAATATTTTATATTTTATTCTTAGATCTATTTTTTTTGTATAGTTAATATATTACAGTCTATTATTATATGATTAATTATTTTATTTAGTATTCTATTAATGTTACTCAAGTCTGTATTATTTAGAAAACTTGACTTTTTGGCAGGTTCTTAAAATTATTAAAAATTAGATTTAAATTTTTCTTTAAAATCCTGTTAATGTTGTGCTTTATTTAAATGTATCCAATTTAGAATTCCATAGTTAATAAATAAATAATATAATAAATATATTATAATATAATTTTAGTTTTGGTTGGGAAGATATTAATATGTAAGTTAGTTATTTAAGAATATATATTTAGTGATTATATCAACAGTACTTGTTGTTAATAAGCATTTAATATGCAGTACTAGTATTCATAGCATTAACGTATTATCTATATTTGTCTTTTCATTTGAATAAAATCTTTTCAGTTACATTATCATTAGATTTAACAATCTCAGACCTCAAAATTAATTGTTTGAAAATTTTTAGTTTGTGAAGCTTTATTTACTATTTCTCTTAATCTACGGTTCGAAATATTTTTCATGTAGATAGTGTTACTCAAAAAGTAAATCAGTGCAATTTATTTTGAAGATTTGCTTCTGATGTAAATAACCCCCTTTCTTCCGAGATGATGTAAATAACCCCCTTTCTTCCGAGATGTTTAATAAAAGTTTAATTTCTAGAACCTAGCCACTTTAACTTAGAATAAGGATAAACTGTTTTGACTAAAAAGTAAAAAGTCGACCGAATCGAAATTCTTTTAGCCCACCCAATTAGTGGTTACTTTTACTAGTATCAAATGGAAACTCTCGAAACCATTAACTTTTTCTTAATGGCTTTTATTAGGCCTTTTTTGGATTATATTTGTCTGCAAATTCGCTTGCTGGATTCATGAACAAATCCTGTAAACATAGATCTTGTTGAAGATGTAAATCAAATACAAATGGCGGAAAGAAGGAATAAGACAACACAGGCACGAAGTAACTGTTCCGCCAACAGCCTATATACGGAATTCGCTAATAGCAAATCTGACTGATTACACTAACAAGATAAAATATCACAAAATACGAAGACTCAATTTTGAATAAGTATAAGTTCCTGCAGAAATAGATAGGTATTTTTTCTAGAATAAAATCTTATTAAAATGTGATTTAAATCTTAAGTAATTGTTCCTTAAAGAAAATGTTCCAACAATTCCACAGTAGATTATAATAATCAAATCCCTTATGAGCCAAAATAACATGTTGTTTAACTTTTAAGAAAAGTTATTATAAATTCATTTTTTTCGACTCTTAACTAAAAAAGGAAAGGAATTTCTTTCAGCCAACCTTCATTATGAAGATTTTTTGTATAAAAGGACCTTTGATTTTTAAGAAATATTAA
Source organism: Thereuonema tuberculata (assembly GCA_023159025.1). Classification (NCBI taxonomy): domain Eukaryota; kingdom Metazoa; phylum Arthropoda; class Chilopoda; order Scutigeromorpha; family Scutigeridae; genus Thereuonema; species Thereuonema tuberculata. Next base: position 41,122,850 of record JAFIDM010004315.1, on the reverse strand, counting down.
ATTAAGATCTACAATCTTAAGCAAGAGCAAGAGGATTATCCCCAACCCTTTTTTAAAAGCTTTGGATTCCAAAGACAGATTTAAAAATAAGATTCAACCAAAATAAAACTATTTCTTTAACTTAGACAAATGTGTCAGCCGATCTTATATTCTAAAAAGCATTATTTACATGTTTATTTACGTAGTTGAAGCAGGGTAATGATACAAAATTCAACATTTCGTAAATATATTTTTGGGTAAGAATTAAAAATATTAACTTAGCTACAGTGTTAGCCACAAATAGCAATTTCTCAAGATCATGAACAACTTTTTGTGTCGCGCCTTATAGCAGACTCTGAAGTAGTCTGCTAATTCTTTAAACCGAGGGATAACTTAGAAAGCCTGGATTGCTCACCTTCAGATCAACATTGAAATCTGTAGGATGAATTGATGAACAGACCAATACATTCAATGATTTGGTCACTGCGCTACAGTTACGTAGATCCGGGTTACGTAAAAAGTGCATAGAAATTAAAATAAAATTTCCAATTGCTTAACTAACACAAAGCATCTGAGACAAGCGATGTGAGTACGCTCTATCCTCCGCTATAACCTCCACCAAGGCACCATCAGATCAATTAGCACGTATATTCTCTTGTGTAAAGAGATTTCTGCTACATGTTTCAGCTTTTTCAGTTATTTCTGCCAAAAAAATAATAATTTTTTAGATTTTTACTCAAAATAGATTTTAGATTTCCTTTTAAATATGTTTTTTTTTGTATTAACAATACTACATATTTTGTCTGAATAGTTCATATTTTGTCTGAGAACTATGTTGAGAGCTATGACGAGAGAGGGTGGTCCCATCTACGTTGTAATCGACTTACGTAGGGGTATATGGAATAGAACTCTTACCTAGGTCTGTATGTACATCATTTGTTGACAAATACAGGAGTTTGGAATGTATCATGACAGATAAAATGAAGGATCAAGCAATTCAGGCTGGAGAGGAACTGCTTCAATGGGAAGATGTTTTGCATCAAATTATTTTTCATTATTATTACTTTGTAGAAAGGAAAATAAGCATTCTCAAACAGAAAATCATCAAAACTGATTTACTTTTGCAGCAGTTGGGCAACTTTTCGAAATTTACTTCAAAATCATTCCCTTACAATATAAAAAAAAGTATTTAAAAAAAAAATCTCTCATACCATAATATTTTAATTAAAAATTTAAAAAAGTATTGCATTTTATCAAGATAAAATAAACTTGAAATAAATTTAACTTACAGAAAAATTATTAAGAAATGAAAAAATAATACACTTCTTCAAATCCACCAATTTGAACTCCCACAACGATATTTCGCCTATAATTTTTATAGGATGCGCTGATTGATAATTAATTACATGTTTGCTTTTGAATGGCTTTTCATAACGTTCATAATTATGAACATTATGAAAAGCCATTCAAAAGCAAACATGTAATTAATTATCAATCAGCGCATTCTATAATAATTAAAAAAGAAGTGATAATAAACATATTAAATCGAATAACCGAAAATACCACGATAAAAGAAGAATGGGATAACAAGATTCAAATTTTTAGACAGAATTAATTTTAAATGAATATCCGGAAATTTTTGTCAATTCAACTGTACTTATTTTGTCAACTGTAGTCAAGATTTTTTCAGAGAAGGACGAAAAACTAGAAACTCAAACAATACACCATACAATGAGATACTAAAAATTCCTGGCGAAGCCGAAATTCACAAAGAAATAAAAAGGATTTGCAGAGAAAATGAGATCAAGACAGTAAGCACAAGGGATAAAAATTTAAAGTCATTATTAAGAAGCAAAATGAAAATGAAATGTGGAATACAATGGCTACAATTTATAAATTAAACTGTAGAACATATCATAAAATCTATTTTGGAAATTCGCGAAGAACCTTAAGAAAGAGAATACAGGAACATACTACTGCTTTCAGGAATAACAGAATGGGCGGACCACTGCATTAATGATTTAGGTTCAAAAGGCGTGTAATGATAAGAAAACCCAAACCAAAAAAGGCATTGTAATAAGAAATAAATTTAACCTGTAGGAAAATTATTAAGAAATGAAAATCAAAGGCTGCACATAAATAAACATATAACTCTTCTCCCAACAAGGCTTGATAAAGTGGGCCGGTGAGGCCTACGAAATATCGTCGTTGTAATGTGTGGAGTTATTTAAGAAGTTATTAAACAAATCACACCTTTGAGTTTGTCAACAGAGGAATCGGAAACAGCCGTTTCGTCCTTTTTGGGAATTTTTTCTTTAGTTAAATTATTAATACAAATTATGAATTTTTGTGAATCAAAAGTTGTGAATACAATCTGGATGTGTAAACTATATGTTTAATTTTTCACTTCTATCTTCTGCCCTTTGACCTTGAATTAATCCCCAATTCACTGACCCTCAACTAAATTTCATTAGAATCCTATGTTTCGAATCTTTTTACGATATAACAACGTCCAACCACAAAACAATAAACTTTCCAATTAACAAAGTCATCCAATAAGACTGTTTCCCACTGTTTCGTTGCCTACATAATCCTTAGTTTCACCATCTCGGAAAGGATTTATTTAACTTTGTAATTCATTTTTCAAAAGCAATTTACGTTGAGGTTTCCATTATTGCGAAAATGTTACAACATTTGCGGCCAATTTGTAAAATTATGATTTTTCTGCCTCATTGCTTTGCTTCGCTAGTGTGGGTGGATTCATAAAACCAAGAGTCAATTTGGCTCTTTAAGACGATCATAATTTTATGTCGTCTTTTCTTTGGCAATTAAAGGCGAAACGTGACATTCGCTTGATTAGATGAGGAAAAGGCAGAGGCAGAGAACGAGTCAAGTCTTCTAGTTTAAACAATACTTTATTCAGACTCTACTTAAAGTAGAAAACTATCTAAGAAAGATAACTACTCAAGGAAAACTTTATTTCACTGCTGATCGATTCATCTTTGTTAAAGTTCTGAAAAAGTTCAGAATTGAATCTCCTGCATCTACGTTCGTGAATTGTAATGTCGTATATTATTTTAAATTGTATCATTGAAGATTATGGAAGCGGCAATTTGTTTGATTTTACGAATCGATTATTGTGACTTTTTATCGATATGATTTCTGATTGGAAAAGAAATCTTGAAGTATTGTTGATAGAATAACAGGCTTTATTTCGTAGATGTGTGTATGTATGTGTATATCTATACACATGTATGAGTATATACAGGATGGCCTGAAAGTTCCCGTATCCCCTATTATGTTATTATTATATTAAGGGATACGGGAACTTCCCGGTCACCCTGTATTACAATTTCTATCATTAAGTAACCGTTGATAGTGAATCTCTTTAAAACTCCTTTATTCTTATCACGAGCGACATTTAGATTGAGACTAAAACAGAATCCAGATGTAAACAGATGAATTTATTTCTGTTTTGAATCCAGATCCACTTTCTGATGATGGTAATCTATGTTACAAATGCTTTAAGAATGCGACGATGATAACTTGGTTTTCTGTTAGCTTTTGATCTTTAAAGACAAATCTTTAAGGGAACTTCTCGGCCACCCTGTATGTCCCTGTAGGTAAATACCAAATATATGACATATTCCGATGCAAATATTACTTCATGGAATTGGACTCAATCTTTAGTTTGAATCCAAGATTATTAGCATTTCTATACAGGGTGTACCTGAAATGTGCTGCCAAACTTAAAAGGTTGTATTCAATCATGCAAAACAACGAATAAATGTCATAGAAACATGGGTCTGAAATTGCTTTATTTCCAAGATATGAACGATGCTATAATACTCAGTTTCACATAAAGTACTCGGAACGTCCTCCATCGGCCGCAATGAACGCAGCACAAGGTCGTTCCATGTTGACAGTTGTGTCAAACATGACCGAAGATGCCAGTTGCACGTCGAATGGTGTTGTACCCATCCACTAAGTGATCATGCAGTGCGTCGGCGTCAGGAACCGGTGTGGTGTACGCTAATGCTTTAAGATAACCCCATATGAAAAAGTCCAGTGGGTTTAAATCAGGGGAACGAGCAGGCCATGTCATGATTACTGAGGAGCAATTTAATGACTCTACGATACGACGTAAAGGTCAACACATCTGTATCGTTTCATCGTTCATATCTTGGAAATAACTCATTTCAAGACCCATGTTTGTATGACATTTATTCGTTCCTTTTGCATGATTGAATACAACCTTTAAGTTTGGCAGCACATTTCAGGTACACCCTGTATTATACGAAGATTATTAGCATTCAACATTTCTGAAGCAAAAGAAAAAAAGATGATTGATATGAAACTGGACTGAACGTTTTCATCATTCAGCCCAATTAGGGAAGGAAAATAATTGGAAAAATTAAATTCCGTGGGATATATAGGATATTAATTCGGATATTAATTTGGGGAGGGACTAATTTCAAAGGACGATTTAACCAAAAATATCGGGAGTGATAGTCACTTCAAACGACTATCCAACAATCCCCAAAAAAGGGTTCTTTAACACTGACTTTATTTCAAGGTACTTCTAAATTTCATAATTTCGTAGAGATTGAAGACAGAGATAGATTCTGAAAGAGGTCACTCTTTCTAATACAGGATGTAATTTGTACTGTGCCAATTTATTTACCATCTCCATTTACCATTAAAAAAGTATGGTTCTAATGGTGCAGAAACTGTTGTACTTCAGCATTATTCATGTTCTCTACATCTGCCGCTGGCTCAAGCTGTTAATGGCCACCTATAATTCATTAGGAAAAATGGTGGCCAGATGATGTGTTGTATATGACAGAGTGAGAATATTCTTCAATTAACACTTCACTTTAAAAAGTAAAAAAGTTTGATATTAATATTCACCATTTGTCCAGTTCTTAACCTGAAGCAGTTAATTTCACTTTAAAAAATCATCTGTATTATAATACATTTATTTCATGAACTGTTGTTTTCTCTACCTGGAATATTGTATTGTATTGTATAAGTAAATGTAATTCGATACCTTAAAATTCCGCTGGTCGGAAAAAAAAAAAACATTCCCCTTTAAAATCTGAGCTGATTCTTATAGACTGACGTTGCTGATTCGCATATGAAACCAAATTGCTCTAAAAAAGGGTTAAAATCTAAACATGAATTTGTAGATTTTTGAAGTTACAATTTACAGTATCATAAACATTGTCTTTATATAGTCTATCCCTCCCGAAACTACAGTTTCTATCTGCAGTTTATATCTTAACTGTAAAATAGTTCATCATAACGCACATGCTTCGTTTTCTTCACTCTTATATTACCTAGATGATATTTAACTTAGAGTTCAGTAGTAGTCTTCATTTCCGATGGTATCATTTTTTTCTGTTTGGGAAATGTCTTGATGAAACCTTTCACCATGTTCATCGATTCTAATATTTTCAAGAAAAAAAATAACCCAAATAGGACTGAACTGTTTGAAATGAAAACTTAATGATATTATATTCCACAGCAATATATGATGGAATTAGCTCCTGCACAATTTGACATCAATTTTCTGATTTTTTGTCGTTGCCAACACAGATACAGAAAACGTTTTCAAATATCTCAAATGTTTGTTTGTTTGTTTCTGTGAAATTTATTTTAATAATAAATTCGTTTTGAATAGATGTTTAATTTGAAGACCAACGAAAATTTCCTTTTTTTTTTTTATCTTAGTTTTACTTTTTTTCAGAAATTTTTATCTTGTACAGAACTTGATACGACGTGCAGGTAAATACATAAAATTTTGACATATTATTAGCACCAAAAACGGAGCGGCCATTTTTCTAATATCATCATAAAAAACAGCAGCAGAATTTACGACAGTGGCTGCCGTTGCATTAAATGTAGCAAAAGCATTTCGGACTTATTTTTGGGAAAGAACATGAAATTTTAAAGATATACTTTTCAAACAGAAATGGAAGCTGTTCCTTATACAATGGTAAAATTTCTCAGGATACAGAGTTTAAGAAAAGGGGATTCAGGATAGGAGATGCCAGAAAGCCACGCCTGTGTCATGTGTTACGCATTACTTGATCATTCAAGACTGTAATATAATATAGAATAGTCATTCAACTGAGATTCCGCCAAACTTTTTCTTCCCATCACAATGAAGTTTATGAATATATTCGTAATAAAAATCTATCAAAATTATTTCAGGCGAGGGAATTTCATGCCGACCAGTGTTATCTCGTTTATTAATTCAATTAATTAAACTTAATCTAAACTTTAGGATTAATTAAAAATCAGTCTAAAACAGAAGATTTATGGACTGCTTATCTTATCTTACTCTAGCACAAAATTCATACACATTAATTCAATCAACCTCCACCAGATGGCAGCACCTTTTGTTCAATTAATTTTAACCATTTGTTTGTTTTTCTTTTTTTCCCTTTGACTTTGATTGACTATTTTCAAATATTTTGTTCCACTAATCAAAATGAGAAGGGGATCAATATTCAGTTTTCTCTGCACTCTACATATAGGCTTTAGAATAAAAATATATCTCTCTTTTAGTTATTTCTAAATAACTAAATTTAGTTATTAATAAAAATTAGACTTAGAATAAGTTTTTGGGAATGCTTCATTTTATCTTCGTTATGAATGTTTGATAAATTGAAGATTTCGGAGTGGTAAATGAGTTATTAATTAGTTTTATTTAATAAACTGAAATAAAAAAACAACTGTTAATTTAATTTTAAATTGATTAAATTTATTCATAAATTAATTTAAAAGGTTTTTATTACAATGCCCTTTAGGCCTAAATACTTTTACTTCTTGTCGAATAATTATCAATTGAAAAGATATATTAAAATTATTGATTTTCAGTTTAATTAAGAGAAATTCATAACAGTACAGACAAATTAAGTAAAAATTTTGTGCTGTCAGTGTTGATTTATGTACAGTAATTAATTTCATTAACAATGCAACAACTTAAGTTACGACATTATTATTTAGTAAATTGAATATCCGTATACATAACTTAGTAACAATCTTGAAGCAAACATTTTTATTGTATTAGAATAGAGATAAAATTAAATTTCATTTTTCGAGTATTCAATTTAATATTTTTTAAGAATAAAACGGAGGACAAGCAATGGTTTATAAACTAATTCACTTCTAATAAATAAGACTTGACTCTTGAAAAAAATAGAGAAGCAATGAAAAACTTCAGTACACGAAAAAGTCAGAGAGGTTGAAGAGGTGAAAAAGAAGATGGGGGAGGAGTTATGAGTGCTGGCAAGAGACCACGGGCAAGATTTTATGATTCGGAATATTTTAAACTCAGATGCATATTCATACGGGCAGAAAAGTCAGCCATTTTCAGTTGTAAAGTGGAACCACTTCAAGAACTTGACTGAGAAACACTTAAAGCCAAGCTCTTCTTAATGGCATCTTTATTCTTTTTCTTAAAAATATTCTTTGTTCCATATGAAATAGATTTCGGTGTTTTATCATAATTGTTTCTTACAGACAAAATTTACTTGTATTTTAAAAGTAAATGATGGCATTTATTTATTTATTTATTTATTTGTATTTATTAATTTATTTTATTTATTTGTATTTTTTAATTAGTTTTTTTTTAGGTAGTATAATTTTAATTTTATATTTAAATTCAAATCATTTAATTTAAAATTAATTTTCTTTTGTAATTTTTAATTAATTTCTTTTTGGTAGTTTAATTTTAATTTTAAATTTAAATTTCAAATAATTTAGTTATTCTATTTAATAAGTAATGAAGAGGACTGCGCACTCTTTATTACTTCTATTTTTAATATTAATTTTGATATTTTAATTTTTAATATTAATTTTGATATTTTAATTTTTAATATTAATTATTTATATAATTATAAATTTTAAAAGAGCAAGGTCTTGATATTATTGCGTTTTTGTTTGTAAATTGTTTCCAAATTTCGCCGCTGATGAAGTGGAGATAATTAGATTATATCTCCATGGAAACAGTGATTTGTTTTTTGATATTGGCATTTTCAAATCCCAAATCACTGTCCGGCATTTTATAGGTTTAGTAATATAAGTTAATTTTTATTCTTATATTCTATACTTTCTGAATTCCAAATTGCAAATGATTGATTGAAATCTTTGCTTTACTAAACTTGAAGAAGGATGGCTTCAAGTCTGGTATATTAGATTTATATATATATATATATATAAAAGATAGATAGATAATATTTATAAATATATATACATATATATTTATATTTATAGGATATTACATCTATCCAAATCACAAATAACCTTGAAATTAACCATTTGCTGATAAATTGGATTCAATATTTAGGGATTTAATTATCTTTAAATGAGATGATCTTTCCTGTCAAATCACTCGCAGATGATAAGTTTAGTGGAAATAATAAAATACATTCTTAGACATGGACAAAAATTGATTGCTTCGCTGTTAATGTTTTTCAACCAGAACTGTTGTCACCATCACTAGCAATTTGCTCGTATGGATTTGTACAGAAAGTAATTTTTTAAATTCAAGACAAATCTCTGTTGTCTCATTTCTTTAAATTCACATGCCAAGTTTCAAATAGAATACAGTCATTACGTCCAAAGTTATTAGACAGAGGAAGCTAATACGTGAAAATAGTGAGTCCAGTTTCCTATTAAAGAGTTCAGCCTAAAATAATGCTAACAAGGAAAATGACTTTTTCTTAAAATGATTTACATCTAATTAAAAAAAAAACGAAAAGGCAATTCGTTCATTAAATCTGAAATTTAGTCTAAGTGGTTAAAAAAGAATTTCAAAAATTTTTGGCGTCAAATCAATATCACAATGGGAACATGGACGTTGCTACGAGTTTAGATTCGAATGACTTGGATTTAAAAGATTAAAATGTTGTATTAAGAAAATTATATTTTCTTATTATAAAATATGGGAACCGTAGTTCAAGTGGATTTTCAAAACCACATATTGAAAAAAAAAGTTAGAGAATGAATTAAGTTCGAATAGGATAACTTAATGAAATTTAAAAAATAACATATTTTTATTTAAAATAAAAATGAAGTAAAATCTCGCGATTTCTTCATTTTAAAATGAAATAAAATTGTGGTCTTGGATTTGAACTGTAATGGAATTAAAAGAGAAGCTTTTTTTATGTGTTTATTATTTCGTAAATGCGAGGGAAACCTTTGCAATATAAAGGCTCGTGGGTTTTATTTTAATCTGTAGTGTTAAACTATGGCGGTTGTTTTTTCCTGGAAATAAAGGGAAGCGAATGGAGAAAAGAACTTCAGAAGCACAAACCGTTTCCATTTGGTTAGAAAGAGATTAATTGCGAAAGACACAAGAAGGAAAATGAAAATTTTTACTTAATAGGAAATAGGAGAATTAACAGATTGTTGAGAGTTTCCTCAGTTGCATATAATTCGATTTTTTAATTTTAAAAATAATGGTGAAATCTTTGTTAGAGATAGTTTAGATTAAAATTGTAGTGAAAAGAAGGAATTAACTATTTCATTGTTTAGAAAAACTTGAAAAAGGAAAGAAGTAAAGACTTTCTGAAAATTTGTTGACTAAGTATATTTTATAATATATTTTTGTGAAGATGATATTTATTTATTTAATAATATGACAATAAGTAGAAAGGAAATCAGAAAGAAGTATGCACGTAAAAGAAGGAATGTTTGATGTAGGGTAAATATTAAATCGAAAAAGATAAATATAAAATACTTTAGAAAAAATTGTCCTTCCAAAAAAATTAAGAAGGAATAAGAAAAAAATAAAATTGCTATTCAGTCATTGTCAAATATTACAACGAGTAAATCTAATTTTGTGCAAAAGCATAAATTTAAGGGCGACCCACATAATAAAAATAATAATAAAAAAAGAAGTAAAGTAACGTAAGGAAAAATAAAATGAAAAATAAGGCTAATAGCGGAAATTCAATGAAAACAATGCCAAATATCTCGAACATGGGGGGACGTTGGCCCCTGAAAATACCCTATTCCTACAGTGTTTGGGCCTCTGAACATGATGGTGAAGTCCGTTGGTCGATCTGGCCGTCCGTTCGGGAATTATTAGGGATGGACAGACACGGACAGACCGGACAAAAACAAAAGATACCGATTTTGGTCGTTATCACAATAGCTCCCAAATGGGTCGCTAACTAGCGTTTTTAGAGAGATGTTTCTTACTCATTAGCTCCCGTCAATTAAGTATACTAAAAGCAAACAAACAGTGCTTGGCGAATTAGAAAAAAAAAACAACCTCAAAGATATTAAGACCTCTGCAGAATCAATGTAACAGAATATCCAATGAAATTGAGACAGAATTCCTTGGCAAAGTTAATTACTAACTGAAAGAAATTTATGCCAATATTACATCGTAAAAGTTCTTCAACATTCTAACTGAAGCCCTTCCCACTCTCAAGTTCAAATTGGCAATTAAATCTGCTAAGTTAAACCTCGATCTGTAATAAAAATCTTTCGGACTTTAATTAGAGAGTCATTAATTTAAGACCACTGTAACATAACATTTCAATCAGAGCTAATTACTTATGTAAAAATTTAAACCAACAGCGAAATCCACTCATTTAAAAATTAGCTTATATTAAAATTTACGATCTAGACGCGAACCGGCTACTAAAAATAACCGTATAAATCTGGAATTTATTGATACATCAATAATAAAAGCCCATTTATTGCTCAAATAAACTTTCAAGTAGTTTCTGTATCATGCTCTCCAATTAACGACTCAATTGTTTCCTGCCATTAACAAAGTCTAAATTAAAATTGTTTCAACTGCTACAACTATTATTCATTTCATAAATGGAAACATTCCAATTGCAAATAATTTACAAATTTTCTATTTTAGATAATCCTAAATAACCAATCGTATCTCTTTTAGTCAGAGTAAATACAACAATAATATGATGACATGAAAGAAACAATATTAAATAGTGTAAATATATGATTAGGGGAGACCGGGGCTAGTTGGCATTGATTTTGGTTTTTGATTTTTCTATTTTTTTGTGCAATACTTAGAGGGATTCAGGTGAATGCGGCGGATAGATTAACTTTTTGACTACAAAATTATGTAGACCCATTAATTAAATCCGTGTTTAGGTAACCCCAAAAACACTTTTCCTAAAAGTTGGCATACCCCTAGGAACGAGTTGGCATAACGTGATACGGATAGGATATTTGAGCAGAATACAGCAATTATCGAGAAAAAACATTTTATTTTATCAAATATTTTATTTTAATAATACTTGAACTAAAAACAACTGTATGATAAATTAAATTAAATGTATGAACAAACAATGAATTCTTAGCTATCTACAGTTATAGTTTGATATCAAACACAAATATAGGAGTTGGGCACTTGCTTATTTCAACAGATGGGTTCAAGAATTTAGTTTGGTCATACCAAATTGAGTCTTCCTCGTCTGGCCATCTCCAGTTTTTCCCCTTTTTTACCATTTGTCATAGCTATGCCAACTGACTCCTACCTAACTATGCCAACTAGCCCCACAGGGATTTCCAAATCAAGATGGATACTACACAATCCCAAGCATCAGAAACAAAAGATTATGATACATGCATGCAACCACAGTTATCGACTCTTTCGAAAATCGCCATCAGCAGCACTTCAATTCGATCTACATGTTCACCAGAACAAAAAAATTTAAGATGAAAAAATTTACTCACCAGTCAGAAAAACGATGAAACAGGGGTCACTTCCTTTGTGATGCTTCCAAGCAGACTAAAGTATCAGTGGATGGTGCACCTTTACATACACTACCAAGATGTCAGCGCTCTAGCTACACGGTGGCAGGAAACAGAAGCTGTGTGCCAACTAGCCCCTTACGCCAACTGACCCCGGTCTCCCCTAATGTATATGTTTGTATTTTTGTGATGTGAGACGAGTTTTACCTTCCTAATATACTGTATCGTTGAGACTGTTTCTAGCTTTCCCCTGGAATGAGTCAGATCATCTCGAAGATTCTACTGCTCGAAAGCAATATTTTCACTGCTGAAGTATTTATTGTTATCATTATTTATAAGTAGCGTATGCCTGAAGCACTTGATTCGATAATACAGTGAAGGTATCTTCTTGCATCTATCCCTGAACATTATTATGACTTGGTCTACAATTCACTGTCCGAAAAAAAATAGGAAAATTCTTTTGCCCCATTACGACCTCATACAAACAATGGTAGATAAACAGACTTTATGGCTCAAAATAATGCCAATTCCACATGACCTCTTCACTAGTTTTAAATATTGTCTTTCTCAACATGACTTTAGTGTAACTAAAATAACTATTTTTAAAAATTTCAATTTTCATTGATTAATTAACGGCTGATTTGGATTTTTTTTACAAAATTTCTAACAATGTTCAATGAATATTATAGATTTAATGGAACAATTTATTATAATCATATTCAGAATCACAGACTGATATCTTATGGCAAAGAATCACTTTTCTCCATTCATCTCTCATCTCCTTTGTCAGATCCTTTCCTTAGAGAGTAAGAGAGTGATAGGATCTACTCGCAGTCATTTACTTCATGTCTTATCCGAAACTTCATTCTCATTATTCATTGGACAATAAGCTCCTACACTTTGTTATAGGAAATCCCTTTAATATACAAGACAGGACCAAAAGAACAAAGAAAGGAAAAGCGTATTCTCCATTAGTAAAGATATCTCGAAAACTCTTGATCTTAGGCAGCTGAAATTTTAGTGGGATATCCTATTCGATTTCAGAATAATTGAGCCCAGTTAAAAAGCCAAATAGCACTATGGTACGATTCTAGTTAAGTTTTATATTAATAGAATAATACAACCCCACTGCCGTGCTGGCGTGGCCGTGCGGTCTCGGCGGCGGTCTGCCGTGGCGGCCAGTGCGCCAGTACCTGGGTTCGAATCCCGGCAGTGGCATGGTTGTTTCAATTTCCTTTCCTGTGTTGTCCAGCCTCTTCTTCACTTTTTCTTCGGTCTGACGTCATTCCTTAATGGCGTCCTGGGGAAGGCCACGGGAAACCACCCCAGTATCTTTCCCTTGAAATTCTAGGGAGTCTGCTAGGGGTTTGCCATCTTGGGAACAGTAGCGCTCCCTGGAACGGATACGAAGCGCGCACTTCGGTGCGTACCGGCCATACATATAACCCCACTGTTTTTCTGGAAAAAGAAATTTAAATAATAGTTGTGACATATCAAATAAGATCTTCATTTTCTTCTTCTTCTGCACTGCAGAAGAAAATGCTTGTTCCGTCTTCCCGATTCTTACAGTATCTTTTTCTAGGCCTACTCAATTTTTTTTTTCCTGAAGATTTGTACTTCCTCATTTATTTTATAATCGTGATTCTATCATTCTGCGTAGCTGTTCTCCTAGTTTGACTCTGTAGCCTTTTATGTTTTTATTTATGTTGTTGATCTCCAATTCATTCCTTATGCTTTGGTTTCTTATATGATTACGTCTTCTGCATCTTTTTACCTGCCGAGAAAATTTTATTTCTAATAAAATATTCTACTTATTTTAGTCGAAGTCAAGTCTCATACATTACCATTCAAACAGTTTACCAGAATCATTCAAAAATCATTCAGTGTATCATGAAAAGAGAATGGTAGGTCTGTATCAAAATTAGGGTACAAATAAGGTCTTTCAAGAAACTTATTAATTATTGTTTAAAAATCTAACGAAGAAAAGTCAAAAGTGATAAGAAGTATTCCATTTCATAGTAAGTTACTTTGCAAATTGATTTTGTTACAAATTATACAATAAAGAGAAGATTGGGTTACAAAGAAAAGCCAGTATAATTATGGGAACTCTTTCCTCTAGATGTTGGCTGGTACTCAAATGGGCTGGAGAAGACTGTTTCATCCCGACAGAGAATGGGAATTTTTTCACGTTGAATTCTCCCCCAGACTTGTCCTAGGGTCCACTATGCCCTCTATACAATACCAGGTTTCTTTCGTGGGGGGGGGGGTCAAGAGATAGAACATTGGCCCCACCACCCTACGACACCTTAGTCAATGAAACGCCTTAACTCCAGCGTCCCGATGGGTCATGCTAGGCCCCGTGGGATTTACCTACCTATCTACCTTTCCTTTTCAAAAGTTGAGGTAAACTGATAAAATTAAGTTTATTGAATGTAACAAATTAAAAAAAAAGTTCCCGGAAATAGATCCAACAATTTTCAGGTGACTGCGATACCAGTAGCGTTTAATACTGTAACCAAGTTATCTTGTGTAACTACCTTACACTACAATGTCATCTACAATTGAAGTCTTAACGCAATTAATAGCGTTTGAAACGAATAATTATTATTTTTTTTTTTATTTATTTATATAATTTGAGTTTTTACAGTCCTACTAGGGAAATTTCCCTGTCAGTAGGTTCTGGAGTTTAATAGTTACAATCTGATTAATTTATGGTTGATAATATGATGCAATGTACAAATAATCTACATATCTACAAAGTACAATCAATAAAATGCAAAACATTTAGGAACATTCACTCTAATATGAAGATGCAGACATGTGTATATGTCTCTGTGTATATGTATAATATACACACACAGGAGCGTAAATACACATATGTGCATGTTCAGACTTATATATATTACAGATATACATTAAAATTATAAAAGTTTAAGAATAAGAGGATATATATTTAAATGTAATTGAAATATTTACATATAGTACAGATATACATTAATATTATAAAAGTTAAGAATAAGAGGATATGTATTTAAATGTAAATTTAAAATAGTTACGTATGGTACGGATATACATTAATATCATAAAAGTTCAAGAATACGAGGATAAGTATTTAAGTATTACTACTCGCTACAACTTCCTCTTTGTTTTTTGTTTGTTTGTTTTTGTTTTTTTATAACCAATGCTATAGTTGGTTAGGTAGGTGCTTTTAAGGAAGTTCTAGAGAAGTTCTGTACAAAAGCGAGATATTTTCTGGAGTTTGGATTTTAAAGATATGTACTTATTTGAGCCATTTTATCTTGTTTTCTGTAATGTAATTAAAGAGTTTTCTTTTTAAGTCTTTAAAATTTGTTAGGTTGGTTAGATTTTTGTCAAATTGATTAAATATGTTTACTATTGTTTTACTTTTTAATCTTAATCCGTAGTTATTTCGGGGTTGTTCAAATTTTGGTTTATTATAGAAGTTGTTTCTGGTTGGATAGTGCGTTGTGCATTCGGTGTTATTTAGAAGAGTAAAATAGTTCTTTAGTGTAATTGTGTATATTATTTTTTGTCGTGGATATAATATTTTGTGCTTTTTTAGGATATCAAGTTTTTCAGAGCGTGACATTTGCTTGAAATTAGGGAAGATTAGATTTAATATGTTATCTATTGATTTGTCTATTAAGTCTATTTCGTTCTTGTTAGCATGTATCCAGTTAATTATGCCGTAGTTTATTGTTGAGTCAACAAAAGCTTTATAAATTAAGATTTTTGCTTTTAAAGGGAAAGAATTTTTAATTTTGTTGAAAATGTAAGTGTAAGTGTTGAGTTTTTTGAGTATTGAGATTATGTGAATATGCCATGTAAATTTATTGTCAATGTGAATACCAAGATATTTGTAATTGTTTATGTTTTCCAATACTTCACAGCTACAATTAACGGTTTGTTCATTGTATTTGTGTAGACACTCAAATGTGTGTATTTTTAAGCTTGGTATGGTGCTTATGTTTTTGTTTTTAGTTTTGATTACCATGAATTTTGTTTTTGCTTGGTTTATTTCCATTTTGTAGTCATGGGTCCACTTGACAATTTGATCCAAGTCGTACTGCGTTCTTTGATGAATAGTCTCTATTTCATCGGAAGCATTTATTATTATGAAGTCGTCTGCGTAGGCAAACGCTTTGGAGTGTTTGAGTGTCGTGAATATTGTATTCGTATAAATTAAGAATAATAACGGACCAAGATTAGATCCTTGAGGGATTCCTGTTTTTAATTTGTAGAACTTACTTAGGTTGTTCTTAATGGATACCTTGAATTTTCTATTTTTTAAATAGTTACTTATCAATTTTTGTGCGCTACCTCGAATGCCATGTTTTTCTAATTCTTTTATCAGTATGGCATGATTTAAGCAGTCAAAGGCTTTTTTAAAGTCTATAAATACAATGGATAATATTTTGCTTTTGTTTAAATTAGTGTTTATGTACTCGTTGAAGTCGTCTAATAAGTTTGTGGTACTGGAATTTTTTTGATAGGCGTACTGGTTAGTGTTTATGGTTTTATTTTTTTCTATGAAATTGTATATGGTGTTTGTTATATGTGATTCGAAGATTTTGGAGATGTTAGGTAAGATTGATATAGGACGGTAGTTGATTATCGAAGTTTTTTTCCCACTTTTGTAAATGGGGATGATTTTTGCCCATATCCATTTTTCTGGGAACTTACATGTTTTTATGATTTGTTTTGAGATTTCGCAGATGATTTGTGTATACGACTCGATGTGTTCTTTGATTTCCTCTATAGGTATTTTGTCCAGTCCTACTGATTTACTTGATTTCATATTGATCAAAATTCTATTCACATCATATGGAGACATTTCATTTAATACTATAGAGCCTGAAGGTGTGTTGAGGTTATAATTTAGAAAATTGCTGTTACATTTGCATTCTTTTATGTTGCCAATATTGCCAAAATGTATTCCAAAATCTTCTAGTGTTTTGTCTGTGCCTTGCTTATTTATGATATAAGATAAATTATTGTCTGTGTTTTCTTTTTTGCTTGTATTTATTGTATCGTTTATTATTTTCCAGTATTCTTTATTATTGTTGTAGTTTTTTTCAAGTTGATCAGAGTAATATTTTTCTTTGGTTTTTTTTTATTAAGTTCATTGTCAAATTCCTGACCTTTTTGTATTCAAGGGCGTATGCAATGTTCGTTTTATTGTTTTTATGTTTTTTATATAACTGATCTTTTTCTGTAATGAGTTTATAAATCTCATCTGTCATCCATATTTGTTTAAATTTTTGGTTCTGATTTTTCTTAGCATTAGCGAAATCACTATCATTTGTATTGATATGTTGTCTTGTGTTCTTGCAGGATTTGTAGCGAATTTTATAAAAATGTTTGAGAGTTTTGTTTACATCATGATAGTGTGAGGTATGTTGTTTTTCCAACAACTTACTTATTTGTGAATTGAAGTAGGCAACGTCAGATAGAGGCATAATTAATTTCTGCTTAATTTTTCTTTCGTTGTTGGTGGGAAAGTTAATTTTGATATTTGATAATTTGATAAGTATCATATTATGATCTGAGATATTGTTATCAATTACATAACCTGTTACGATGGAATCTTTTATTTTTCCAAAGCAGTGATCTATACAGGTTTCAGAATGCTGGGTTTTAGTCGTGGATTCTCTGGTGATTTCTGTGATATAGTGTTGTAAGCCATGAGTAGAGCATATTTTTAGATAATTTAAAGTTTCATAGTTGGCAATTTTTTTACTTATGTCTATGTTAATATCACCAATTACCAGTATATTTTTGAAGGTTTTGATTAGTTGATCTAAATTCTTATCTAATTCTTTACAAAAGCTGCCTTTATCAAGATGGGGGGGTCTGTATATTGATAGTAATATGAGTTTATCTTCTTTGTTACCTTTCCCATTATGCTTTATTTCGCAAGTTATATTTTCGTAATTAGTTGTGTTAATTAAGTGTTCTGTAATGTTGAGGTTACTTTTGTAAAATATAATGATGCCGCCTCCTCTTTTTTCAGTTCTAAGTTTATAAATAGTTTGAAAATTTTGGATTTGATACCAGTTCATTTCTGAGTTTTTAATGTTCACTTCATTCAAAACAATAATGTCAATTAGATCCAAGAATTTACTAATGCTACAAATGAAGTAATCAAAGTTTTTCCTTAAGCTTCTGATATTTAAACATAATATTGTCATTTGATCAGATTTGTACAAGGTAGTCTTACCTGACTCGTACCAATCATCAATACTATGGAAAGAGTTTGATTTTTGTTCGTTTGTCATTCTATCGGCCATTTTTTTTTTTTTTTTTTTTTATAGCTTTGTTAGGTCTTCTTCCTTTGTTATTTTGAGGATCCTAGATGTTGTATCCTTTCTCACTAATATCTTGTTGTTTTTTACCCAAGTGAATTTATAGCCCTTTGCTTTTGCTGTTTGCTTAGATAAATACCTGTTCTTCGTAGGGATTATAAAAAGATTATGTGACGTAGATAAGAAAGAAATTGAAATTGTGAGATCACTTCGAAACTTTCCCGCACTTCCCACTCCTTTCTCTACGGTCTCCACAACCGTATCACATCAAACCTTCCCCAGTTGGTAAAAAATTACGCGATCAGTACAAATTAACGCTATATACTTATTGTGCAACCCGAAGACTCCATAGAAGTATCCTTCAACAATGTTTGCCAACCCCCTCACTTCTCCTCCGTTTACACCCTTTAGGGATCGATATCGAAAATTCGATCAAATAGCATCTTTTCAATTTTAACAATGAACAGTCATGTCAAATTTCTTGTTTCCACCTCAAGCTATTTTGGAGATATGCTTACACTTCAAGAAACGTTGCAAGCCCCTTCCCCCCTCCGTTTATTTTTCGATTTTGACAAAGAACCCTCATTTAAATTTCGTGCTTCCAACTAAAGCGCTTTTATGAAATTAATAACGAATATAAGATTTCTCAACCCTTTTTAAACCACTATCACTTCAAACCTTCCCAGTTCGTAAATAATCAAGTGATCATTACAAATCTATATTTATCCGAACACCTCGTAGACGTATCTTTCAACAATGTTTGCCCATCCCCTCACTCACCCCACACCTCATATACCTCATATACACCTCATATACCCCTAGTTCGTTATTTAATTTTTTTATCTAAAAAGCATTTTTTTTTAATTTTGACATAAAACAATCATGATCACTTTCGTGTTTACATCTCAAGCGGTTTTGGAGATACGCAAGCCCTTCAAGAAAGATTCCCTCTCCAGTTTACATCTATTAGGATCCGAATATCGAAACTTCGTCTAATTTTTTTTTTTTTTTTATTTACTTTCATACAATTTTTTTTCGTCCTGTTAGGATTGAACTAAAGCAATCCCATCAACAGGTTCGATACCTTAGGTTAAACAGAAAAGAATAAACAAACAACAATCAGATTATAAACAAGTACATGAAACATCACTGATTTGACGCATACAAAGAGTTATAGATAAAATAAATAATACATAAATTATCGTTATTTTTTAAAAAAAAAAAACAGTCTTTATATTTTACTTTTTTTTCTTTTTTTTTTTCTATCCAATTGAACCATAGTGAATCATAGTAAATATCTTTTTAGTGAAGATATTTTCTCAATTTTATTTATGTTATTTCTACCTAGTTTATTAATTATGTCTAGCAAAAAAAAAGAAAAAAAAAAAATATCGTTTCGATTTGACAATGAACAGGAGAGGATGCGGAAGAGAATTTTGCACAAAATATTTTAGTTCTAGTTTTTGCCACCAGATTACTATGTGGCGCTGTTATGGACAACAACAGTTTAGTTCCCATTGTCGCCTCCAGGTTGCTACGTGGCGCTATTTCAGGGATTTCACTCCTTTTCAGCTATTGGGATGATTAATCGAAATCCCAATAGCTTACTTTTCCCAAGTACAACCTCAGGAAACTTTCTGCCAAATTTCAAGTATGGAAAGTAGGAGACTTAGATGTGACTTAGTAAGTCAGTGAGGACTTTCACATTTATATATAGAGAGATTACAAAGGATTCCAATCACATTCGATAAATGTGATTGGAAAAAAAAAGTAATGGGAACTTGACCAACATTCCAAGCTTCACAATAAATAGTAATTTCTCATTTTTTGTTTTAACTAGGCCATCTGCCGTGTACAGATTGTTCGTTATAGATATTTGAAGAAGAGATTTATTTAGATGGACGTTGGTTGATATAGATGTTAAATGAAGATCATAGCTTATATACGATACTCCTGGCGACGAATTGATTTTGACTATTCTTTCGAGTGAAGATAACCAAATTCTGATGACTTGTGAATCTAGACAAATTTTCCTCTTTGGCGGAGACTTATGACAAATTTTACCTGTAGTCAAGAATGGCCGAGATTACGACATTATTAACAGTTCTTTGAAAAGATCTCATCCTTTCTCTCGTTGTCCATTTCGATACTAATTGATTATTGATGATAAAACGATGGTTTATATGAGTTAATCCAAGAATAATCGATTCCAATTAAAGGGGTTAAAGCAACATTTTGAAGTTTTGAAGACTCTTTTCAAGCCATCTCTTTTTCAAGCATAATAAAATTGGAATAAGTACAACAAAACAAAATAGTTGGAAGCTAAAACAAATTTCAAAACACGTGAATCAATAAGTTTAGTTGTTTTTACAAAAATATATTAATAAGGTACAATTCAATTATTAAAAGTAATAAGAAGAAGAAAATAAAATTTAAGATAATCTAACAAAACTCGATTCCAAAGAAAGCAGTTAACGCAACATTTTGAAGTTCAATAATGCTCATTTTGAATTTGTCGACTTCCTCGTGACAATAAAAAATGAAAAACCGTTTTCCATTGTTGCACTAACATTGGGGCACAACAACAACACAACAATTGCGGAGATATAAGTCAAAAAACAATATGAAAAGAGTTGTAGTCCCTATGGCCTAATGGATAACACATCCGACTTCGGATCAGAAGGTTGCAGGTTCATTTCCCGTCGCGGAAATTTCATTGTAAAAATTATTTCTATTTTCCATTCGCACAAAAAATTGCGCCGGACAGACAGACAGAGAAATAAAAGATTTTAGTAATATAGATTGGCTGTAATATAAAGAGTATCTCGTATTGTAATATGTATTTAAACACTATATTTCCAAAGCTATTTATCTCGAAGCTGATGTTTGTTTAACTTATTTTAAGGCCGGTGACAGTTCTATACTATGGACCCAGAATCACATATAGAATTTTGTATTTACTTAAACTGGGGAAGGAAAGTTGGCCCCTGAAATACCCCCTTCTACAGTGCCTGTACCTCTGAACACTAGGGTGACGTCCGTTTGTATATCAGACCTTCCGATCAGGAGTTGTTAGGGGTGGAAAGACAAGGACGGACGGACAGACAGGACAAAGCAATAGCTACCGATTTTGGTCGCTATCACAATAGCTCTCGAATGGGTCACTAAAAAATTTTGTTAGCCAACTTCATGGCAAAATTACGGAAATACATTAAAATAAACTTTTTTTATGAATCGACACTTGCAAAATCACATCAAACGTCTCAGTCTTGTGAAAATGCAATCATCTTTAAAATTTATTAATAAATGTAATCCATTTCCCATTTGGGGAGACAGAAATATCTTGAAACCGATTCACAAGGAAGCTTTTTCTGTCAAAAGGGTTTTTTGTTTTTTATTTTATTTTTAAATGAGGCAGATGACGGAGAAGGACACTTTGATCCCCGATTTATTATAAGAGATAGCATAACAGGAAAGAAGAAATATTCAACCCAAAGGAAATCAGAGTGACATTTACTGAGTCACTATATTTCCATTAAATAATTCAGGTTTTAATAAGCCTAAAACTGGAATAAACAGAAGATCTTTAGATCTCATCGCTCTTCGATTTTAGCCATAATTCTTTTTTGTTTTTTATCTATAGATTTCTTCTCAAATCCCTTTTGTTTTGTTTTTTCATCCGCGAACCCATTGAATCATAAAATCATCAGATATCCAAAGGAAACAAGAGACCTCATGTGACAGCCAGTGATTGATGCAACGCCCTCTGTCTCTTCCAGTTTTCTCTTCTAGAAATCGAAGAAACTAACACGAGGCGAGCATTTCTAGTTCGGCAGATCTAATATTTTTTTATCTGTGATCGTATTAGAAATCATAAAACAAATTTAAATAGACTAAAACCATTTTAATGTATTAAAAGCCGGGAACCACTTAGCTAATAGGAAATCCGTTCTTATCAGAGTTTCAACATTAAAAAAATTTTATATTCATACGTGATTTTGCAGGAAAAACCCCAGAGAATTCTAAAAAAAATAAAAAAAAAATCTGTCAAAGTTAAGTTATGATCAAGAAAAGCTGTTAACATTTTTACTGGTCTCCTGTTTCTCGTCTCAGTTCAAAACTACATTTCGCTCTTTGATGTTGGCTTTAATCTTCTCTCACACATCTATGACCATCAAAAGTTTTCACAATTTAGATCTCTGGCTAACTTAAAACAATATTCCGTGATGGATTTACATATAGAAATAATCTGTGTTAACAAAAACGAACTTCTATAAAGAAATCCATGGACCAATCAGATAAGAATTCTTTGTAATCTTTAACAAAAACAAGGTGGGAGCAGAATCCCAGTAGCGATCGCATAATGCCCCACGGTTATAGAGCGAATGTTAAAATCTCCGAAACTTTACCAAAATTTTACAACTTCAAAACCCCACAGAAAAAACAGAAGACGTGGATATAAGGCTTCTCCTGCTACAAGCTACGCTTTATATAGAAACTTAAAATTGATTGCCGCCCTCAAGGAAATATTTATGATAATTTAGTAAAATAAGCTTAATCAAAAATTAAAAAAGAAATATCTTATATCTTTATCTTTAGAATTTTTCAAATCACAAAATCTATTAAAAGCCGTCATTATTCTGTTATCAAAATATAAAAGTTCAGTTTGCTTTTTTTTTTCTTCATGATTTTTTTCCTTAAGTGATTTAAGTTCTTTCTAGGACAAAGATATTCCTTGTTTTAATTTGTGTAATTTGCTCCATCAGCTATTAGGTAGGAAATGATGAGAAGATGTTTATTATCAGTAAAACATTTCAGTAAATAAAAATACATAAAGATTCCCGTACAGGTATTTTTGGTTTCATTTACTAACGCCAAAATCTAACCAGTTTTGATAGTATTAAAATCTCAAATATAGCTTAATTTCAAATTTTCGTAAGTACTAAAGTATTCATGGTCATTGTTGTTGTGTTTGTACGGTTCGTGAGACCGAAAGGTCCGTGTTCTATGGATCTCTAGTGTTCCCAACATGGCGAACCCCTAGAAGAATCCATAGAATTTCAAGGACAAGATACTGAGGTGGTTTCCCGTTGCCTTCCTCAGAAAATCATTAAGGAATGATTTCAGACCTCAAGAGAATAATGAAGAAATAACAAACCCAAGAACGGAAGTGTTTTTCAAACATCCATGCCGACACCAGGATTCGAACCCAAGTTCAGACGCATCTGCACGTGACCATTAGTCGTTAGTGACTCTTTTTAATGTCATCTGTTCCAACCTTTATTTTCTGATTTTCTGATAGAAATCTTTTTCCAACGATCGAAAACACTTACCAGCAATTCAAATTTCTATTCAAACGTGACATTGCATTCCAGAAAAATCGATTGGCTAGGTTGTAGCTAACTTCATTTCTGCTGCTAATTATACAGATCGCCTACTGATACGTTCCCATTTAGCGTTAAGCATAATGGAATCAATAAAGCTGTAATTTATGGCTGACTTACCGTTTCTTTATATAAAAAAAGCCTTGTGTTTTTATGAAATTCTGTGAATTACATTTACGTAATAAATAAATTACTGATTGAAAAAAAGTATTCATTAAAAACTCATTTGATCTTAGACCATTTAAGGCAAATTTCTATCTTACTGTAATGGAAGATATTTTGAACGAAAGAAAATGGAAGAGAAAGCATAAAAATGAAAACATCTTTTAAACAAAACAAAAAAAAAATAATAATTTTGTTTCTCTTAAGTCAGAAATTGATTTCCGAATCACGCTCTGAGAAGCGTTCAATGTGGGAAGGAACCGATAATTTTCTTCATTTTTTTGTTCAATACATTTTTCGTAAATCCGACGCCGTTGAAGCGGGAATCGAAATTGCGACCAAATGGTGATGCGATCGTCACGCCACCGCACGGTGACTGAGTTTCTGACACTTCAATTTATTCTGGATTTCTTTTTTTCTCTTTTTGTGTGTGCAGGGGGAACCCTCAGTCACGTGATTGGTCGATGGAAAGAGAGAGAGAAAAAAGAACAGCTGGGGCCTGAGCTGCTATGATAAACTGTTATCGATAGCAATAATATTCTGAATTACTGGTGGAAACGGATCTTGAGAAATATACAATAATGACAGCTATTTCAATACTCAAGGAATTGGGAGGAGTTTATTTCAAGAAAACCTTCGTAATTTGATTAGAATTCAGAGCTCCAATAATCGGAGTAAGGAGTTTTCTTAAGTAAAGTTATTCTAAATTAGAAATCATTGGTTCGAATCCGAACTAGGCAGGGTAGTCCGTACGAGGGGTTTTTTTTTTTGTTTTTAATAATTTATAATTATAACCGCATGATAGTTAAATACCACAAGGTCTCACATTTGCCTCTGGCACTAATGCCAGCATCTCATAAAATGCAATGTGAAGTCTACTATGATCTACAACTAAGATAGCCCAAATATTATTCATACTAGCCGGGTACCGTCGCTTCGCTCCGGAACCCTTGCGTATATAGCATTAAAAAAAAAAAAAACTTCATTTATTTAGCAAATTAATATTGAGATCGGAGAATATACGACTTTCCAGCCCGTTGTGCCCTTTTCCACTTAACTCAGGAGTATTGCGGGTTGGCGCCACACACCTGGGGTTGCCGCCATACACTTCATCGTCAGTTTGCCAGATTATTCCCTATCCCGAATTTCGAAAAATCCGGCCTTATTCCTTGTCTACATCATAAAGGAAACCTCTGTGCAAAATTTCAGCTTTCTAGATCCAAGGGTTTGGGGTGAGCGTTGATGAGTCAGTGACTGAGTGAGTCAGGACTTTTCTTTTTATATAGGTAGATTTTCATGAATTTTGTTTTATTAACATCATTGATTAGTTCTTTATAGATTAGATTTGGATGTGTTATTTTCTCATTTTCAACTGTTATCCGATTCGTTCTTTACATATTATTCCTGGTGTTTTGATATCATGTTTATTTATGAAAACATGATCTATATTTGTTTTCGTATTTCCATGAATTGTACAGTTGTTTCTTGTTGTTCCGTAAAGACGATTTTTGAAACTATTATTGCACATAAGTTTTACGTATTTCTGTACTGCATTGTTTTTATTCATTTTGAAAATATCTATATTTACGTCGCCAATCAGTCTAGTTGGACAGTTGTTTAATATATTTTCATTTTTTATGAATAGATTCTCTATTTCAGTAACATTTTAGTCATTTGTAATTTACATTTTGCTTACAGAATGACAGACAGAATGACGTTTTATAATATACGTTTTTATAATATATGATGATAATAGCCGGGTACCGTCGCTTCGCTCCGGAACCCTTGCATATATAGCATTCAAAAAAAAAAACTTTATTTATTTAGCAAATTAATGTTGCGATCATCGGAGAATATCCAACTTCCCAGCCCGTTGTGGCTTCTCCGAATAACTCGGATGTATTGCGGGTCGGCGTCACACCGAAAATTCACATTTTTGCATGTATCTTGCAAACACTGAAGCGTTTGTGAATAAGTGATATATCGTTCGATAGAACTTTCAAATACGAACATTTTCTCAATATAATGTTCTCTTCCATCTTTTATACTTTTCGTTTAAATTGAGAAAAAGTCAAAATTGGACCCTTTAAAAGGCGCCATCTTGGAAACCAAAAACTTTTTTCGAAAGATTTTTGTTGCATTTTGTTTGTCTTAAAAAGATCTACATTTTATCCATTTACATGACCAATCTATCTCTTATAGTTTGGTCACAAAATTGGAAAAACGTAAAGTCTTATGACAGACAAAATAACGCTTTTATAATATATAACATATCCTAGGAAGGAAATTTTAAGAGGCAATTTAGTAAATTAAAAGAAGATTCTTTTGTATTTTGGCACATATCCAATCAATTAGTTGGATCTTAGATGCGGAAGAGTAAGTCAATGAAGTGGCGATAAATTACATTTGAAGTTCGTTTCAAATTCCTCGTCAAGTTCTACATTATATTTTAATCAAACTCCACAAATGGAAATCCCTGAAAATGTAGAAAACATAGAAATGATTGCAATCTAAATTATGAATTACATAAGTTGAGGGTAGGCCAGTGGATAACAGGGATAAGTAAGTAAATGACCTCAAAATGAGTAACAAAGGGAAATCTATTCTGCTTACATCTGTGTAACATCTTCTATATCTATTATTTCCTCTATTTACCACTTGATGGCAGCTTTGGCGTTTTACAACATTTCTTTTTGTACCATCTTGTTAAAACTTAAAATATCCTCTTGGGTGGTTCGAGTCAACAGTCTGATCGCAATCCATAACATCCATCTTAATTGTAGTAACACATACTGATTTTTGATAATTTGAAACATTTTTAATCACTTTTTAAAGCATATTTAATATAAGATGCCTATTAAATATAAACATTACGGTACTTGATGTATTCTTGCCCCACCCGTTTGTGCATGTGGGGCAATTAGAGTACATTTCGAATGAGGTAAGTTTTACACAACATTTAAATTTCCTGATGTGGAAGATCGAGTATCGTAAATCTGATGATATTATCTCCATCTTACTCAGCTCTAGAATTGGAGAAAAGAGAGATTGTTTATTTATACTGATATTCACTTTCTACTATGGCTTATGCCTTTATGGGGCAAAACTGCATTATTCCAAAAAGTTGTAAATTTATTCTAAGATTTATCGCAAGAATCCTAGGTTTTTTTAATAATATTTTTGAATCTTGATTCTACTTCGTTTGGCTTTAATGAAAAGTCAAGGTAAATTTTTCGTGCACACTTATCCCCTTCCCGCTTAACTTTACTGAATAAAAATTCAGGTTTGATTAATCTCAATTTTTCTGCACAATCTGTCGTTTAAGCGATGTTCAGTGAAGAATTGCGATAATTCTAGTGATGATTTCAGATAAGGATTGGGGGAATGCGGTCTGCAAACATACATTACTACAAGAATTGATGCCGTAATTGCTCCGCTGTAAGTAGCTAATTGGCCATCACTAATTGGAAAGTTCAATGCCCTCAACACTAATTATTCACTTACAGTATGGCTGTTAGTACGAGACAACAATTCGATTCGCTGTAGTGTTACAGATCACTTGTGTTTGATATTTATACCCTTGAACAAACAAATATGAGTGCGTTTTTTGTTCACTTAAAGAAATTTTCTTAATGTTGATCCGTGTTCATATGAAGATGAGAGACATTTGATTTTTAAAAAGAACAAAAAAAAACTAGTCTTATTTAGTTCAAATTTTTATGCGTGATAAATCTAACAATTGATACGTTTTATTTGTTCTTTATGTTTATCTATTACATATCAAATTTTAGAGTAAGTTTAGGTATTAAGGATTGCTGAAAAATTAAACAACACACAAACAAAGCAATTCAAAGTCGTAATAGCCGTAATAGTCGTAATAGTCATAATAACCTTTCATTTAGAAACATTTAATTTCAGGAAATTACTATAAAAGGAAAAATAATACTTAAATCAAGTATTTAAGTATTTAAGTCTACAGTCAGTTTTTCATGGATCAGCTGGAAAAGGAAAAATTAGGAAGAATAAATGAAAAATGGGAAATTTTAAAAAAGAAATAGCTTTCTGAAAAATAATAATAATAAAAAAAATATGTTTAAAGTACATATTATTTGAATTAAAGTTTGAAATGGGCCTACATTTCCCATCTGGTCTGGGAACTACTATCAGCTTTGAATGAACCCGGTTCTACGAGATCTGTTGTCTAGACTCTAGAATACATATAAACGGTTACAGCCAGCTGGAAGGAGAAAACCGAAGAAGAAGCAGACAAAGAAAGGAAACATCCATGCCGGTGCGTGATTCGAACCCAGATTCAGGCTATTCAGTCAACTTATAAGCCTATGGCCTAGACGGTTCGGCTTTGCCTGAAAGACAACTTCAATATATTCAGTTAGAGATTTCATTGCTTCACTGCCAGTGCTTTTCTATGAAAATGTTGCCACAATCAGATCAATTCCTTTTTTTATACAAATTTTCTATTTTCAAGACTGTTAAATTAATAATTAATTATATTCATAATTGGATGGGTTGCAGTAAGCAGTTCTCTGATAAAATATCTATTAGCTTTAACACCTCTCTCTATCTTTCCCTATATCTGTCTGTTTGTACGAGACTATCCAATTCCTCACCAATGATATCTAAGAGTCCAATGGTGTAATGTTTTGCAGGGAAGCTCTCTCCTCACAGGCGGTGTTTTCCGAATCACTTCGATATTAGTAGTTTTTCTTTTATTTCAGAGTAATGTAAGTCCCCCGTGAGCTGAAACGTAAAATTAATTATAGAAGCACATTATTTGTATACATATAAGTAATGTAAAAGAATCATAGCGTATTGAAAAATAAGCAAATATATAGTTGGTTGATTTATTAGTACAGCTAATAAACCTGATTTTTATTACATAATATGATACTTAACATGAAATTAAAGATTACTTACATATGGATGGAGGTAAGGGGATGAGAAAAAGGAAATAAATGAAGGAGAAAATGAGAGGTAATTATGTTAAAGCGAAGACTTTGGGAAAAATTTTACCTCATATATCAAGTAGCTACTGCTAGCACTTCAGGAGTAAGATAAAACATAGATAAGAAAGGTCAAGAGTTTTTACAATGATTTAGGACAAGGAAGAGAGAAGGAGGCGCACAGATTGATGTCTGGTTATGGTTATGGAAAAAACAATATTGCAATTGATGGTTATGGAACAGTGCAATTGTAAAGAAATTGGAAACAAAAATGAAACAAAGACCATAAGTAGATTATGTAAACAGTGAAGTGAGGGAAAAAATAAGTTATATTAGGATGTTTGAATGAAATAAGAGTATTATTGATATTTGATATGTAATTAATGTAATTAAAATCAAATTGAAATTAATAAAGAAGGATTTAAATAAAAGAATATAATGATAAGATGGAAAGATAATTTGCAGATGGTGACAGGGATTGAAGGAAAGATTTGGTAAGAAATTATTCTTGAAATTTGATTGGCGTTACAGGAGAACTGGTGTTTGGTTTCGAAGGAACAGCCCAAAGAGAACTGAAGGGAGAAAGGGAGATAAAATGGTGCAAATAAAAAGAGAAAGATGGAAATAAAAAAAATTTAAAAATGAGATTTAAAAAAAAAAAAAAGACATAGAAGAAACTTCAATTGGACAATTGATTCAGTGGTAATCTTGTTTTATGTTGTTTGACTTCTGTATATGTTATACTTGTGGGATTTGTGAAAATGGTTGCAAATTGGAATCATATCATTGTCTTTTATAGTACAAGAGTAACAGCATTGGTTTTGTTGAATGTTTTCGAAAGCAGTGAGATACTTTTTGATTTGTTTAAATTGATTTCATTTTGTATGATTATCATAAAACTGAGAACAGAATTTGAGAGATTATGTAAAATAGTTAAGTTGTTTAGGTGAGGGAGTTTTTATAAGAGATATTGATAACTTTCATGGAAAGGACTATGTTTCTTACATTCAGAATGAACATAGCTAAGTAAGGAAGCGAAATGTGCTTTAGTAGATTTGTGATGTAAATGTTTGTTATGTGGTTGGTAGATTTAATGGTGTTGTTGTTAAGCAAATGTTTTTATTAATGAAGGAAATAAAGACTGATTATAAGAATTTCACTAATGTACAGGATTTCATTGAGGAGTGAAAAGTTGTTACAATGGATGACGGCTCTTCTAATCAAGAAATCAGCACTTTTGTGTTTCTAATGAATGGAGTGATAATCTTATCTTTTGAGATTTAGATTCCTGCCGATCCTTAAGTTCCTGATTTTCTCATGACTCCTACCATTTCCGCCCTCTCACAAACCATCAATGTTGGGCACTTTGTCGATGTTTATTGGCATGCAGTTGGGTTCCGAGAACGGCATTGAATCACCATTCTACTGTAGACGATTCAATCTGTTTATAGCATTTGTGCGGTCTGAGTCTTGAGTGGCAATTTTCCATGATTTCAAAAAATTTTGTAAGATTATTTTCGCATCGTTTTTGAAGGCCTATATCTGTAATATATGATAGTGTAAACATATTTTTAAACTTTTTCTCAACTGAAAAAGATACAAGTCAATTCACAGTTGAAATACAAAACCAAGCAATCCCGTACAACTTGCAAGTTATTAAACACTTTTTAATGTAACACAGAATTCCTTAAGCAGCTTTAATTCAAGGGTCAAGTACTACAATTTAATTGCAAGCGATGCCTCATTGGGTTCATTTGGTATGGCTAGATCATTATTTTATATCATTCAGGCGACTCTTGAGTAAGGGGCCACATTGGATCGAGGCATCATATTCGTTTTCAGCGAAGCCGATTTAGTAGAGATAGATCCAAGATTGTCTAAATGCCACTATTTTTGTGAGCCGGTCAATGCCATCTGAAGCTGAAAATGGTCTAGGCCAGAAATCGGATTTTTCTGCAAATCTCCAGGCCATCGGGAGTCCAACGAGAATTTCAACTTCCGGTTTGGGCTATGGAGAGCGTTACACAAGCACAGATACGGGAACCCTAATAACTCCTCCTTCAGGGTCCTAAAAAGAAGAGAAATAACTATGTTCCACTTTTCGACAGAGATGTGAAATCTAAGCCACCAATTCGAGTGGTACTCTTCTGTGTAAATCTTTCATAATAATAAATATTTATCATTCTTTTGTAGAAAACTTTATTCATTTTAAGTTATTCCGTTAAATATTAATGAAAAATTATAACTAAACCATGTAAATAACATTGATAAATAATAAAAACAAATAATCCAATAAAGAATACAGTATATGCCAGTTTTTTAAATTATCAAAGCTTAAGGAATTTATTATTATGACTTTTTTTTAAATATACAGGCAGTATTCGACATAAACACCGGCCAAAAATTTCAAATCTTTATGAATACCCGTTTTAAAGTTCGTAAATTTTGGGCCAACGCGAGTTCCATCTAAATGGTGATAAGTCGAAATGAATTTAAACGAAATAGTAAAATCGGGCAAATAAAGAAACAATTAAATATCTCAAATTACCTGTAATTTGGTTATTATTTTACAAAACATTCACATAAGGAATATAAACATTTACAAATCTCCATAATGTAAATGAAATAAGACTTTAATCTGCATATTACAACATTTTACGTGTGTTCAAATAATTTACAAAAAGAAAAGGCAGACACA
>JAFIDM010004315.1:40971839-41066461 GCA_023159025.1 Thereuonema tuberculata | reverse complement strand
GAAGTATAAATCCTTCGAAATATTGCCAATATATAGCCTTTGATGTACGACGTTTTTGGAGTATTAAAGAAGTTATTTTATTTTACTTTATTTTTAAATCTTATTTTTCTTTTATTTTATCTCGAAGCAATGTTTGATTGTTTCCTTTGATACATGTCTGAATCATGTCTTACTCTCGCCTCGCTTCAAATTCCCTGTCTCTCGTAGTAAGTGTGTAGCGAAGTGAGAGCAGTATCAAGTTAAAGGCTTATAATTTTAATTAATAACTTTTCTACGACAGAAAATAGTTAATATGTACTTGTAAAATTAAAACCTATTGTTTAATTATTAAAACAATATTAAAAAAAAATTCAAATACATGTTACGGAGTATATGGGATGTAAATTATGTAATTTATTTACATTCTTGTACTTGGCCCTAGAATTTTATTTTCGTTTAGATAAATTGTATACTTGAATATGCACCAATAACCGTGGAGGACACCAATAACCGTTAAAGATAAAGTGTATCTGAGGTTAGACGAACAATAAAAAGTTGAATATCACTGGCGTAGAGAATCTCGACGAGAGTGACTTCTCCCTCCACCCCTACTTTTAGAACTGAATAAATATTCAGTTTTATTCCATAAAGAATATCAGTGCAATAGGAATGAATGTAAAAAGTTATACAAATACAGAAAAGTCTCCAAAATCCAATGTGTGATTTCCGAAGGAGTAGCCAAATGTCATCGGAAAGTTGCTTTATTTAGGCGCAGGGGACTCCTGAGCATCTTCAGAGCAATAACGAATGTCTTACAAAAACGGTGAAATAAGAAAAAATTCTATCTCGAAGATATTTATTGATTTTATGCATTAGGGATGCATAAAAAGAGATATTGTTTTTAACAGCTCTTACATAAACAAGTTTCCTATTATTTCCACAGCTGTAGGACATTTTTTATCGGAAACAAATGCAATAAAAACTGATTCATTAAGAAACTGCTAGATTAAATAAAAAAACAGCCCTTCCAGACAGGATATGAAACTTGAATACTTTTATCGATTGACTTGTACTCCTAAATCACTGTAGGGAAGTGAAAAGCTTGTCAACAAGTAGCAATTAATAGCGGCTTTAGCATCAGCTATTTTCTTTCATAGGGAGAATGCTTTGGAATGTTTTAATTAGATAACGATAGAACCCCTCTGAAACCTCATTCTTCTATCATGAATTCGCTACAGTGCAGATCGCCCCTGGACTCCAAAATTTCATTTTGATGTATCTCTTTTGAAAGAGGCCTCTTTTGAGAGAATGTCGTTTCACTCTGGAAATATCGGTTTCATGAATTGAGTCAAGTCTTCAATGGAGGTCATCCATTGATTAGCCTCGAACAAGAGGCTAAAAATGGATGAAACACAAAAGTCATTTCAATAGCGACTAGGAAATTTTCTCTTTGAGATTCTATAAGAATTATCTAAAAGAAAAAGTACAGTTTTTATTTATTCATCGCTCTGCAAGCAAAAAGAAAAATCTATAGAAAAATTAGTTTCTTCTGATTTTTCAGTACGATATGATACTAATTTGATATTCTTTTATTGATTGTTTGTCGTTCGTCTGCCAGATGAAAAATTCACAAAAATACAGTAAATGCCATTGTATTTCAGGCAGCTCAAAGATTCAGAAAAAGTTTACTATTCTGTTGATTTAAAATGACAGCAACACTTTTACTGGATATGATTAATTTAAATACTAGAAGTTTTGAAAATTAAAAAAAAAAATGCAAATTTCAGTCCCTGTTCTTCATGTGAAGAATAAGTAATTGTTCTGTTTTGCTTACAAATTGTAAACTGGAAATTCTGATGCTTAGGGAATTTATTTACATATAGAAAACGACAATGAACTGAAAGCCTCCTTTTCTAAAAAGGTTCTTTCTTAAAATTTATTTTTTTAACTTTCCAAAATAACAAAAAAAGTTTACATTTACAGGCAAAATAGCGGAGTACCAGTTCTACGTACGGGTTACAAAAAAGAGTTTTTCTGATATGGAAGAAATTGAAATTGTGATATCACTTTAAAACTTTCCCAGTTAGTACAAAAATCACGAGATAGGTACAAAGTAATGTTATATTTGAATTTTTTAACTCGAGATCCCAAAATTCCCAATTCTTTCTCCCCTCTCCACACTCCTATCACTTCAAACCTTAATTTCAGTTGCAACCACCTTAAGACTGTTGTTCGAACGCTCTTTTATCTGCAAAAAATTAGTGAAGGGATTAATTCATGGCATTTTTTGTCACATTTTTTTTTTTGGCATTATTTTCCGTTGATTTCTGGCGAGAGAATGCAATGCATCAGGAGAAGATTTTATTCTAAACACAAAGATATAACAATGGATTAGAGAATACCGTTGACGTAAGAATTCTACATAGGACACACGATCCATTTCGTTTCTGACAAAACCTTAGCTCAACCTTCTGCCACATTATCACAAAACAACCGCCAGAGTAACTGAACAGGAAGTCATCACTGAAAACAGTTGTCATTCCAATTCCAGATCGGACCAATTAAACCCGAGGATGGCAGATAACAGTGAATTAATTCCCCCCTCCCGTAAAGTACGGTACATTGAAAGGTGTATAAAATTGTGAAGGAGCAACTATTCCCTTTTGTAGAATCCATCCTTAACGTTGTCGCTTTAACAGGGTCTTATTATGAATACCTTCTTATTTCTAAACAATTCCTTCTTTGAAGTCCACTTGCGTCTCTGCATATGGATCATTTAATGCAATGAGAGCTCCCTCAAATGTGATTTTGGTGGCGAACGGATCATCATGGAGATATTAGAGTTTTTGCCCAGCTCGCTATTCTATACGGTAACGCTTAAAGTCACATGACTGGTATTCTGCGCATGCGTCACTGTCCCGTAGAGGAAATACCGTTAACGTGACACGTTAACTTTCCTCGAATAGCGTATCGCTTTAGGGTAGGAAACACGAGTTCCGATAAACATGAGTTCCGTTACTAGCGCTCCTGGTGACGAATTGTAGAACTTGAAGTCCAATCGATTTGTATCTATTTATTCGAAATTACCGATTACAAAAATGATTTTCACGATCGGAGGGCATCTTTTTCTTATGTTTTCGTGGATGCTTTCAGAAAACATTACATTAGTAATCAAAATCATTACAGAATTTCGGCTTGAAAATTTGAATCGGCGAGCGAGATTCAATCGAGATGGAATCTCGAAAACATATCGTCGTTGATCGAGATTTAACGAGACTGAATTATTTATCGAAACTGATAACAAAGAAAGACAAAACGATGAAAAAAAAAAGAATATTTCCTATTTTAATTAATTAAAAACATTCTTTCATCTAATCGATGCATTGACTAAATGATATTTATAAAAATCAATGCTATTTTTTTCGTAAATAAACCGTAGGCATGATGACAATTAAGAAGTGTAAATTTTCACGTTATAGCAAAAACTCTCTTCATGACAGAGCCCGCTATTGTGGTTACCTTATTCGTTCACGGGACATTCACGTTTCCCGTATATAAATCATGTTATGGAAAAAGCTCTCTAATATCTGTTATTAACAACTGTTGATTGGTTCTTACTTTGTTTACTTAATCTTTTTTGCATTTCTTCGGATGTCATCTGACGAGATAAAAAAAGAACAATCAAGTGCCTCCAGACAAAGTAGACTAAAATATTTCCTTAAAATTTACAATAAACTGATTTATTGAGCAAAACTGTATTTTTCATTGAGTCCATTCCATATCGCATCAATTTAAATAACAATGCTTAATCTCGAAGGGGTTTGTTTTTGTTTTTTTGAAACTTAGTTATGTACTGTACATTTCCTTATGAAGATAGGAAATACTATAAACTTCAAAATTTGCAAATGCTTTGGTTCCGCAGAAAAAAAATATTAAAATTCCGAGCTCCTTTAAAAAAGAATGAAAATCCTAGTCTAATCAAGTTACACCAAAGAGTCCTTTAATATTATATCTTCTCGGAGCAACATAATATGTGATAAAATGTGATCATTTCATCACTGGAAAAAAACGAGTGATTCGAAAGTGAGTACAATTGCGAAATAATTATTTGAAAACGTTAGTTCTTAGCACACTTTAGGAATGTATTTAACCGCAAGTTTATTTTTCATTTTATTAGGCCACTCCATTGTGTATAAGCATTGTAATGATTTTACTGTAAAGTTTCAAAAAAATTTTTTTTTAATTTTAAAAGTATTCCCTTTTGTCTTTCATTTTTCAGGATTTAAATAAAAAAAAATACCTAATATTATCTTACACATTTTATTTCGGTGTTTTTTCGAAAAAAAATATTTGGATGAAGTTTGATTAAAAGTGGGATTTAAGTTTAAAAAATAACTTAAATATATAATGCCTGTTTTCACAATTTTTGAGCGGAGTCCAGATCTTTAGCATTTTTCTTTTCCTTGGAAATCAATGCATTTCGAAACCTTAAACTTTTTTATTGTTTGCTGTATCTAAGATATGAGAAAAATCAGAGATGCGCCATTTTGGTTGATTGGATATGAAATGAGTCATTTCGTATTAAATGAGGTTTTTCACATCATAACTAAATGAAACGTATTTCTCATACTGCCAAGTAGTGTTTTGTTCTACAGTTCTTATGGTAGTAAAATAACAATGCCATTCCGTAATTGTTGTGCGTTTTTATTACATAAGAAGGCTACTCTTAAAATTAATTCTCACTGAAATCACATTTTCAATTAATACAGTAGAAAACGTTTTTGTCTTGGTTATTAGATGAAATTATTACATTCATTTCTCCTCAATTCTTATTGGCTGTAAAAGTTTCATTGGCAGTTCGGTTTTTTTTCCTTGGCCATATCTTTCTAAATTGTTACGGAATCCAAGGTAATCTAGAAAACCACAGCCACAAAATCAAAAGAAGGCCAGTTGCCGAGTGGACGCAATAAAAGTGGCCACTCAACGGGCTGATTCATACTCACTTCATTGCCACCCACGCATCTGTCGTTGTCTTTTGGGAAATCAGCAATGAGATCGTCTCCAGCCATCTTTCTTTGTCATAAATATCTACGGCAGTTTATTAAACCTGGCTCTGGGCAGCCATCAAACTACTGGTAGGAGCCGAGAGGAAGGACGAAAAAGAAAACGAAAAACCAATTCCAGACATAAAAATAAAAGACAAATGGAACTATTTCGCCTAAGCAAGGAAACAGCTTTCACCTTAAAAGTCTTTTAGGAAAAAGAAAAGAAGATTCATTTTATATTTTTCCTTTGACAGAAGATTGTTTCCCATGAATTTCCAAAGTTCCCAAACGAAAGGGTTACGTGGACTGATTGAACCTACAGATAGGAATCCTATGTTAAATGTTTTGTAAAAGCTGAAAGACATTTTGTTTTTCTGGAATAGGAGCGTGAATTTCGGGAATTACGATGAACATGTAATGAAGTTTATTAACGAAGTTTTCTTAAAATTACTCACCATCCACTTTTCATAGATGACAGCTTATTTAATTCATTGTCACTGTGGAAGTTGCTATATAAATGAGAATTAAGTTTCGTGAATATTGTGCGCATGAGTCATCTGTGAAACATTAATAAACATTTAAGCTGAAACTATTGATAATCCCAACTAATTTTGCAGCTGATTTCGTTCTAATCATTACTAGCTTTAGAACTGTTGTTTCTTATTCGAATGAAGTAATTTTGTTATTTTTAAAATATATAATAGTTTATTCTACTGTAATGTTCCTATCTTTTTCTGTCTCTTTGTTTTTTGATATAAAACATTTGATCAACCAATATTATGAATCAAAAGGTAATATATTAACAAAAATTAATATTTATAATTATCAATCTTTCTTTCGTCTTCGAGTGTACGATATTTCGATAGTACCTATGGACGATCTTTCTCGGATACAATTTTTACAAATTCGTTAATTATGAATTAACTTTAAATTAACAATATATAACAATATCTTCAATCTTCAGCATGGTAACTTCTATTTAACATGCATCACATTCAAATTAAAATTTAAAATTTTTGTAAATAATATATTTTTTAATTAACAAATAATTTATTAAAACAAGGGAATATAGTTTTGTGCTAAAGCATAAATTTAAGGGCGATCCACTATAATAAAAAAAATTAAAAATAATATTTAAAAAAAAGTAAGTATGATTAATACTTACCTGCGCTTTCTTATTTTCGTGCGCTCAATAAATTCATAGAGGCCGCATGTAGCGGCACATGAATTTTCTCGCCATCTGTCCTTTAGGCGAGTTTTTATTGTTTGTTTTAGCTTTTGCAGGTTCCACATTTGTTCAGACTACGTTTTACAGTTATTATACTTTTCTTTTTTTTTTAATATTATTTTTAATTTGGGGGAAAAAGGAATTTAAGGAAAAATAAAGAAAAGGAAAAAAATAAGAAAAACAAAAAAGTTCACGCGGACATTGAGAAAAAAAGATTAAGAGAATAAAAAACATACACGAATCCGAAACGACAACCTTCAGTATACGACTCCGAAACCTCATCCAACAAGCTATAGCTAACAACTGAAGTGAGATAGTTGCATTTCTAACATTTAAGCCAATGAAAACAATGCCAAATAAATTGAATATGGGGGTGGGCGTTGGGACTATTCCTACGGTGTTTGGGCCTCTGAGCACGATGGTGAAATCCGTTTGTCGATCCGACCCTCCCTTCGGGACGGACAGGACAAACGCAATAGCTACTGATTTTGGTCGCTATCCCAATAGTTCCCAAATGGGTTGCTAAAAACCTTTCTACATTTTTAAGCCTTATTTAATTAAGCTTATTGAATTCAAATCCCTTTGTTAATAGACTATATTTGAAACTGTTTATTATTAGTGCTTCCATAATAAACCTTATCTAACTATACAAAAAGGCAAGATCTGACTCACTCACTCACTCATTCATTCACTGACTGACTGACTGAGATCAACGCCGAGTCCAAATCATTGGACCTAGAAAGCTGAAATTTTGCACAAAGATTCCCTTTATGGTGTAGACAAGGAATTAGGCCGGATTTTGCGAAATTCCCACGGGTTCAGGAATAACGAGGGTTTATTGTCGATTTAAAGGTTTTTTATTTCCGTAATTATTTCCATAACTATAATTAGTAAAGACTTCAAATTTGGCATTTAAGTAGGTAATTAGAATCACTAAAACCCTTTTTCAGGATTCTTCGAACTTTCCACGGGATAGGATAAAAACCATTGCTTTAAGTTATAAAGCTGAAAGTTTGCTTCTTTTACTATTTATTATAGTAAAAGAATTATTGTTAGGTTTTAGGATTTGTTATCATGACAATGAGAACTACACAAATATTGTTATGCAACACTTGGAGCTAAAATATTGTTCTGCACAATAGCGCTACATATTTTTTTTTTTGGGGGGGGGGGGGGGGTTTGGGTTAGATATAGATTTGTAATGATTAGATGATTTTTTACGAACTAGGAAAGGTTTGAAGTATGAGGATTATAATAGGGTTATGACATTACAAAATTCAAATAACCTGGAACAATGGGTGTACACTGAGAAGACGGTGAGTAGATGGGCAAATATGATTCAAAGATACTTCTACGAGGTTTTCGGGATAGATATAGATTTGTAATGAGATCAGACCTTTTGAGTTGTTGTTGTTTTTTGTTGTTTTTGTACCAATCGGAAAAGTTCCAATTTCTTTATCATCCACATTAGAACATTTGTTTTTGTAACCAGAGCGAAGAACAGGTCTTTGACTAGTATAAAATAAAGGACGAAAGAGAAAGCTTTAAATAGGAGTTACCATCATAAAGATTGAGGATATTGTCATTTATAAGTCAAAGTTAACGAATTTGTAAAATATCATACCCGAGGAAGATCGCCCATAGGTAATGAAATGTAAAGTAATGTAATGTGATAGCTAATAATAGGTAATGTAATGTGAGAAATACCAGTATACTACATATTCCCTCACTTTTTAGACAAAGTGCGAAATTAATTGTGTCTTTATGCTTTATCACAGTTCCTAAGCTTTGCAGTAAAGTGCAGAATGGAGGAGATGGAGTTTTGGAAGAACAGAATCAAATAACGAATTCATTTGTAGCAATATTAGAAAAAATACCAGAATTTTCGAAGTTCATACGCTTCTATTGTTTGTTTATATATATAAATTATTCAATAGAATGTAATTTTCTAAGCTAAGAAATAGAAAAGTTAAACTTCGATGCAAAAAAAAAAGAGACTATTCATTTAATATTTCAGTGTAAATGTAATTTTTTAAAAAATAGACGAAGGGGGAGAATGGATGCCAAATAGATGCAATCATCAGGGATTTTTTTAATCAATAAAACCAGAATTACTATCGTAGAAATAGATAAATGTCCAAATACAGAGCTCTGGAACAAAGGAAGAGTAAGTTTCTTGTGGTTCGAGTTGCAGTTTAAATGGAAGACTCCCTCTTACTTAAAAATAAAATTGGTTCAAAATACTCAGCGCTATGAAAAAAATATATAAGAATCCGTGATTTATCTGTTATCTCCCATCTATCCGTCTCTCAAATTTTAATTCCCCCTTATAGTCATGTTTAATATTTGTAAAGCTGTCCTTTGCTTGGATCTCTTGGGAGATCGAACTAAAAATCTCGAATTATTTCTCCAGGTATAAAGGGCGTTAATGCAGTTTTCAAACGGTTTTATTATCATTATTTTTTGTTATGAATATTTAAAAAATTAAGCTAATTACTTCCGAAAAGAGTGAATCGGATGGGTTTGTGTTACAAATTTCTACATAATTAAAAAAAAAAGTGAGATTATATCTACTGAGCGTGATATATTGGGTATTATATATCACGCCAATAAATGCATGTGGTCGTCAGTTCATTGAATCAGTAGATGCTTCACTGACTAATAATTTCTATTTACCACCAATCTCTTCATTTCGTTATTCCTTCGAAACCTACAACTTTATAAGGTTGTTTAATAAAAATCTTTCTATTCTGCTTTTTCCCCTTGTCTTAAGAAATTCTCTTTTTGAGGAGATGTCCCTTACAATTCAATCAACTTCTCAGTATGATATCCACAACAGTTTCTCAATTGGTCTTCAGAAATTACACAGAACGCCTGATAATGCTTATTGCTAATACTTGTACAATCATCCTATAACATTAATACAAAGAAAAATTATTCAAAATTATACGCGGTAAGTGATGTTCTTAAGGTTTTAATAACTTTAAATAAGTCTGTAGTCACTACAACATATTGATTAATAAAAAATCGTTAATACTGCAACACATATGCACCATTAAATGGAAAATTATAATATTTTACTATATGTAATCTAACACATAATATTGTTGTAGAATAGAATTTTTCATTTTAGTAGCCTACTTGTGCAATTTTTCTTTTTAAGAATTTGTGAGTAGAACTCAATTCACTGCTAACAAATAGCAAGAAAAGCACCAATAACTAATAAATTCCTTTCTACGTTATTTTCCTTCCAAGATTAATAAAAATCTAATTTCACAGTTTTGTTTTTCCGTTGATCTGTTTTGATGTTTGACAAGAAAAGTGATTTCGAAAAGTCGTAACTTGGAGAACATTCTAGAGAAAACGACATCATTTGGCAGCGAAGTTTCATTCCAAGATATCACTGATGCATTATGGGTACATTTCACTTGATTACATAGGTTTTACCAGTGTCCTAATGAGGCATTTTTCGTCTATTACAAGGTGATTCCCGATTCTATAGCCACCAATCACAAGAAAATTTAAAACTGTTCCAATTGTTGAGCAGTTAATTACGTAGAATTCAGCGGGGGAGTGGGTTCGTTATTTGGGCGAAAACCGTGTCAATGACTGGCTGTTGTTGTAGCCACTTTTCTGTCCCAATTATAGACTGTGGTAAAAATGGTCGTTGCCAGAAAGAAACGAGCGATTTCTAGCATCTAATGGAATATCCGCTGCTAAGAGGAAATTGGACTGAGGCAGGTGTACAATGGATCTCGCCGAAACTATCCTTATTACCACAAAGGAACACTCAAGACTAGGGCCACAATAAAAAAAGAAACAAACCAAGTCAAAAACAAGATTTCTCTCACTCTAATAACATAACATTAGAAAATTCTCTCCATTAAAACTTTTAGTCAAAATATATATATATATATAAAGTGATAGGTAGGTCTATATTTTTAATTTGGGCTTTCTTCTTTTATTATAAGTAAGATAAATCTCGTCTAATAACCACGACTGGTTTGTAAGAGGAAGCCACAGCACGAAATTCTACTGAAACATTTTTTCCTTTTTAACTTCTAAAACATTAATCGAATGTTATCTATTATTGTATGTACGATTACTTATTATTTATGTACGAAAACAAACAGTTTTCATTAAGTAATGTGTATTCAGTCTTGCACCGATATGGCGCTACAGTCGTATTAGTGTCGTGGCTGTTATACAATCATTCATGGAAGGGCCATTGCCACCTGCCTATTTGGAGTATTGTTTATTAAAGAAGATATTCAAAGTGACGCCCCTCTTGCTCTAAGCAATAGTGGCATCGCCGGAGCATTGACTACCGCATTCGTTCAAAAATGGCAGATGTATTAGAGATGGTGTTGCAGGCACCGACAATTCGTTGACGCAGTTCATCGACTGTATCGACAGGTGGCATACACGAGGCTCTTTACATAGCCCCAAAAGAAGAAGTCAATCGAATTAAGATCCGGCGATCGTGGAAAAGAACTGCCACAACACTAAAACGACTGTAGCGCGGTATCAGTGCAAGACCGGACACACATTACTTAATAAAAACTGCTTGTTTTCATACCCTCTATCTACCATATTCTTCTTTAAAATAAATTCGAAAACATATAAATTTAAGCTCTTCAACACGTAAAATGGTGAAATATAATTATAATAAATAAAGGGCCAAGCACATAATTCTTTTTTTAATTTCTAAAACATTAATCGAAACTTATTTATTGAAGTATATAATTGATGTATAATAATTTGATGAATAAACAATAAACTGTTCTACAACTGCTCCGCTTTAATCATCAAAACCTGAAGCTTCCGTTTAGGCGCTTCGAGCTAAAGTCTTCCAGATACGAAATGAAGGACAGACAAACCTCGAATATTCTGCTATTATACTTTTTGATCGAGAAACAAAAAAGGATTTCAACACAAGTATAAAATTTCAAACAAATCCTCTTGAATTATGGCAATGTAAAAACTTTTTTTAAACAAATGGATCTATAAGAAATCCAATAGTTTAAATCTAAATTTATAAATGCTTTTGTAAATGTGCTACGATGTTTACGACAAGTAACTCAAAATAATCTCGGAAATTCAGATACATTTTCAGAAACTTCTCATTTCATTTGTTGCTATTAGGGAAAAATGAGAATTAATTTAAATTAACAGTTGTTATTATTAGGATTTAGAATCTTTTGAAAAAATTATTATGAATATCAGTGAAAGTAAAAATAATACCTTACATAGGAATTTTGATAATCAACCAATGGGACAAGAATTCTGTTCGGATATCGATAATGGAGAAGGAGAAGAAATATCTAGATTTACTTATAATTAAATTCATTTATGGCCTAACGAGGTAATTAATATTCTTCATTTCTTTTTTTTTCTTTTCCTCATTTGTTCTTCGTCTTGATTGAACCACATCACAATAAGCTTTTAATCGTGGCTCATATCCTTACTTCATCGATTCATTGCAATGAAATTATTTTATCTCAGTCTTCTCAAGTCTGATCGAAAGCAGAGCTTTAGAGAGAATTACATTTTTTAAACCATTAGCGGAGTTATTGAGTCAGGTCATTTTTGATCAATTCTCTACTTTTTAATGAGGAAAACCTTCAATAGGAAGTCTGTCTCTATCGTCTACTGGATGTGGAGAAAGAGAAAACATGGGATAGTGGTAAATGGGATGAACATACGACTTTG
Organism: Thereuonema tuberculata; assembly: GCA_023159025.1. Classification (NCBI taxonomy): domain Eukaryota; kingdom Metazoa; phylum Arthropoda; class Chilopoda; order Scutigeromorpha; family Scutigeridae; genus Thereuonema; species Thereuonema tuberculata. Next base: position 41,054,497 of record JAFIDM010004315.1, on the reverse strand, counting down.
AAATAGCTACGGAAGGAATATTTAATATGAGATAAGATGAGATGTCAGATAAGTATAGGGTAAATGTGGGAGGGCAAGGAAGATAGGATAGGTTATGGAGTGTAGGTGGGCCATTAGTAGCAGCGATAGAGATGAAATTTAGTTATAGTTTCGGATGTAAGTGAATTATGAACTATATGCAGGGTTTAATTAGTTGGTTTACACTACAAGGTATATGGGTGGATTCTAGTGTTACAAATGGAGAGAAGATAGATGTGGTTAATAGGAACAGAATAGACCCAATGGGTACAATATGACGATCGGCTGTGGAAGCAGAATATCTGCACTTATAATTATTAAAAAAAAAAAAAACTTGTTTATATTTACCGTTAAATATACTACTGAATATAGTGAATAATTGCTGCTAGACATGAAGATAATTAGGCTTTACAAATTTTTTTATTTAATGCTTTGAAAACAAACTTAATTGAACTTATTTGCAACATCGACTTTATAATACAGTCCAGGCATGATTCCTTATTTCAAATAAAATAAAACAAGTAGAATATTAAATATTAAAAATAAAATTTAGTGTCTGACTTAAAACTTTTCTCTCTTGAAGCAATATAGAATCCTCTCCCACCGGTTTCAGAACCTCTGATTTAAGATAAGGATTACATTGAGATAAGGAGCTATGCATTTCTAAAGCCCTTTGAACTATCTCAGTCTAGTGACTGGTTACGCCACCAAACAATAGCTGACCTACGATACTTAAAAGTTTGAAGAAACCCAAATGCTTAATATTGTTGTGATTTTCGTGTCCTGACTCGTAAAAGAAGTTGGATCTAACTGTGTTCTGCTGTGTTCTAATGTGTTCTGTTTATTTAGGAAGAGCAAGGCCTTTTATAGAGTATTTACAATGATCGGTCATTGGCTGAGGGCTTTAACAGTTCATTGGATGATTTAAAATAACATGTGATTAATAACCGAAATTAACTGAAGATTTAAATTACAGGGAATTATGGGAACTCTCAGCCGTTGAAATTCAAAAGTAAACAAAACAGAAAAAGATCGTTAATGGTCATAATTTGAAATTTACAACTGATTAGATTATAATTGATTGGAACAATAAAATATATGTAAAAGTAAATAGGATAAAATAGAATAAGCAAAATAATTAGAAATATGGTTATAAAAACTCATCACAATATTTTGTTAGTCTTTGAATGGAATAAATGGAAACTTTTTTTTAATTAACAAAGTAAGTTCTATTAAATAAATTGAGGCAATTAGAGAGACAATTTTAAGTATGAAATTTTAGGAATAAATTCGGACCACTAATACTGATTTAATATTACTAGTTGCGACCTGTGAAATATTCACGGAAGTAAAACAAATTCCACATCTTTGAAAAACACAAGATTGAAAAAGATATTCTAAGCTAATTTTTTTAGAAGCCATGACTTCCACAACAGCCCATATGTAATTTGAATATCGGCTTATTCGTTAAAATATTATAATATTGTTAAAATAAAAAAAAAAATTGATTTACTACTTTCGTAGTAGCGAGCGCTACGATTTCTCATTATAAAATATAATGGCAACCTTCTGCCCTAAAAGAATAGGTTCGTTGAAATGGAGGCAATATTAACGGAAATAAAAGGAAATGCCACATTTTTGAAATATCCTGAAATTTTTGAAAAACACAAGATTGAAAAAGATGTTCTAAGCTCATTTTTTAAAAGTCATGACTTCCGCAACCAGCCCACATATAATTTGAATGACTAAGTCAAATTTTGTTAAAATAAAAATAAAAAATAAAAAAAAGAAAATAAAAAATTGATTTACCAGTTTCAACAATAACAATAACAATAACGAATGTCCAACAGCCAATACCAATAATCCTGTCTGGGCAACAATGAGGGAACGTGCATCGTCATTATCTCCTACTTGTTGAGTATTGAGAGAGCGGCGACACAGCCGAAATTATGTAAAAACCGATGTACAAACTCTGATAAATTTTGACGCGTGAAGTTCATGTATTTTAGTGTAAACTTCATTTATGTGGGAAAGAAAACCTCAATACGCTGATAATAATTGTGTAATCGCGATTCGTTGTGGTGAAGTGGAGAAAATAGTAGAGACGCCATCTTTAAACACGGGCGTGACGTCATTGCTGACGTGTTCCAACGCTGCACTGTGATAGGTTATTTCAAATTACAAATTTACAAAACTACAAATTTACAAAGATCGTACAACTTTTGCCTATTAATAGAATGATAACTTAAGTTTAATATTGTATTGTAGCTTAAGTTAAATGTTGTAACGATTGATTTTTAGTTCTATTGGTTTTTATATAAGATATATTCATATTCATCTATTTATTCTATTTATTCTTATGTATTTTTAGTAATCTATTGTACATTCAAATTCTACTGGTAACTGTTAATTTTAAATTTTCTCCTTGGCGTGCTTTCCCTGATTCGTTATAATTTAAAAATTCAGTTAAAGACCACGTGTATTTGAAATCCCTCAATCAATTGTAAAAGCACGCCAACCAATCACAGCCCCTGTACAAAAGATTATTTTTAAAATCCTGATTCCCAAGAATAAAAAAGTTCAGTTAGAGCACCCACTCGCTTCCAGTCTGATTCTCATTTCACGAACCAGTGACCAAATACAACCACCACAATATATGATTATACAAATAAGTCATTTTAGAAGGATCATGACAAGGTGTATTCATTTAGAAAAACAACTCCATATATGCATCGCAGGATAAAAATCCATTTACAAAATGAAACCATACAATAATATACAAAGGAATAATGATATATCCCTTCAAAATGTCTCTTATTTTTTTCTAATAACTGCTCTAAACAGCAACTAACAGGATTCTTTCAAAGAATTTCTATATTCATAAGCCACTACAAATATTGTAAACCTAGATTAGATTAGATTAGATTAGATTAATTTTGGGATAGAGTTCTGGGCTCTGTGCACGTCAACCTATAAGATTTATTGTGCTCCCGTTTTTTGTATAGTTAGGGAGTTCCGATACCAGTGGACTTAATAAGTTCCAGTATCTTACTCCAAGCTTGCATTAAATTCATCTCCCGGCTGTTTGCCTTCAAATACCCTTCTTCTCCTAAGGTCTAAGAATTCGCAGTCCAGAATTAGGTGCTTGGCTATCTCTGGCGACTGCCCATATAGTCTGAAGCTGATGTCTTCTTGAAGTAAATCTATAACTGTCAGGCATTTCCTGAAGTGGCCGTGGCCGGTAATAAATGCTATGACTAATCGAAGATTAGTTCTGTCAAGTCTAATCAAGGACCTTCTAAGTGAAGATAAGGGTCCTTGCACTAGTTTTTCCCGAAAGTTTGGCCAGGAAAGAGATTCCATCTTAGTTGGTGTTCTTTTTTTGGCCCAATTATGCATTGTGCTTTTAGCTAGAGACCAGCTACTTCCACAAGCTGGTTCCGGACCAAAGAAAGGAGTTTCAGCTCCCTCTTTTGCCAATTGGTCCGCTTTTTCATTCCCATCAAACCCCTATGCCCTGGAATTCATCCCAGTGTCACCGCATTGATTTGGGCAAGAGCACAGAGGTGTTTGGTGGCATTCCCATACCAATTTAGATGATATGACATCGGCATCCAGCGCTCTAAGGACAGCTTGGCTATCCGAAAAAATGGAAATGTTTCTATTCCTGTGGCCTTTTAAAAGCCCAGGATATGCACATTCCAAAATAGCTACAATTACTGCCTGAAAGATACTGTAATGACTTCCCAGGCTACCTTTTATAGTGGTTCGAGGCTTAAAACACCCGAATTTATGATTAATTAAAGAACCATCTGTGTACCAGACGAGTTCCTTAACAGGATGATTACTCTTTCTAGTCTCCCAAAATGACCGTGATTCAATGGTCACAGTATATGGTTTTGTAAATACAAAAGTTCTCTTCATAACGTCTGAAGACATTTCGAGAACTGGAAATGATTTTGTCAGGTTGCTGAGTTTGGTATGATTTTTTAAAGATCGGCCATGTCTCAGCAAACCTGTTTGTTGTAACCAGTAGATTGTTTTCCAAGCTTCTAGCTGTAAGAACAGATCTAGAGGTACTAAGTCTAGTAGCACTTCCAGTGCAACAGTAGGAGTGCTAGTAAAAGCACCCGTAATATTCTTTGTAGACTAGCTAGTTTGTTACCAGAAGTCTTCTGGGTGGCTTTGCGCCACCAGCCTAGGGATCCATATTGTATCTGAGGGCGAATAACCGATACATACAGCCAATAAGCCATATTTGGTTTAAGTTCCCAGTTTGAGCTAATGGCACGCCTAGACGTAAGAAGTGCCCATTTGGCCTTATGAATGACATTCTCCAGATTTGCATTCCAGTTCAGTTTTTGGGCCAAGGTCACGCCGAGGAACTTTACTGACTCCGAAGCTTCCAACTGGACTCCATTCAACTTAATTCTGTTTAATGCAGTTAAATTCCTCTTTCGAGTAAATGAAACTATGATTGTTTTTGAGGGGTTGACTTTAAGTCCCTCCCTTTCGCACCATGTGCAGATCTTCCTGAGCCTATCATTCATGATGTCAACTATTGTCTCACAAAACTTACCTGTAACCATGAGAGCTATGTCGTCTGCATAGCCCTGTATGTGAATTCCATACCATACATTCTTCGATCACTTATTAGGTATGTTCCTCATACCTGGGCTATAAAACAAATACTGAATTAAAAAATACAAACTACAAAATAAAATAATAAAATTCGTATTTTCTAAAAGAATTAGTAAGCGTAAAGAAACTACACAAGAACTAACATTGAAATTTCCAAAACAAGTGAATAAGAATAAACAAGTTTTAAGAATAAAGAGTTGTTACGAAGTCGAAAATGCATAACCCACCTCTTCTGAAGGAATTTAAAAACAAACACACAATCAAATTTAAAATTCTAAAAATATATTACATATCTCAGGGATATTTCGGGTTCTTTCAGCTAACTAACATTTCGGGCTCTAACAGCTAATCCATTCTCAACCTAATATTCTTTTTAAAAACATGTCTTTTTATATAAAATATTAGTTATTTTTAACCAATCAAAATTCACCAAATTTATTCTTCCTCTAAGGGAGTATTCATGGGGAAGTTAAATGGTACTTCCTTTGAGGATTCGTCATGAATGAGTTACATTACTATTTCCAATAAACCTTTTTTTGGACTAATTTTTGAATTCTGTCAATGTTTTTTCAGAAATTATTATTATCACAATACCTTGTAAGATTAGAGTCTGAAAGCCACGTGTTATATGGCTTTAAAGTGTAAATATGATATGATTCGTAAATTTCTCTTTTTGTTTTGTTTTTTTTTCTTTTTTCAGAATAAAAAAGTCATTAAATGTGACACAATGACCAGTATCATATACTTGATTACTAACTAAAGATGCTGTTTTATTTGCTGTTTTTATTGAACTCTGATGATTACCAAATCTTTCACGAAGTTTATTACCTGTATTTCCTATATAAAAATGTAACTCATTGATGACGAATCCTCAAAGGAAGTACCATTTAACTTCCCCAAACATGAATGGTTACTCCCTTAGAGGAAGAAATAAATTTGGTGAATTTTGATTGATTAAAAATAACTAATATTTTATATAAAAAATACATGTTTTTAAAAAGAATATTAGGTTGAGAATGGGTTAGCTGTTAAAGAACCCGAAATATCCTGGAGATATGCAATGTATTTTCAGAATTTTAATTTTGATTGTGAGTTAGTTTTTAAATTTTTAAAAGACTATTATTTTAACACACGTTAAAATATTATAATCTTCTGAAGGAAGAAAGGATAATCTCAGAATCAAAAGTAAATCAAGTTAGATTATCCACATATTTTTAATAGTTAGGGAAAAAGAAATATTAAATACATAATAGAAGAACATTGTAATGGTACAAGATTGTCTTCTAGGTAGCATTTTTCAAAAAAAATTCTGAAATTAAAAAAAGAGTAAATAAATGTCTGATTTTACCAATATTTAATGATAATAAAATTTCTAAATATATTCAATCTAGAAAAAAATCAGAAAGAATTGTATTATTAGATATAATTTAAAGATTAGAATTCAAAGATTATTTCCTTACAGTTAGTATCTATCTTTTTCTTACGAGAAGTTTCTTGTAAAACATTATGTAACTTTTATGTATTTTTTTATGAATTTTTGTTTTTAATTTAACTACACATTTATTTTAAACTTGTTCTCAAATCTATTTGTTTATGTAAATGTTAAATTCTACATCTGTAAGCATGTATAACTCTTTCAAAACTCAACGAAAATTAGTCTACATACTTAACTGTGTATTTTTAATTTTCAACTTTCAAATATTATTTTAACAACTTTCAGAAAATTTCAATCCTAAAATTATTAAGTAATACAATATCCGCATTTTTTTTTATCTTTTTTATTATTTTTTTGATCAATATTTAAATTATAATGAAATGTAAATAATTGGACCACTTGAGTTTTACACCCCTAACGACATCACGTATGACGTGTAATTACATGCTGCGAGATCTTGTGGGATAAACAACATATAACTTAATGTGAATTACTCACAAAATCGCCGATTTTTGATATTTCAAGACGGATTGGTTCAGTACTGTGCAGTTCCTTATTGTAATAATTCTTTAAAAACACTTGGAATATCCTTCCTTAATATAATATTTCCTCTATATCTCCACGGGTTAAAACGAAGCACATGGCTTTGTTTAATTGTTTATCCCATAAACCAAGCAGTAGCTTAGTGGGGTATTTTGTAACTACGAAGCCCCGCCTATCCTCAACTGGTTCATTGTATGCAGGTAGCACCTGTTGATAGGAAGTTAATGCTTCCAGCAGGAGCAGAGGCGTCACTAGGGTTGGTGTCACCCAGTGCGGTAGCTCAAGGTGTCATCCCCTCCCAAAAAAAAAAAAAAACCTTCTATAACTATCTGTTCAACCAAAAAAAAATTTTTGCATTTTGATGTCACCCCTTATAATGGTGTCACCCGGTGCGGTCCGCACCCCCTAGTAACATACTCTCTGAGCAGGAGTATGTTAGGATCTAATTGAAATAAAGTGAATGAATGAACTTTTTTAGCTAATTTTTCTTGTTTTATACATTATTTCAGAAACAACTCATTTATCAATCATTGCTTCTTTATACGTAAAAACAATATTTGAAATACGAAGAAAAGGAAAACATGTAAATCTCTAGGGATGTCCAATAATTATGTGAGGTGTTTTTTAAAAAAACTTGGACCCCTCCTCCCCCTTGGTGAGCTGTGGTGGGAACCCCCCTCCCCCTCACGTGAGATTTCCCCTATAATTTTTAAATAATTAAATTTATTTGATATTTTCGTGTATTCTGCTTCCTAGCATTAAATATTTAAAGCGTTACATCACTAACGCTTTAGTCTTCTAAGAAATACATTTTTTCTGTGAAAGAAGGGGAGAAAAACGATTCTACGTTTAAGATGCACTATAACGAATTTAATTAAATTTAGTAAAAGTGAAAAAAATAGGCTGCGACACCCCGTTCCCTAATTCTTCAGTCACTTCATGGGCATTCATGTGCTTTCTCTATTGTAATGAATGGACACATGACATCCACGTCTTTTGGTGGTATAGGAAGACAGTCATTAGACGCATCTACATCCCCCTCGTGCAGCCACTCCAGCCTATCGTTCACGGTGCACAGCAGCTCCTCAGCCCTACGGGTGACCTCACGCGTTGGCCGAACCCTGACCACAGTGCTAGCGGGGTTGCATGCAGCTCCGGCCTGTGTTTCTGCAGCTTCACGCTGCAGCTGCACACGCGAAGCAAAGTAGGTGCCGCTCGTCTTGCAGCATTTGTTAAGGATCGTTTGATCTTTCACCAGAAGAGATGGGCAGTAGTAATCGTACATTACAATTTGTTTAAATATGTATATTCTCTGAATTAAAAAGTTGACGTGAGATTTTCATTGACCCCCCCCCCCTTTCATTAAATGAGATTTGGTGAGATTTTGCCGGACCCCTCCCTCCCCCTTTTGAGCTCTCGTAATTAATGGATGCCCCCTCTTCAAATATTAGATAATGTAAATCAGATAATGAGAAAGGAAGTAATCAAAAAGTTCCTTTTAAATGTAAGTACTTTGATATCTTTTATCTTTCATATATCATAATAGTATATTAAACTTGAAGAAACACCACCAACATCTTCATGACCAATATTTCGTCTTTTTATTCCGAAAAGACTTCTTCAAGGTTATACATATTTATAAATGAAAATAAAAATAAAAGCAAATGAAGAAAAGAATTTCCTCTCTTCATTTTAACATTAAAACAATATTGAACTATCATCAAATCAACAATATGAATACAACCTCAATTAAAACAATACTTAAAGATTGTATACTTTTTGTTACTTATTGTTTTAATTGAGGTTTTATGAATATTGTTGCTTTGATGATAGTTCAATATTGTTTTAATTTTAAAATGAAGAGAGGAAGTGCTTTTATTTTTATTTTTATTTGTATATAAATACGCATAACTCTGAAGAAGTCTTTTCGGAATAAAAAGACGAAAAATTGGTCATGAAGATATAGTTGGTGTTTCTTCAAGTTTAGTAAGTACTTTGAATTTACAAAATTGTTTTTCCTTTCAAAAGATATATCCGTTACATTTTTCTTTGCTTTTAATAATATATCCAAAAATTTTAAAATAAAAAATCCAATTCTCGATTAATATATTTCAAACAATAATACTTCTGTAGATTGTTGGCCATATCATAAAATCACAGGCAAAAGCGCTTTAATTAAAACTGAAACTGAATTGTATGAAAAACGCTAGAGATGTTAGCATTCAAAATGCCTTCATTTGCAGCTGTGGAACCAATCAATTAATTAGGGATTAATCAATCAATTAATTAGGAATTAAGGATTAAAGTAAAATTTAAAATTTTGAATTTCCTTACTATTAAATTCCTCAAATTTTGATAAAGCAAAATATGCAATAACAATCATTATTTTCCAAAATTACAAAACTCCTTTATTAATTAATTAGAAAATATACATTTATTTTCTTCGTGTAGGCCACTTCAAATTCATTACTCTCATTGTTACAAATTTTTAATAAATAAGATTCCAAATACTGAAGATGAAAGTAATATATACAGACTGCCAATTGCTAAGAGTCATGTGACCAGTATCACTAGAGCCATCATCAATGGAGCGAAATCCAAAGGCACCTTCGTCCAGTGAACGTCTTCCCAAAGGCCGAAAACAGACAGGATCCCAGAAATGAGTGTGGATGTACACGAAGATCAAACGAGTATTGACATTTCTACATTCGGTAAGATAATGGATGGGTGCATTACTGCAATCCATTTTGAGCATCACTTCTCTGAAACACAAAACAAAATAGAAAAGATTATCATTTACCTATATTGAATAGTTCAAAGATGAAGCCTGCACACCTGATTAAGCCTTTTTTTAAAAAAAAATATAATTAAAAGCTAAAAAGCATTTAAAAAAACATCACTTGACCATGGTTTCCACTTCATAAAGAGAATTCATCTTCAAGTCATCTTCAAGTCTTTATTCATCTTCAAGCACACGTAAAACATTGGTTATTTGAGCAACTATATAATGAATGCTTTTATTCTAATAATGTCTGTCAAGTAAGAGAAAAATGTACCACGTCCATTTTAAGAGGAAAATGGCGGACAAAATTGGTCTTTTGCTAAGCGAATGCATTTGTCTAGTTTCTTATCCTGTAGTTTCCGTGCTCTCCCAAGAGGGCATCGTGTTTCCGTTTTATTTTTCAAATTCCTTTATTTACTTTTTTTTATTCATTTTTGATTCTTTATATTAAATGAAATTGTTAATTTACTATTTAGTATATTGAAGTGAAGTTATGAAAAAAACTGTTTATTACAAATAAAATTTAAAATTACATTGCGGCGGTTGAAGTTCGTACTCCTGTTGCATCAGTTGTTTTTATTTTCTTCGCCTGCAGATGTCTTGAAGTGTACATACACATTGTTTGTAATATGATTATTAAAAATTAGTCTCGAACAATAAACCAAGTAAAGATTCCGAAATTTTGACCTCTTTTCAACATTAATAGAGTAGAAACCTTTTCGATTTACATCGCAAAGTTAAGAACAAGTCAATCCAATAGTATGTGTTTTATGAAGAGGTAAAAAGAGCCTAAAAAGACATTTACAGCATCAACTAAAAGCAAAAAACAGGAAAATAAAAGTCAATTCAATTATTACTAAGATGTCATTCTTATTATTCTGAAATCTCCCACCTACTTCAAATGTGAAGCTATTTTGTAAAAACCAACTTTGTGTAATCTTTTACAATCTGATGAAGAACAACTGCTCTTAATACCTTGGCAAAGCATACGTCTAAACAAGAATAGGATTAATTAGTTAATGGAAAACTGGACACTTAGACTTACATGCACTTCTCTGGTGCATTGTAAGGGTTTAGGCCTTCAGTCGCTTTCTCCCAGCCACATCCTTTTTCTTCGGCTTTTAATAAAACAGCTTCAAAACACTTGGAACCATTTTGTTGAAAGAATTCTACAAAAATAGATAGAATCGGGAACTATAAATGATTTTGGTAATGCTTTAATAGTCACTCTAATCTTCTATATAATGTTAAATAATTAATAGTAAGCACACCACGTCTTTTTAAATGTAAAATAACTCAGATCATCCATCTGTTGGTTGATTACTATATAACTATGATAAAGCATTGGAAACAGTTGCGTTGTTTATACCACTGAATTTAGGCCAGAAAGGAAGCTATAAAAATAAGACTTAATTCTGTATGAAAACAACTCATTAAGTAGCTTTGTGCTTGTAAAATCACTGTTAAACAACAATCTGAAAGCCTATTCATTTACCATAGAGCACTTTGCCTTTATTTGTACACAGTTCCTGTAGACTGTGCCAATCCATATCTTCATAGGCACGAATTAGCAACTTCTGGTCATAAGTCCAACATTGTTTTAAACACCGTTCTTCTATCTCATGGCATTCACTTAAAGTATTATAATGATCCCTGAAAAAGAAAAATATATAATTTCAAGATATGCAAACGGTAATAAAAATTAAGTAAAGTCAAGCCATACTCCTTGATTTCTAAATTTCAAACTTTTTAGATCTAAAGTTATCCCCAGTAAATTCCTTGAGTTTATTTTTAGGCCAATCGTTTAGAAGATTCGTTAGTTGCACATTTCCATAGATGTTGGATATTAAAAAAACTCTCTTTCAATAATCAATTTTAATAAGTGCAAATATCAATAAGGATATTTTAGACAGAAAGATAACCCTCTTAACAATTTGAAGCTGCGTGTAGATTCAAACATGTAGGTTCAGGTTTCGTCCACTGACAGTCAGACAATAAATCAGAAGTTGGAAAATCACATGACTTCTTTATCTCGTTTTGCCCTTTCTCTCACTGCTTGAAATCAAGACATTCATGATTTGTATTTTTTTATTTTCAAAAATGTTTCCTTTTCCTACTGTTTATTCTATGTGCAGGTATAGAAGAAAGGGATTAACCATCAATACATTATTCCCTAGCGCATAGAGAAAACAGTCAAATATAGGAAATGTATAAATTGATGAGAATTGCATCAACTTAAGTCTTTGCACTAAACTTGTGACACTGCCATGGGGTTAACAAATTGTTGTTTCTGTTTGGCTGCAGAATCCATTCCTTTCCTCGGAAAAAATGACACTGTATTTATTACAGGTTATAACAAAAATAAGACTGAGATTAAGTGAAATGTGAATGACTATATCGAAAGGACAAACTGAAATGTTAGGCTTAAGAAGATTCGTATTCCTAACAGTTTCATTTGTAACATTCAATTTATAACAGTTTCATTTTTATTTGCGTCAGTAGATACAGTTTCATAGAATATAAAGCCTTCTATTCTTGAAACATAATAATGCTTTCTCCTTTAAACTACATAAACAATGCCAGATGTCAACAATTCATTTTTGACATCTAATCCCAGCAAAATACAAATAACAAAGCATACAAGGTTTGAATGAGGGATATGAGGCGAATGATAGAAAATTGATGTACAATCATTAATAAGACCTCCTTTGTTGAATTTCTTAGCAGCTTATGATTGATAACAATTAATAAAATAAGCCTTCATAAACTAATGAAATTCTAAATGTTAATATAATACCTGAAAAGTACAAAATCTTAAATTCTGAAAACCCTCCTTCCATGTTAGAGTAGCGTTTCAGTTGGATTTCTTTCATAAACCAATCTTGAAAAAAGAAATGTTTAGAAAAGAAATTAATTGAGAGATACTTGAAGATGGTTAGAATGTAACCGAAACCGGGTTGTACTATATTTTATTTAGTTATTAAATTGAGTTTAATTTAATCAGGTGTGCCGGCTTATTCCTTTGATCCACACAAAAGAAATTAATTCTGAACACAATATAAACTCGGTCACCGCAGTGAATGAACTGTGATCAGACAAACGGTTCCTTCAGCAAACTCCACAACATTTAGTTTGTTTCTCTATTTGCCATTACCAAATGGAGGTAATCGTAAAACAACAGGGGAAGAGTAAATTCAAGAGGGCGCAGAATTTCAGTGCAGAGGCTTTTGATCGATGCAAAAGCTAAACGATAATACCCGTCACAACGACAAAGAGTCGTGTCTTCCATCATTGGAAACTGCTTCAAGCGACAACAGTTGGCTTCCAAAGAGAACCTATTATGATAAGCCAGAGAAAGTAGATAAAGAACGTGTTCAAATGTCCAGATTCTAAATCATATATCGTGTTTTTAGATGATATATTTTGAAGAAGGAGGAACCTTATGGTTTTGTATGATACACTTTGAAATGTACTTTTGGATTTTGAATAAATAAATACAGCTCTCAGTGACATGAAACTTCGACTTTGTTGATAAATAATGCAAATAACAAGATGATGCAAATTATCATTATTTCATCTCAATAGGGAGATGAGACTCATCAAGTCAGCCATTCTCAGTGTGAAAACTGACCCCCGCCCCCCTATAACTTCTGAACTACTGGATGGATCTACTTGAATCTTGGTATGCACATTCGAGGGCTAGGGACGATTTAATTTTTAAATTTTAAATCTTTTTCAAATGAACCCTTGTCGAATTTTTTCCCGTAAATGTTAGAATTTGAAAACAGACGTAGGCGTTTCATTTTTATCGTATTTAAAAAAAAAATAGAAAAAAAAATCACATTTTAAGGAATGGAGACTGTATTTCTTCGAACTGCTTGTTTGGTTATTTATTTATTTATTTATTTATTTATTTATTTATTTATTTATTTTGTTTCGTTTATTCTGTAATTTTCAATAGCACTGAAGTACAGGTTCCACAGCAATTCAATGCTAATATTCTTTCTTGGAGATTCATGTTCAAGTGGACTTTAATGTGTACTTTTTATAGTTTTTCTCAAAGTTGAGCTTTCGATAGTAGATTGATATAACTCGTTATCGTTGGCAACCCAGTATTATAGGAAAATGCTACTATTAAGAATTATTGTGATAAAATCAGAAATGAAAGCTTACACTATTTTTCTTTTCTTAAATTTCTGTCAATTTTTAGTAACTCTAGGGCAGAAATGAAGCGTTAATTTATCTTTGACCCAAAACATAATTTTTTAAACTATTAAAAGTTTGAAATTTAAAATGTTAAGTTTTTTTATTATCTACGTTGATATTCATTTACAAATGACTGACCCAACAACATCAACTGAACTAAAAGTAATGATTTCAATTGAGAATATTTATAAACCAGATGAAACTATTATAACTTAAACTGAATGTGAATAGTCAAGTCCGTTATCAAGTTTTCAAGTTGATTTACAATGAGATTTTTGAAAATCGTAAACGTTGTGGGAGTAGATTGTGTTGGTCTTTGCACAATCCGGTTTAAAGAGCAGCAACTTGATATAAATTCAGACTCATAGAGCAATTAACATTGAAATTATTGTTAATATCTAATAGAATCTAATCATTATGATAGACACCACTTGGCATGTGGTCTTCTCCACATAGCATAAACATTTATTCTAACGTTTGGATGTGTGTCAACTATCTCATTAGCGTTTCTTTGTGTAGATACTTCAACGTAGAATTACCTTCTTGAAATAGAATTCAGAATTCTTTTTACAACACTGTTCTAGTTCTAAGGCTATCTTAGATCTGAATCATGCTCACAATCAGTGCCGTATTTAGGATCTGTGGGCCCTAGGCTGAATCTGTGGCGCGATCCTAACGGACAATTTTTTTTTTTAAATTAACCTACAAAAACCGAATTTTCAGCAATTATCCCATTAAAAATTTAAAAATAAACGTTTAAAGTTTATTATTAAATTATAGAAAATTTACGTATGACATTCGTATACAGTATTTAGAATTTAATGAATTCATGAGATGGTAAAAATGAAAAGAAGTGAACATCATTAAGATAATATACCTTAATGGTATTTAACATGATTTATTAACATAGCTATGAACAACTATATTATTAAAATAGAATACAAAGTTGAGATTCAAGTCTATGTTTCTAAATATGCAAATATGTGTATTACGATTTTAAAAATAACATATCGTAATTTTAAGTATATATGTTAAAAAATGTAAAATGCAAGATAACAAAAAGGAATGTAATGAACAAGCAACATGTAATTAACCTATACAATATACACAATATACTATTTAATTCAAATATAGAACTTTTCCAAACAATTTAACTACAACGAAAGTGTCATTATAATCTTAATAGCTAAATAATTTACGCCTACACTTCGTTCTAATGAAGCTACTTATAATATCTTCATAATTTTGTTGTCTTGAAATGTCACTTTCATTGCTGAGTAAAGCTAAAGCGTTGAGCCTGTCTTCTAACACGGCGGTTCGAAGCCTGTTTTTGATCAACTTCAATTTTGAAAATGAACTTTCTCCACTGCTGTTTATGACCATATTTGTGACAGGTACATTCTTAAGGCAATATCTCAATATTAGGAAAACAACCTTTAACATTTTTTTCTATAATGACTTTTTCATTTTCGTCGTCATTTTTTTCAAACTCATGGTAAAAAAAAACTTTGAACTGAATCAGTTCATTTCCCAATTGATCGTCTAAGTCATCATTACATGTTTCTGCTAAGTTTTGAGCTGCTGCAATTATCTCTTCATTACTAAGTATATTCAACTTGTTGAGAAACCGGGTATCAATTAGTTTGCATACCTCAATCCTCTGCCGCAATGATGATTCAAATTGATCTATGATAGCAAGGAAATTCTGAGTTCGAAATTTTTCTGATGGGTTAAGCTCAACTTCTGGTGCTTGGGCACAGTCAAGAGGTGACAAACGCACGTTTATTTTGCGTATTCGCGTATTTTCATACCCTGTGCAGTCAGAACCAGCTAACTCAGCAGCTTTCACCTGATATTCTTCAAAGCTATTCCGTCTTGTTCTTATGAAGCTTGTAAGCGATGTTAGTGCTGAGGCGGCTGTATTCATGTCCAATCTAGGGTTCTGCAGAATTTCACTAGTTTTGTTTACTTGGCCCAAGATATCTTCCCAAAATACTGTGTATAACCCCGTTTCCAACTTTGACATTTCCTTATGTAAACTTAGAGCAGTAACACGTGATTTTCCTGAATCTTCTTTGTCCTGTGAAATTTCAAAAAGTGCATTTTTTATTTCTCTATAGCATCGCTAAAGGGCTTTTGTAGCATCTTCTCTGCATGACCAACGTGTTGAAGTTGTATATTTTGGCACGAGATCAGCGTCGGGTTTATCAGCGTCGGCTTTTTTCAAGCAATCGGTTAAAACTTTATATCTGTTAATTGAGGCCGTAAAATTTACAAAAAGTTCTTCCAAAAAGGCAAAAAAACTTACAGCATCCAGACGGCACTCGGCAGCAGTCTGCACTACAAGATTGAGTGAATGCCCAGGGCAAGGTACCCATACTACTAATTTATTTTCTGCTAGTACCAACGCTTGAAGGCCGTTGTACTTTCCGCTCATTGAAGAAGCGTTATCGTAAGTTCTTAATGTCTATTGCATTCTCCTTCAAAAACTTGCTCAAGCCTTGAACATATCTTCAGCTTTGTGGCCCTGGGTAGGCAAGAATATTACAAAGCTTTCAACAGGAATTCTTCTTTCTTTTTATGTCAATTAGTTTGTATTTTGTGGCGGTCCATAACTTATTAAACGAAAAAAATCAAAAAAAAAACCCCGGCATATTACAACTTTATATTGTTTTATTGAAAACGTCTTAATATGAAACAGTAGGCCTGTATTCTATATTATTAATGGTTTTATTGTTATGTTCCTACTGGGTTCCGTGTGAATAAAATACTTCAGGACCAGGACTCAGGAGCAGTTAATCACTATTTATTTCTACACTCACTGCCGATTGAACAAGCTACTAACTTTAACATTATACACACTAATTTATTTAAATAGTAACTTCAACTATTTGGTTATTATTTATGTCTAAGCTATCTTGAACGCTTGCTTGAACCACTACGAAGAAGAAGACGAGTGCGCCTTCCTTATATGCGACAGCAACGCCTTCTAGAATTGTCTCCCGTATGCGCTCCGTGTTTTCTGTCCCCTTCGCGAAACTTCCGGCTGGCAGATAGTGGGAGATATTCTTGTCAGGCTGGTCAAACACCCAAACACCACATTAAGTTAAACCAAATGCAAACGATAAATGATGATTACGATCACCAAACTTTTATATTATTTATTTACTAAAACAAAAAAACTGATTTTAAAAATTGACGTAGAATCGTTTTTCACCTCGACACCTTTGTGGTGCGGGCCCCTTTTGTGGTGCGGGCCCATAGGCTGCAGCCTAGGTAGCCTATGCTTAAATCCGGCCCTGCTCACAATATTACAACAAAACTCCAAATTCTACCCGAAAAAGATCTGAGGTTAATACGAATTATTAACATTAATACCAGAAAGAAAAAGTTTTCATTTCGTAATTGTATGTAATCTGACCTACTGTTACTTAAATCCAACAATTCTATAGTTACTTTTCTCATCTAATGTTCTACTCAAAAAATATAATTAGGTATATCTCTTTCTTTATTTACTTCAATTTGCCGCTTAAAACTGTAACAAAAGTAAAGAATGTAGAGTGAGATTGTTATTCAAGATCTTACGTGCATTCTTGTTCAATTTCTTTACTAGATAAAGAATTTAGAAGCGTTAATTTATTCCTAGTTTTGTAGCAACTTCTTATTTGAGTTAGACACTCCTGCAAATCCTTCAGTTCACAAGAATTTTCTATTCCTGAAAATTAAAAAAGTAATAATATTTTTATTAGCGAAATAAATAGCAATTTCAAACTTTAAAGAAACTTTAAAGAAACAAGATAATTAATGCCTTTAGACAGTGTCAAAAGTTAAGCGTCCATAATATGCAGTGTTCATAATATGCACAATTTTATAAACACAATTTTATCGGAATTTTTCAATTTTAATCAAATAATCGCAATAATGGCGTCTTTTGCATTCTCAACAATCACATTTATAATGCAGTTCTACAACAATCATAGCAATCACAGTAAACGCAACAATTGCGCCTTTTGCATTCGCAACAATCACATTTATAATAATAAGGAAATTAAAACAATACCAGGTTTCTTGGATTGTAGCAACCCATTATTAGCAAACCACTCCTTGGGGGGGTCAGGGAGTGGTCCTAAAGGTCTGATTTTATGGACGTGATCACTTACTTTTGGATGTTGAACACAATGGTGAAGGTTTCAGTCTAACATCTCTAACCGTTTGGCCACTACAGAGTGTGACATCCAGCACAAAAACAACACCAATAGCGGTTTCTTTTTTTTTTTACAGGCAAGCTGTACAAAAGGGGCCTCTAATAATGGATGTCTTTGTTTAATTAAGAAAATTATCAAAGTGATTTCTTTTAACTTTAAAATCCTATTAATGGACGATATTTAAAAGGAAAACGAATTATTGTGAATACATTATTGTAAGATGATTAGATCCATCATGTATTTTTAGCGACCCGTTTGGGAGCGACCAAAATTGTGATATTGTGATAGCGACCAAAATCGGTAGCTATTGCGTTTGTCCTGTCCGTCTGTCCGTGTCTGTTCACCCCTAACA
Organism: Thereuonema tuberculata; assembly: GCA_023159025.1. NCBI lineage: Eukaryota > Metazoa > Arthropoda > Chilopoda > Scutigeromorpha > Scutigeridae > Thereuonema > Thereuonema tuberculata. The sequence continues at coordinate 41,036,315 of JAFIDM010004315.1, read as the reverse complement.
ACTCCCGAACGGGCGGTCGGATCAACAAACGGATTTCACCGTCGTGTTCCGAGGCCCAAACACCGTAGGAATGGGGTATTTTCAGGGCCAACACCCGCTATCTTCGATATATTTGGCATTGTTTTCATTGGATTTTCTCTATTAGCTTAAATGTTAGAAATGCAACCATTTCATTTCAGTTGTCAGCCATAGCTTGATGGTTAAGGTCTGTGGCTCATAGTGAAGGTTGTTGGTTCGAATCCGTATATCTACTTTTTTTTTCTCTCTTAATCTTTTTTTCCTCAATGTCCGCGTGGATTTTTTTTTCTTATTTTCCTAACTTTTTTTTATTTTTTTTCCCAACTTTTTTTTTTATTTTGCCTTATGTTAATGTACTTCCTTTTTTATTATTATTTTAATTTTTTTTTATATTATTATGGATTGTCCTTAAATTTCTGCTTTTAGCACAAAATTATTTACTTGTTTCATTTAATTTTAAACAAAAGAAACCACAGATGATCTCTACAGTACGAGCAAATAAAACTCATGTTGATTGTTTGCGTCATATGTTTAAAGGATTCGAGTAGTTGTCGTCATTGGAAAGTGTTGAAGAAGCGACGCGACCTTTGAATGAGAAATTACGACTTAGGAAAGTGAATGATACAGCCTTCGGTTTAGTTTATTAAGCAAGAAACCAAGGAGTTCAATTAGTGTTCATGAAGTTTCTTGAGCAAATTCTCTGTGTTGCTATTACCTTAAAATCCATCAGTGTGTGTGTGTGCGGGCGTTTCGCCTTCGTCTTCAAAAGGTGCAGCAACTATGCAGTATTCCGCCGAATAAATCCTAAAGACAGAGGAGGCAGTATCCGAATGAATACGGAAGAAAGATAAACAATCCAAAATCCAGATTCAAATTTATGAGAAGCATGGCAGACATCACATTGAGCGTAGTGTGCAATGAGAAACATTAATTACTGTTAAACTCCTTGGGTCATTTGAAGTACGATTTTGTAAAATGAACAATCTGCCAATAGTCTTTTCTATTTTGTTTCTCGACGGCTCTCTTTGCTAAAATGAGATGAATTCCATTGCTGTAACGTTAGCAGAATACGTTAGTCGTATTCCAATGGAATGAATTATTCAAAGAAAGTTTACTCTGCTAACAACTAACACAATTGTCTTCTCGTCATTCATAATTATCGTAGAACTATTTTAAGACAACTAATTTAATGCTGCATTGGTAGTGAAGGATTTTTTGGTTGAGATTGAAATAGGGTTGTTTATAAGAAGTGTTTGTAATAATTATTTGTTTAAACAATGTTTTGCTTTAATAGTCATTGCGTTACAAAAAGATCTATTTATCTTTACCAAGAAGACATATTCTTGAATTAAAGCTGCAAGTTAATGAATAATTCAAAGTGAGAGAAAGCAATTTCTCAGCATTTGAACGCTGCAAACAAAAATCAGAATTAGAATAAATTGTTATTAGGCAACTTATTGTTATGAGAGCTACTGAATTTAGAGGCTTTCATAAGTATTATTAATTATTATTAATGAGAATCAATGATAATATCAACATTTAAAATCTGCTTCATAATCCTCTATTATTATGATTTCTGGCCGTTCCGGCATAGCCGAGTGGTATAGACAGCGGTCTGCCATGAGCCAGATATGTATCGGAATCTGGGTTCGAATCCCGTCGCGGGCCTTAGATGTTTCTTTCTTCTTCAGTATTTGTTTCTCTTCATAGGAGGCAGAAGTCTGACTGTCACCTTAGGGTGCCTCCTGGATAACAATATCCAAATGACAGTAAAACAACAAAAATTCCCCATCATAATGTGCGCCCTTTGGCCAGTGATCCGAAAATAAACCCGGGGACACAACAACATTATGATTTCTACTCGACTTTGTTTGTTTGTTTACATATATTAATAATTTTATTCCATTCCATAGCAATTCGTAGTTTGTTACTGGTTTTCTTGAATGCTATTAAGTTTAATTCAATGTAATTTTGCATTTCCATTGCCATTTGCCTTTTCTTCTGTAACACAACAGTTAGGTTGAATTTGGTCAAAAATAATATCCAGATACGTTATCCTGCATATTCACAGGATGCACTACCACAACTATTTCTAATATGAATGTTCTTTATACTTGCCTTCTAATTTCTGGTGCGTCTTATCACAGGGATGATTTAAATAACCAACACTCATGGCTATATATTCTTCAATTAAAGCATCTTTCGTTGGGTCTTTGCAGTCCTTCAAATGCCCTTCAGTTTTCTTCCGACAATCGTTCATGTGGATTTCTGCATTCCTACAATAACAAAAGTAATAATAAACGTAGAAAAATGTTTAATAGACACACTGATTGATAAATTAGTTATTTCCTTTTTCATTCCCTGCACCATAATTCCAATACTTTTCTTGTATTTGATCCACATTGAGTATCAGCCAGATTCTTTACCATGTATTTTTTTAATCCAAGTCAACGAATTTTGCAAACTAATAGTAAATAAAATCAAAACTACTTTAATTTTTCTTGTAATTATTTGACATCATAATAAATCGCGTGCAATCTCATTTTCGAACACCATTTTTTTTTCTTCAATTCACTGCTCATTCGATAACTATAAAATTTCACTAAATAAACATCCTCAGTTTGCTGTTCATATATCATATTTATTAGTTGTTCTTTCTTTATTTCTCAACTAGCCATAATACTCTGGGGCCGCCTGGCAAAATTCGAAGTTTTGTTTCCTATATTCCCTATTCCTCCTTTACTCTACTGGAATTATTGAGAATAAATGTGAGCTTCTGTGTTGATTCATATCCATGATTGGAAGAGAAAAGGTTAACAAAAAGCCTCTTGATTGATAAAAAAAAACACAAAACAAAACACATCCTATCCACATTCGCATGATCTCGATAGTTATTATTCAAATTAGATCAAAGAGTATAGGAATGCATAGGCTTCAAACAATCAGACATATTAGCAATTCTATATACTGAAACTAAATTCCTCTATCATTGGATAACTTACTTCTTCTATTGGATAATCTTCAATTCTGAATCTAATTCATCTGATTCATCTCAAGTCAAAGACCTTTAATAACTCTTTCCCTTCCATTTCTGATATAAATATATGAGAAATCGAAAGCATGAAACTCAATTCCCACAAGACAAGTGGAGACATCTAATGAGTAATCATGTTAGTAAGTTCTTCAAAATCACCAATTACCTTGAAAATAACAAGAAAGTCATCAAATGCCAGCAAATTTTAGTGGTTACAAAAATTGGTTACTATAAATCAGTGTTTCTCAAAATATTTTGCTTCACGGCACACTTAGATATTTGGCACATTAAACATCTTTCCTAATATCTCAATTGCACTTCAAACTTTTTCGTCTCTTCACTACGTACTCGACCCCGTATTAAACAATTGTGCAAATGTAAACAATCTCATGTTTCTCGTTGAATTAGAAAAATCATGTAATTATTGACTCATTTATTTTAACCATTCCAGTTTGTGTTACTTACAATTTACTTGTTCTTCTTGTGTTAATAAATAACATTGTTGAAAATATTTAATGCTTATTTTACATTTTCTCTTATTTTTCACGTTTTAATAAAAATATTTTTTGTTGTTTTATCTGTGTCAGTCACTTAATTTCGCGGCACATCCTTTGAGAATCGCTGCTATAAACCAATTGTACTTCTGGCCTGGATTATGAGATGTTCATTGGAATATGTTTATTATTATTGTTGTTTAATAATTCAATACAAAGCCCGGTTGTAGTTATGGTAGTTATGCAATTCAATTGATTTGATTAATTTTTTACATCTCTTTGAAAACTGCGATTGTAACTGACAATTCAAATATATAAATTTTGTAAATATCTCTGAAGGAGAAGTGAATAAGCATTTATTGTTATTTTTTTTATTTTGTATAATCTGTGTATTTCATTTTATCTTGAACTAACATCATAAATTTAATGTCTGATATGATTACCAAAATTTATGGCTCAATCCAAATTTCATCGAATTTAAAATTTCAGCCCTTTTTAAAATAGATCTTTTTCCAATCAATAACTCATTTACTAATGGATCAATTTCTCTTGGATTTAATATGATATTACTAAAACTAGAATCTCTAAGACCCACACAATAAATAAATAAATGAATAAATAAATAAATAAATAAATAAATAAATAAATAAATACACTTTAAAAATATATCTTCACCAACATAGGCCTATCTTGCTAAGTAACTTTATTTTGAAAAAAGGACCCGAAATTTTGAAGACAACATTGTTTTGACTATTGGAGGTGGGGTCCCTAAATGGGCCCACTCCGAAATAAATTCCTATGTACACCCCTGCAATTCCAACAATTTACTTTTAGTTAACCTTAACTTCCAAATCAATTTAATTTAAAATTCCAATTCGAATGAGACCTTCACTAGACCAAAAAAAAAAAAGTTCACTGAATTTTTGTTTGACCAAACAGTGAATGGATTTTACTGAAATCCGTACTTAAGGCATTTCTTTACTTTAATTTCATTTTGTTTTAATAAAGAAAATTTACTTGCACAGTTGATCTAGTTTCGTATTGTCTGTGGTGTGGTAGAGTTCCGAGATGATATTTTCTCTATCTACACATTCTTGATAGAGATTTAAAGCTTCCGTCCAAATATCAAAGGAACAACTGGCTTCTTTTGCTAAAAAAAACAAAAAGAAAAATATTGCATCAGCAGAAAATGAGAAATATTAAGAAATGTAAAATCATTAAAGAATACAAAGATAGCTTTTGATATTCTTATGTTGATTTATGATTTATTCAATAGATTAAAAAAATAAAACAACAAATAAGTATTAAACATATTTATTATTTATTATTCGAAAATTATTTTAACTTTTTAGATTATTTCAGCTTTGTAGAGATATTCAATCCAAAACTGAATTGTCTACAAATTAACTTGAATTAAGAAATAAACGTAATTTAATTAAGTAAAATAGTTGTTTTAACAAAACATTTTAACGTGCGGGTAATCAATTTAATACAAAAGCAAAGCCACCGCACCTACTAAACAAATAAATACATAATAAATACATGAAATATCAATAACACTATCGATTTCACCAACGCAACAGTTGGCACCAAGAACGCCATAGACAATTTTGGACCAATCATAACATGAATGGTGCCTTCCTACATCCCTACAACAATCAGATAACCTCACCTGCAGCAGAACTTTTATTGGTTTGGAAATTCACCATTATCTATAAAGACTGGATTTTGTTTAATAAAATTTTTATTTTCTTTTCTTTATTCACCCGATGATGCCAACCGTTGCGTTGGTGAAATCGATAGTGTTATTGATATTTCATGTATTTATTATGTATTTATTTGTTTAGTAGGTGCGGTGGCTTTGCTTTTGTATTAAAAATAGTTGTTTTGTTGATACAAAATTAAAGTTCCTTAATGTGAAAGATTGAAATAATTAAATAAAATAGAATTGTTTGTTTTCTGTTCGATGGGAGACATTACATTTCGTTAGGATACAAAGAAGGGTTAACGTTGAAGAGTACTGGAATGGTTTCATGACTGAGCAAACGACTGTCCTTTCAGTTCTGATTGCATAAATTCCTTCGCCATCTTGTGATGTCGACTCTTATCTTCAGAGGGATCTATCCAAATAATCTCTTTAGTTAATTAATCAAAGAATGGGTTTAAATTCATTCTGGTCCTATTTTTATTTATTTACTCTTAAGTTATTAGTTGACTTCAAGAATTGACTTTGAAGTACTTCCACTAATTGACAGGGCTAAATGATAGTTTGTGTTGAATGAAATGTGCAATAAAATTCTAGAATGTTCAATAAGCTTCTGAGATTTATCGTAATCAGTTTGTAAAAGTCACTTTTAGAATTTGACGTTTCCAACAAAGACTTTAACAGAATATGAAAGTGAATATGGGTAATGCAGGGATTAGCCTACACACCTGTTTAAAAAATATAAATTAAATCAAATTTAAGATAAAAATACAAACACGACCCAGGTTTCGAATTAGCTTCGTAATTCTTTGACAAGCTTGTATCGGCTAATCGACATGCTTGTATCTTCTTTGACACCTTTGACAAGGTGTATCGGCTAATCCTTGAATTACCCATGAAATGTGCAACACACGTAAAATTGTAACAGTCATGAAAGTGAATAGTTTATGATTTCTGAATAAAAGTTAAGGCTGTTGATAAAACTGTATAAATCACCATATCATACACCAATAAAATATATTAAATTGTGTTTTAATTGTCAAAAAAATATATAATTTTGAAGAATTAGACTATTAAGTTTTTAATATTATTGGGTTGTTGGTATCAATAATGTTTTTGACTCTTGAGGATTATTAAAATTTTTTAACAATATTTCATATTATGTTTCATGCTCACGTTAATGATTTATTACAATCGGAAATTGTTTGAAATAGGCTTGAAAAAGGAAAGAAGATTTCTCTTTCCGAAAATTTGCTGATATATATATCTAATAAATGTATTTTATTTAATGTATTGATATTTTATTGGTGTAAGATGTGGTTATTTATAACAATACGACAACTAGAAGAGAAGAGAGTAAGAAGAAATATGGACTTAAAACTGTATAAAATTGAAATAAAAATGTCTCTAAATTTAGTTTACTTTTTGTTTTTAATATACTGAATATAAAAGACTAGGCCTACTTTTTTTTTCTGTTTACTTTTTTATTAGTCTATTGTTGGATATTCTCATATAACAAAATGTAACAAACAATAAATGCTCTTTGAAGAAATAAGTACAAAAAACGAAGGCACAACGTTACAAGATAGGATTCGCACCCTAACTTGTAAACGTTGTGCCTTCATTTGTTTACTTATTTCTTTGAATCATCGGCCACAAATGAAGCAAAAATGAAGCTACCGGTATTTAAAAGATATACATCAAAATCTAGTTCATTGGAAAATATAAATAAATAATTAAATAAAATCGTTTTTGTTCTTCCGAAGTGTTAATAATTACACTACTAATATTCCTTTATAATACTTACAAAAAGTCATTGTAACGCAATAGTAAAAGGAAGTAATTAATAAGCCTACAACTTTATTCGTAGCCATTAATGCTCCGAATGAGAATATTCAAAACTACAAAACAATCCTCCGCGAGCAAAATGACTGACTTAAGAAGTAATTACCAATCATGGTCAACAAAAGTTAAAATGATTTTGTTACATTAATAAAATAAGTGACGAGGATAAATGTTAATTCTGTTTTTCCCACAATTTTGTTTCGTATTAACGCATTAATGTTTTCTTTTTAAAATTGAATTTAGCAAAACAGTAATAAAAGAGGCAGTAATAAAAAGAATAACTGGTCAAAACAGAAGTAATAAATACTTAGTAACTGATATGTAATCAGGAATTGATGTTATTTTGAAAATTATGAAATAAATTTGATTGCACGATGAGGCATTTCGTGTAAGATTTAATCAATGAGTAATTGTTGATATTCAGAAAGAAAGGATTATAAGATTTCCTGAAACCGCTTTCTTATCATTCAGTGATGTCCTTCTTCTCTAAAATTCTACAAACCAATTGAAGATACTAGACAAAAAATGGATTTTTTTTTCCTCAAAAAACAATAAAATAGAAGTAATTACTCCAGACATTTAAGCCACTTTTAAGAAGTCAAATTGAATCATTTCATAAAAATTGTTCTCATGAACTCCCTGTTTCTGACTCATATTGCCATATATTAACTTTGAACTACTATTATTCTGCCACTGAACTTCATTCTGTTGCACTGGCAACAAAGAAAACATTGAATTTTGATGACTTACAGACCAATTTCCTTTTCATATTTACACTACACTTGATCCATTAAGATGATACACTATATGGCCAAATTTATCCGGACAATCTTCCGACGTAGTGGATCGGGCCGGTTAGGAGGTTTGATGAGTCATCGGATGCTATAAAAGCGTGTGGGCTTGGGCGGTCATAATTCTGCGTTCCGAATCACCTACATGAGTATGTCAGGTGATCTCAGTGACTTCGAACATGGCGTGATAATCGGATGCCACCGTTTTACGAAATCGGTTCGTGAAATTGCGGACTTGCTGCACGTGCCAAAATCAACTGTGACTGATGTAATTTAAAGATCTGTAAAAACAGCTGCATGAAGTGGTAAACCGAGAAAATTGACTGACCGTAGCAGTCGAACCCTGAAGAGAGTAGGAAGCAAAATCGCAAATCTCTATTGGTACTGATGACGACGGAGTTCCAACATGCGTCGGGCATTGTCGCTAGCACAAGACTGTTCGCCGAGAGCTGAACTACGGCCATGGGGCCATGCGGCTGCTCACAAGCCGAACATCTCCGCCGTCAATGCGAAATGTTGGTCACAATGATGCAGAGCTCACTGACATTAGACTGTGGAGGAGTGGAAAAACGTTCCGTGAAGTGATGAATCTCGCTTCACGATCTGGCAGCAGGTAGGTTTGGCAGATGCCCAGCGAAAGCTTCTTATCCGACTGCATTGTGCCAACTGTTAAGATCGGTGGCGGCAGCATAATAGTGTGAGGGTGTTTCTCGTGGCCTGGTGTTTTTCGTCCTGGGTCCCTTAGTTCCCGTGTCGGGCAACATGAACTCTACGATGTATCGGGCCATTCTTGACCACCGTTTCTCTTCCAGCAGAATAACTGCCCTGTACACACATCGAAGCTTGTGCGGCCATGGTTTGACGACATGGGTGTTCCACAACATGACTGGCCATCTCAGAGCCCCGATCTCAACGCCATTGAACATCTGTGGAACAAAATAAAACGCAGATTACGTGCCCACCCACATCGCCCATATTCCGTGGCCGGACTCGCTTCAGCTGTCGTAGGCACCTGGAAGTCAGTCTCTGCGACCACCTATCAAAACCTGGTGGAAAATCTTCCCAGATGTATACAGGCTATCATCGATGCAAAAGGGGGACCGACATCATATTAATACGTGCCTCAGGAACCTCCGCAACCCGACCGTGGGATGTCCAGATACTTTTGACCATATAGTGTATTTTCTGCAAATCTGGAACGCGAAAACCCGAACACATTGTAAGGTTCTGACATTGGAAGGTTGTTTGGTGAGAAGAGATAGGGCATGTTTGGCATAATTAGATTATTAAATTAGCAATTTTCATTCGAACTAGAGAATCAGAACCCTGCAAAATCATAGGGCTCTTATTACTAGTTGGAGGATTTTCGAATCTAAATTAACTGTTTTAATGTTAGTTCACTATTCATTTTGTCTGCCGAGACATCTTCATGCACCCTGATAATGATTGCACTCAGGTATCTATAAAAGAAATCATTCCAAAGAATCAAAAACACTGAATAACTTAAATCCTTTATTCAGTGTTTTCTATTCTTGAAATGTGTCCTTTTTGGATATTATGATAAAAATTACTTTACATTTCAATCTATAAGAACTGCATTTGGATTCAATCTCAGCTTCTTTCTCCGTGTTAGAGATCTTAACACTCATCTATTCTTGTCGAATAGCGATCCAGAACTTAAGACAGGCAAATGAATTTGTCGAATGCAAATTGATTGTTCATCAGTTATAACGGTAAGTTGAAGAATAACAATTTTTTTCCTCAAAGGTTTATTTGTAAATAACTACAATAATTAACAATTGAGTAAATATTAACTGCAAATATTACAAGAAATAAAAAATTACATTGACTTTTAAAAAGTCAATATTTTGTAATATTCAGGATCATGTCTAGGAAACTTTTTCTTCACAGTTCATAAAGCAACGATCCATTTCCATCCAGTAGTGTATTATGCATTCATAGAGAGAATCAGGCCTCTGCTTTCTAGTTACAGTATGTGCCAAAACAAAATACTGAATGTCACATGCATTTGTTGCTCATGGACACCACGTAATGATCTCATCGAAAATCCTCATGGAAACGTTACAGAATGCTTATGTTGGTTGAAGCTTGATAGATATTCAAATGGTGCTAACAAGGGAGGAATAATTTTTATTGTGGAACATTATTTTCAGTCATATGGAGTTGGACATTCAAGTGGACCATGTCTGCTGTAAATTGGAACTACATTTCCAGAACGATTTCAAAAACCACCACCATTTTAGCCATCATTAAAAAATTACATTCAACGGGCAATGTTCTCACCCAGAGCAAAGATACACCAGACCTCCAGTTACAGTGACAACAAATGTGAATCGAGGAAGGTTCTTCGAGCAGGCGTTACAGTGGTCTAAACGAAGTCTTCGGTAAACATCCTTAAAAATGAATCTTAGTCAAAATCTAAGAGATAATGTTCAACGAAATTGATGGGTTTGCCTATAAGATATAGATTGGAAAACGTCTGAACAATGCCGACAAGGACGCGAGAATCGGTTACTTTGTTAACATAGTTGCAAAGCTTTCCTGTCAAATGGCTGGTTTTCTGATGAAAGCCATATTCATGTGAATGGATTTATTAATTGACAGACAACCCGCTTTCTGGGATTTGAACATCAGACATCATCGTGGAGAATCTCCTCCATAGTGAGTGTAACAATATGGTGAGCGGTGTCTACAAACGGCATCTTGGGCCCTTATTTTGTTGAGGATGATCATAGCAATCCTGTGAATGTGAAGAGAAGACATTCTCACATCATTTCTGATAACCGCATAAGCACCCACTTACTTCGATTTACTTGGAGCTTCTGTTTAGTCCAAGTTTTTGAAAGACTTAAGAAGATTGAATAGTATTCCTTGCATAATAGCATAAAGTTTGGCAGGGCATAACCTTTTCTACCCTGGCTCTATGTCAAACTCCTCACTAGAACTTTAGCATTGCTTCCTATAATTATAGTTATTAATTTCAATAGATATTTACAATTAATATTTCAATTGATATTTACAATTAATGTTTTAATTGATATTTACAATTAATCTTTCCGTTAATATTTACAATTAATATTATAATTTGATATTTCAAATTAATATTTCATATTTACAATTATTAATTCCAATTAGCAATTTACAATAAATGTCTTTAATTGTTATATTTATAATTACTAACACAATATTATATTTACAATTAGGTTAATTTTGGTAAGAACTTTTATTTTGTTCCCGTTAAAAAATTTTTAAGTTAATATATAATTTAATAAAAACAATAAAAAAATCACATAATACTTCCATTGGACAGTTTCAAGGAATGACATAAGTCCCCATCATCAGCAAGATCACATCAGCAAAATATAATAATATATTTAATAATATATTTCAATTTCCAAGGCTTTTTAAATTTAATAATTACCATTTCAGAATTGAAGGGCTTAAAAGCAATGGGTTGATAATTATTAAAAAAAAAATGTCATTTTCATAAATATGTCATTAAAGTTACAAGTCCTTTACAATTCAACAAGGTATAACATAACCTTGTTGAACATAAAAAGTTTATAGGAGTAATTTATGATTTTATTATTATTTAAAATTTTTTATTTACTTATTTTCCTGTTTTGGTTACCTATCTTTGCAACTTCCCTTTTTAAATTTAATTTGATTCCAGAAAGTAGTGAGTTACAATTTAAAACATTAAGTTTTTAAAATTTTGTTTATTTTATAAAATCTAAATTTGTTTTCTTCATAAGATTTTCTTCCTCTTTTGAAACTGTCCATAATTGGACAAGTTCAATATACAGCTGATGTCCAAATGAGACAATGCATCACGTGACAGTCAATCAAATGATGCTGCAGATCACAGAAGTTACAACTACTTTCATATTGACTGATGCTTTCCTCAACTTCAAAACATTACTTGAGACGATACACACATTGCATAATAGCTATAAACAGATATGTGGTAGTTGCATTTCTGTTTTGGAATACTATGTGAAGCTGAATTCTTTATATAAAACTTTAAATGAATGCTTGAATTAAAAATAGTACAAGACAGGTGTGTCTGAAAGAGGATTTGAAGTTTGGAACTCATAAGATAACCCAGTACAAACTCTAAACCAAACAGATTTTTGATTAACTGGAAATTAACATTTTTCATTTTCTTTATAAATTTCATTTCTTGCACCTATAAATACGATAACATATAAAGATGTAAAGTAGCTTTTCATACTCAATGGTTTATAGTTTACCAGTGCCACTGTAATACGACTTATAGTCTTCATGACTCAGTCCATCAAGTATGCCAGGAGTAGAACAATACCTCAGTAGACCATGCTCTTCATTAAATTATTTAAAAAAAATCCCAGATTCAGGACTGAACAATAAGGTAGTCAGGCCATTGTGAAATAGCAGCTGTATCTATAAAATTCCTGAGTAGCCAAAGAATGGCTGACTAAAACTGTAGATGGAAAAAGATCTAGAGGCCAACCTAGGTGAGGATGGTCAGATCAACTTAAACAAGATCTGGAAGATAGAGGAGTGGTTTGAAGCCAAGTTCACGAAGAGGAGTGGTATTGAATCGACATAAATGGAGAGCGCTCTTGCATCGCACCCGGGAAACTGGAGACGGTTGCATGATAACCTATAAAATGTTTTACAGCAATTTTAAATAGGCTATCCAATGTCAGAAATGCAGTCTCTTTCATTAAAATGGTCATTTCCATGGCAAAAAGACAAACTCGCCAACATATTCCAATACTTATGTTTGTTTAAGTTACAGATTTCAGTCATTAAACGAATGCTTGAGTAAATAGACTAATAAACAAGAAGTTCCTCAAAGAACTTGAAGCTTATTTTCCTAAAATTCTCTTAATTTTTAAATTGTGAAAATGACCAAAAAAAACTTTTTTATTTTTAAATGAAGATATCTGCTGAATATAAACAACATAAAATTTTAATTTCTGAAAACTTAAATCCTCATTAAAGTGATTTAAATCTGATTAATTTTAGTTAAATTAAATTGTATGCAAATCAGTTTAAGAAAAAGTACAGATTAATACTCATTGCTAGACATCACTGTTTTATTTTTAATGATTTTTCTATGGGAATTCCTGTCACCTTTCTTGTATTAATTTTACGAGAATGGCCCACTTGGAAAGTGTGTGAAATCTTTGCACTTTCAAGTATAAAAATTAGATTGTCTAGTTCATAAATATGCATACCAAGTATCAAAAAGTGTTGTACAAAAGGGGACACTTAAATACAGATTGATTTAATGAACCTCACCTTTCCTAGAAAGTAGGCTGCAAATATATTACCAACCTATCAGAATTCCTACTTTGAATGAATATAAATGGATCTATTCTACTGCTTTGGGATTCTCTCTTTTGTTTAAAGAAACAGCAAGTTTTTTTTGAGTGTTCACTGTTCCTCGGAGACAAAAACGAGCTGTATCCCTCAACAGGAGGTTTCAAACCTATATGTCATCTACCTCAATGCATGCCAAAAATGTAATGTAAACATTAGTTATCGGCATCTTTATGAGTGAACTGCAGGCTATGTCTCGATTTTGTAGTGATAGAAGTGAAATCTTTTTACAAAGTCCACCACAAAGCTAAAAAGGGTATGTCTAATTTTGTTGAGGCTACAACATTACCTTGCGATTCTTATTCAACAATTGCAGTTGCACTTCGTATAATTTAGTATGGAATAGAGATAGTCAGGTGTCTACCTTTGAAATCATTGATCCAAGTGCCACATTGCACGACTTCAGCAGATGTTTACGAGACATCAATGAATGTAGTGGTATTGCGACCAATTTCATAAAATAGTTTTTATGAGTAAAGAATGTTCATAAAAAAAGCCGCAGCAGCACTATGACTTTCACACAATGAATACAACCTGACTCACATTTTCCTTTATGCTGGTTAGCTCTGTATGGCATTCGAATGCAAAAGTTTCACTTTTTCAGTTCACACATATTTCCCTTAGTAGTAGAGCTTTGGGTATTTTTATTTCTGCAACATTTATTCTTCTAATTCTAGAAAGTATGCCTATTGAGTTTGGTTTCGTTTCATTCACTGTTTTTTTTTGTTTGTTTTTTTCTTTCTTCTTCTGTAAATGACTCTGAAAAGCAATACTTTAATTAAAATCAACTGAAAAATGTTCATGAGTTACACTTCCAAAGAATGACTGGCTGTCTCCAGTTTGGCTCAAGTGCCTTCCAGAACTTGTTGCCTGCAATGAACACCGCTGCATACAGAGTTCACCATTTCTTGCCAAAACACACAACTGATTCTCTGAAATTGTCAACATTTATTAAGTCAGCCTATTGTAATTTGTCAACTTACATACCGGTAAGTAATAAAAATTCAATACAATTTTCTCTTAAATTTCCAACATTCACCAATCCTATCTGGTGATTGTTGATGGTTGTCATTCAACAGTTTTCCAACATTCACAATAACGTATATTGAAGTGGTCTATTCATATGTCAATCTATAATACTGTTAAGATTTCCTAGAATGCTCTTAAACATTCAATCAGGAATAAGTTTACCAATGAAGATATAGGCCCTAAATGCAAATTTTACAGGAGAAATATATTAAGTTTGAGATGTTCCATAATTTGAGGTAAGAACTGTTACTAACTTGATTTCAAATATCAACTGAACTCATGAATATAGCAAATGAGAACTAAAAATTACCATATTACTGTGTAAAAGACAAGCATTATGCCATACTAATCTGTCCTGTTTCAATCATTCTGAAAGTTTATGAGGAGTCGGTATACTTATTTTTTTAATAGGTCTGAAAGCTTAAAATTAAACTTCAGAATTAATGAATACCATTATTAGGCAACAGCTATTAAATTTAGAATCACTATTTGGATATTATCAAAATTATTTTGAAAAACAAATTACTTTTATGCATGTTCTTTCTCATTATAGGATATGCATTCTCGCATTGGTTTGTAATTTTAAAAGAAAACACTAGAGTTACTATTGTCTCTGTTTTAATCACATTCCCATCATGTAACGTTCTAACGTTGCCATCCAGTAGTGTTTGGGGAAAAAAAAAAAAAAAACCTTTCAATGGATACTTCTTCACAGTTTCCATTTCCAATAGTCAATGAAAAAGGAAGTCTTAACTTTGGTTTGACAGCATTTCTTGTGACGCAAAACTGTCTCATAAAGTATCAAGAACATTTCTTTATTAAGATATTAATTTGTCCTTATCCAAGTGTTATGTTAGTTTTGATTCAAGAGTGGTTTAGTCTATATCACTCTCAGTAATTCAAATAAAAAATGTTTCCTTTCTTAATGCAGTGGAAAACCAAAGCAAATATTCAGAATGTAATGTATATCTAGAATATTATTAAAAGGGGAAAAAAAAAAAAAAAAGGTCTTATAAAAACAGTTTGCTATTTTTTTTTATATTTGACATTTTTGATCATAAATGAAGACTCCGTTGCTCTGCCATTTGTGGTATATCCTAATTAATAAAAGCAGCTATTTGAGGTAAATTTGAAATATTTTTTTTCTTCCATTGATTATAAAACTTGTCAAACAAAATGGAGTGCACTTCTGAAAATATAACATTCAATAACTTAATATAAATTTCATAATTTTCACTCCTAAAAGATCCAAGGAAAGGAGCAAAGAAAGGGGGGGGGGGGGGGGCATTCCAATAATCTATTGAAGCCAAAACATTTTTTGCTTAATTTTATAATGCATTATTTTTGAAATTACGGCATACTTCAATGCTAAATTTTCAATGTTTTTTTTTGTTCTTCTTGAAATTAAGCCCTTCCATGAAATTCCTTAATTTGTTTTTAAATTTAATGCTGGCATATACTGGCTGAAGTCATATGGATAACGATGGCTTATTTTCATGAAAATAGTGTATGTTTTTGCATAAGAATTTTATAAATAAAAATCAAACCTAAATCTTTTAATAATATAGAATGAATTTGCTTTCTGATGATTCTGTTTATGATTTCATCTTTATAATAAAGTAACCACAGTCGTAAACTGTGACCTAATTAAACTCTTTACTGAGAAACAATTTTGTACTTAATTTACTTGTAAATGCAACATGTAACATCCCTTTGCTTCTAATCTTCTTATCTCTAATTTGAAATATTATAAAGTAACAATGTCTGAAGCATATAAGCATCCAAGTCGGAATGATGAAAGTATTAAAAACAATATTTTAATCTTCAAATAAATTAAACATTACAAGGGCACTTAACAACGACCCATAACTTAGTGACGATAACATTCTCTTTAAATTAAAAAAAATCAAAAAAAATCAAATATTAAACATCTCTGAAACAATATCTGAGCATTGCTATAGATTTATTTGAAACAATTTGAAGAAACTGTCAGGTTAATTTATTGCTTCAATGGAAACAGATAGGTATCTTTTTGAAATAATTCTGTCACATTTTTAACAAAAATATTTATCCAAAATTGAAGTAAAATTTGAGAAAATACTTTTAGATTTTTTTTCTTCGTCTTTTTGGTCACTTCAGCTAGTTTAAAAAACCCGACTTCATGGCATCTGGACCATTTGTATGACTTTCATAATAGCATTGTCTGGTAAATTTCGTGTATCTGGATGTTGCACTATCTGGGTGACTCCTTCAGGTAATTCAATGGTTTCTATGAAGGTATCTTCCTTATGTCCTTGAATGACTGATAACTGTTCTTCCGTGAGAAATGTATTCAACACTGGAACGTACGTTACTTCATTTACTCCTGATGGGATGCTATTTTCTTTGCTGATTACATATTTAGTTTTTAAGGCAATCTGATTATCACTGATGATGTTACTACTGCTGCTGCTGCTGGTTGCTCCAGCATCCTCTGTAACATAGATAGTTGTAGGTAAGTTTTGTTTGACACAGCTTTCACTTCCTTGGATTATTGCTGGAGTTTCACTTCCTTCCACTGTGTTGTTGTTGGCTTTCATTGATTCTTTTTTCTTCAATAAGCTACCAGGGAACTCGACTTCTCTACATTCTGCTCCTTTTTTTTCTAGAGTGCTGCTCGATGGCAATTTCAATATATTCAACTGCTTCACAAATCTGTAACTTTCAGGATACTTATGGTACCATATCATACAATGATGAACAGATACATCTTGCCAAGCAAAACACTTTGAACCGTAAGCTTTTAACTGCTCTAATAAAAAGTTTGCATGGACATTGTTCACATCCTCCGCATCCTTCTTTAACTGAGTAATATTTAAGTCTTTCATCTGTTTTTTTGTCTTGAGTTTTAATTCCTTGTCAGTACTAAGCCTCTTCTCTAAGGCAGCTACTTTTCTTTTCAGTTTAGAGATCTTAATAAATGCCGATCTGCTTTCAAGTTTATACTTTTTAATGTAAGGTTCCAATGATTTCACAGGAAAACTTGCCTGTGTTCCAAAATGCCGAACTTTTTTAAGCCTGTGACGAGGATGGGAAAGCATTCTACCAATCTTTGCCATATTGCAAGAAGTGTTATTTTTCAGTACCACAGGAGTGTTTCGAAGGAGCAGATTCTGTAATGTTTCTGGGGTTCCTTTTAGTACAATCTCTTTCAATGGTGACGGAGTAGAAGGTGTTTTGTTCCCTTGCAATAAAAGGGTTGTCAAAGGCTGTGCAGGAACATCAGAAGACGCTTTGCTACTACTCTGACTCACGCTTTTTGCTGTAGTGGAATTATTACTATCTTGTAGAGGTTGCTTTAAGGAAGAAATCTCAAGTCCTCTATTTAACTGGGAAGGACTACTAACATTAAAGGGGATTGTTTTAGGTGCTGGTTTACAATACTGATGTTCACTTACTGGATCTGTGCTAAGGTTGCTAACATTGACACTTTTTTCTCTGGTAACATCAGGTTTGAATATATTTAGGTATATCGTATTTTCTTGACTATTTCCTTCATCGTTTTTGGATACCAGAGCCTGCTTTTGCTTCTTCAATTCTCTCTCTTTCAGATACTTTTCTACTGAATCTCTATCTAAAACAACTTTCACCTCTTTAAGTTTTGCATTTTGCCAGGAAGGCTTATTGTTGGAGGCTTGTTGTATTTTGCCACAAGATCTTTTTGGTCTTGGGAATATAGATGGAACTGCATCTGGATTCAAACGTCGAACTTTTGGAAGATGTTTTTTGAAGTCTGATGACAAAAAATGAAGACTGCAAACTTTTGTTGAATCTTGAATATCCCAAGGATTGGCTGCATTGCCTTCACATTTTCCTAATAATAGGCAAAAAAAATGTTATTAATAATAACATTAATAAAAAAATAATATGGTAATAATTTTTAAAGCTTATTTAAAATTTGTGTAGACATCAAAAGATTAAAACACTTAATGTTATTTTTATTTCATTACAAAGTCATATTAAACATAAATACAATACTAAAAACAATGATTCAGATAAATAATTTAATGACCAATAATGCACACTTTATACATGATAAAAATTAAAGAATAGACATGTTTCAGATATCCTCCAAATCAGTAACTATCTTCAGAATAAAAATTTAACAAGATTCAAAAGCAAAGCAGGAACCAATCATCAATCCCGTAAGAGACAGATCATCAGTTTTCAAGGAAAGGCTTTTTTGATTGGTTAAACAATAGGTGGATTCGTCTTCAATTTCTGGAAATGTTCATTTGTCCAATGTTATTATCTTGATGATACAAAGTTATTCATGGTGAATTACTATGGAGGTGGATTGTCTGCTAGCATTGTGGATCAAGAATAATATTAAAAATATGTGCGAGCATTAAAATAAAGAGAAAGTGAAAATAAATAGAATGCACTTACTTGTAAATATAAAAAAAGAATAAAAAAGATGGTAATAAACCTTCGGAATACTCAGTGTATTCCATCATCAGAGACAGCACAAACATACAGGACATCATCAAACATTTAAGACGACACAAGGTCGGAATACATAGTGAGAATGAGGGAAGTGAAGAGGTTACAGAGATTTAGCAATCGAGACGGGCGTTTTGTCCGCCGGTGATAGGATTGTATGCCTTAAGCTGAATTATATAGAAAGATGTAGAAAGAGTCGGTGGGAAAGTTTCTTGTGATAGGAGAAGGGTTTGGCAGCAGAGAAGTTGGGGGGGGGGGGGGGGTCCAGTCTCATTGTAGTGCATTCGTATATATGAACGTGTAGGGTCTGTGTTTTTGAAGGCTTATTTGTGCTCTTTGAGGCAGGTGGACAGGGGTCGGGATGTTGATCTACGTAGCCAGAGGGGCATTAGTTACATTGGATCCAATATACTGTATTGGAAGTATCATTTAGTTGTTTAGTTTGTGTGATGTTTATGTTGGGTGATTTGAAGACATGGGAATATTGGTATGTGTTGAGGAATTTTTTATTGAAACTTTCAAGGGGTGGATAGTAGAGAAAGGGAATGTATTTGACAGGGGGTTTGGGGGTTGTATTTTTAGATTGCTTGTTTAATTTGAATGTTAAAATATTGAGGCGGTTGTGAAAGAGCTGGGAGGGGTAGTTGTGGAGGTTAAGTATGTGTAGATGGTATTTAATTCTGTATGTAAGGCAAGTTTAGTGGAACACGTTGTGAGTGCTCTGCGTATTAGAAAGTCTACTGTGTTTATTTTGTATGTATGGGGTGTGTTGGAGTTATAATGTATGTATCTGTTTTAGCAGGTGGATTTTCTATAGACAGTGGCTTGTATGGAGTTGTTTTTGGAGTTTCAAGTTCAAATTGCAAGTGGGGATCTACAGAATTTAGATGATCTTGTATTTGTGTGATATGTTTTTGTGTTGTGAGGATGATAATATCATCGACATATCTGCTGTATAATTTGATGTGTGAGCGGTGGATGGAAAACATTTGTTTTTCAATGTAGTGCGAGGTCTGCAAAAGGTCCTGATATAGCAAGGCCTGTGAATAGACCGTGTGTTTGGAGGTAAATGTTGTTGTTGTTGTTGTGGATGAGGAAATCAATTTGTTTTATGGTCATGTCAAATTGGCAAAAAAGGGTTTCATCATCTAGGAAATCATAGTGCTTTTTTGATGGTATTGTAGGTGAGGGATGTTGCATCAAGGGAATAAGAGTCTTCATTTTGTATATTGATTGCTTTACTTAGAATAGGAATTGGACTGTTTTTGTAAATATAATCTATTTTACTTGTGTAGGTTTGTAGGATGGTGAAGAGGGTGTTGGAAATGTTTGAGATGGGAAGTTTCTGGTGTTGGTGATGGGTCTGGTTTTTGGACAGAAAGGTGATGGATGGGAATTTGGGGGTTTTTTGGGGTGAGTTTTTTATTGTAGTGATCAGATAGGCCTATGTTTGTGTGGACCCAATCAACGGCATATGTTATCAGTTCAGTGTATTTTTCTATTGTTATATTGTCAGGGGTGTAGCAAGGTTGTTTGAGGACTTGGGCCATTTTTTCGAGGAAAAAAACAAAACAAAATGGCCCAAGCCCACCTCTAAGCCTACTTTGTGGATCATTTTACGTTAATATTTTATCAAATAAAAAAAAAATCCTTATCTTTCCATTTCTTTCATTATCTTTATTCTTTCTAAAAATCAGATAAGAATGAACATTTCTACGAATTGAAGAATCCACCTATTGTTTAACCAAACAAAAAAGCCTTTCCATTAAAACTGACGATCTCTTACAGGATTGATGATTGGTGCCTACTTTGCTTTTGAATCCTGTTAAATTTTAATTCCTTTGTGATTTTTATTCTGAAGATAGGTACAGATTTAGATGGTACCTGAAGCAAGTAAATTCTTTAATTTTTATCATGCATAAAGTGCGTGTAATTAAATTATTATTGGTCATTAAATTATTTATTTAGTATTTTTAGCAGAATGTTAAATTGCTTTAACAATGATTCAGGTTTAACTGGGTTTCTGCAAATTCCCAACAGATTCCTGAGTTTTCTATATATCACAAATTGTAATAAATTGGTAGCTTTGCCATTTCCTACTTTGTGAAAGCTAGGGTAGACATTGCCTTAAATCACTGTTCCTCGATCTTTTCTATAATCCACAAATTCCAATCACTTTATGTAACTTATGACTATATGTTGTATAATGAATATTTTCCATTAATAAATGCTCCATCAGCTGCAGATTGGTTGTTCCAGAAACTTAAGGATACCACAAAATTTCTCCAACGAAAAATAATTTGAAAATACATTTGATATAAATGTTGGGCTACATGATATAAATCAACTGCATAGTATAACTACATCAAAATAATGGCTTTAGGTTAATAGTTTGCATTTTATAATTTGTCGCATTTCCAGGTAAGTCAAGTGAATGGATCATGTTTTTTTAATGAACGTTGTATCAAGAACACTCATCTCTTCCTTATGTTGCAAAAGATCCCCTTTATTGTGAAAAAATATTAAGGTGAGGTTTTCTATATTTTAGCATATATTCAAGTGTAATGAAAAATTAAAAATAAACTACGAAATTTTGAAAAATGCATCATATTGTCACCTCGCACTTGAAATTTCAATATAATGTTTGGTTTAGTGAGATACCTTAAATATAATCAAAAAGTAGTAAAAAAAAACACAAACAAGCAAAACTTGTTTGATTTTATCATCAAAATTAATTAACTAAACATTTGTAAAGCAAAAACTGGGTCCTCTTCTTTCACTGGACAAAATGATTTAATATAAAATAGAAATGATTTGTTGTTAATTCCATAAGAAACAGATGCAAGTACAGTAAAACTCGCTTAAGACGCTCTTCAAGGGACCAGCTCGAAAGAGCATCTTAAGCGGGAAAAGATTCTTAAGCAGGAGTGTCTTAAGCGAGTTGAATGTCCAGGGACTGACGGAAAACAGTGTCTTGAGCGAGTTTTACTGTATTTGTTGCAAACAAAACAAATCCTTGATAACAGCACAGATTCAGAAACCCTGCAGAAATATTAGATGAAATATTTGCAGATTTTTTTTTTTTTTTTTACCCTTTTTATTACATTACGTCAGCAAGTTTTCTATGATGGAAAAAAAAAAGAGGAATTTGGACATTCAATTTCAGAAGTTTATGAAATCCAAATTAGCATATATTCTAACAATAAGACATTTTTTTTGTTTGTTTCAGCTCTTAAATAAAAGCTGAAAATATGTAGTTTCTCAATGTGTGTTTCATTTTCTAATAATCAAACATTCTAATCACACATGTACCCATTTCATTGCTCAACAGGCACAATTTTTTTGTTAAACATTATTATTGAGCATGTTATATTATTTTTCTATTACATTTTTGACCCTTTTTTGTTGGTTTCTTTATATTTAATTTTCCTTTGAGCTTTACAGAAATAAGGATAAGGATTTTCAGGCTGTTAATTTCACAGCTTATTTTTTATTGTAGTTGTTTGGTTAGATGTCACTCTGAGCCTATCATCGAGGGTAAATCTGACTGATGATTCCCAATAAGGATGAAACAGGTGTCAATGATGGTTCAGTGTGTAAGAAATCCTAGTTATGTTCACTAAAGGGTTTCTTTTTTGTTAAAGATTAGTGCTCATGTTTAATTATTTTTCTAAGATTTTTAATATACATATTTTCTGAAAGGACATAAAAAGTTAAGTTCAAATATATAACTAAAAATGTCTCAAAAGTAATAAGATAGAGAGATAGAGATAGAGATAGAGATAGAGAGAGAGAGAGAGAGAGAGAGAGAGATTTTATAATCTACAATGTGGCTGACCTTATACCAGGATGAAGCAATGAGGCCAAATGCTGCAATTCTGTTGCCTTTTGCAGCAGTGGCTAATAAAGAAGGGATATATGGACTTTCTAAAGGCAGCAGAAATAATACGAGGTCAATCTAGCTGCATAATTTGAAGCATATCGACAATCATTTTTTTAAATATAACAGTATTGAATATAAAAAGAAGTAGTATTACTTTTATACAAAAAAAAAATATATTTTTTCTAATATAATTTTTTTAATCAATTAAAACTTTTAATTAAAAATTAATTTGATGATTTAAGTAGATAGCATTGTTCTATTATTTTACTACTACTACTACACGCAAATGGGCTCCAACGGATCACGCGCTAGCCCCACTGACAACGTCAGGACAAGGCTAGGAAATCAGAGGCGAGAATTCACTTCCTGTCGAGGATACACCTGAGAAAGTAAGTCCCCAGGGGGAAACGGACGAAACACAGAAGAAGAAAGAATCAGCCATGCCACGACTGGGATTCGAACCCAGGTGCCACACACTGGCCACACAATGTAGACCGCCGTCTAGATCGCTCGGCCAAGCCGGCATGGCTACTATTATTATATATATATTTAATATTTGCTGTAATTACTTAACATCTTAAATGTAAAAATAACAATTTTGAATCTAAAAAAAGGACCTATTGTTTTTGATTACGATAAGTTATTTCAATCTTCATCTACTTTTTAAAATAATATATTCTAATATCAATCTTATCCATTGATTCCAGATAGCTTTATTATCGAGTTTTTATAGGCCTTTGTGTGAAATTTGTGCATCTCAGATGTACTTTTTTTTTTTCCTATCTAAAAGTAATATTTCATATGACCAATAATATAACACTTCAATAAAATGATTGATGTTATATTTCAGAATAAACAACCCTATCGTCCTCTACATCATATCCCTACTGCCTTCAGAAAGTCAATGCAATATTCTAGAGCTGCAAAGGCAATGGAACATTGAAGCAGTTATTGGCTGCATCAATATTGCTTTATCCCAGCATGAGCTTAGTCACACTACAGACTATAAAAACCATTTTCTCTTATTGTCATTTTTGGGAAGCTACTTTTATTTACATATCTGAACTTGTGTTTTTAAGACCTTTCAGAAGATATTATTATTATATAATTTATATTAAAGATATTTTTGGTTTGCCAGTTAAAAACTGTTCCCTTGCAGTACCTTTCCTTGTTTTTCTCTAGGCATTGTAGGCCTCAGGCTGACTTGTATTGTTGGCAAAACAATGAATGAAAAAAAATTGCTTAAGTAAAAGCTTACTTGAGGGTAGAAGATGAGTATTTTCCTAAAATCTGTGCACTATATATAAAGGAAAGGCAAAAATATAGAGGATAACACAAAACAGGAAGTTAAGTATAACAGTAACGGCAAATGCCTGTCTTTGATTGATGAAGACTTCGTAGCCTTTAAAGAGAATTTTGTGAAAGGTTTCAAATAGAAACAGTGGGAAAGTCTATTGTGAGAAAATAGTTTGGAAACATTGAAACCATCAGATGTTCTGTTTGTTGGTAATGTGTAACTATATTTAGGGTCTTTGGGGAAGAATGTTTTTATGAGTTCTGTAATGCATGTGGAAACTTTTCATAAACCAAAAACCAATACTAGAAATTTACTGCTCCAAAAGCAGACCCTATCAATATAGTTACATCAAACCGTACAAATACATTTCTCACTACTAAAGACCGTTTACACACCTATGGTCAATTGTTACATTGATAACATTACATATTATCAATATAACAATACGCCAAACCCTTTTTCCCAACAAAACACTCTCCTATTGCTCATTTCCAAACCTTTCAAGTAATCTTAAGTGGGCAGATCGATTGCCATTTTAGCTAAGATTTCTTTCCTTTTATTCCTGTGTTTTGTTTTATGTCGTTCTTTGATTTGATCTTTCCCTTACCCTAATAATGAAGTGCATAGCACACTAAAGCTCTAGGAAAACATGTATTAACCCTTCACCTTCCAATAAGTGGCTTTTTTATCTTTTTATATTTAAATTACCAACATTACTACTTCTCTACAAAATTTTAGTTTTTACTGATCTTTCCTAAAATGGTTCAATTGACTTCAAAATTAACTTCATATGTGTCTATCATAAAAAATAAATAAATAAATAAATAAATAAAATAAAAAAGAATAGGAGACTCCTACTAAATTTCTGGTATTTAGAATAATGGACTTTGTATAAAGCAATTACGTAAAAAGATTGTAATGATTTGTTTGATATAAGTTTTATAATTCGTATGCATTTTTCTTAGTAAGATTTCAATTACTATCCAATCTTAACTTAAAAAGAAAGGAAGGAAGAAAACTATAGTTAGTTATCATTCATTCTTTTTTTTTTTTTTCTTTACAAATTAAACTATAAATTTTCTCTTGGGGGGCCGTTTTAGTATTACATAAGCACATTTTTAGTCAAAAGACTAAAAGATCCCTTCCCCACCCCTTTAAAGCAAAAATAAGCAGATGCTCGACCCTCCCCTTTTGTGCTTACATAAGATTTGCCAAATTATTAACAGTAAATACCACTGAAATGATAAAATATACATGAATTTCTGAGGAAAAAAAATGTGTCTGTCTGTCTTACGTAAGCATTGCTCTGATCTCCCCCTCCCCCTTGTCAGGAAAAATAAGCAAAGCTTGAACCCTTTCCCCAACTTGAATGTTTACATAATGCTTGAACAGCCCCTTGCAATACTGTGATCTAAACTACTCAATAAATGTAGATCATTATAATAAATAAATTGCAAATGAGGTGAAAACATCAATCTTCTACAATGGCTTTCGACATTGAATAAAAATTGTTTATTAAATTTAATAAAAACTGTATTACAGAATGCATTATATTTTGGAGGTCGTCTTATCACCTGTATGATATCAAGAGAAAGGTAAACTCATTACTTTGGAAGCAGTGCTAATAGTATTCTTACCTTTCTGAGGAACAATGGAAATCCATTTCTGTCTTATTGCTGAATTCACAGGAAATTCATGGAAACTGATTCCACTGTTGGATCTTGGTCTGGAATCACAATATTTGACACAACAATACTTCATTCTGGAAAAGCCTGACAAGAGAAATAAAAATAGAAATAATCATTCATTATTTTAACAGTTTGAGATTTTGTGAATGAAAATACGTTTTGAGTTCATCAAAATTTGAGTACTTCAGAATTCATCTTCTTTGTAAAAAAATACAGCAATAATTTACTTCAAAAAGTACAGAAAATACATTAATTAATTTTAATTAATAAAATCAGAGTCTCACTGGGCAAAATTTTGATTTACAAAAAGTAGTTACAAGAAGATGTTTTCAAAACTGTTTTTTTTTTTTTGTATCAAACTAGGCCATTCCCCGTGTACACGCGCTTGTTTTTCTATATCACACAAAATTTGGTTAAGTAAGAATATTATATAGTCAAACCCTGCTATAGTGAACACGGCTTATAATGAACTCCCGGATATAAAGAACGAAATGTTTGGTCCCTTGCCGTGCAATGCATGTATAACGGAACGGATATAGTGAACTCCTGGTTATAGTGAACCGAAATTTCGGTCCCTTGAAGTTCACTATAGCGGGGTTTGACTGTATTTAAAATATTGCAACGTTTCGGCAATTATAGTTCTAATTGTCATTTTCGAATTACAAATAAACAGACGGATCAAAAATAAACAAACAATCTTGAGATTAAAAAAAAGGTTGAATACATTTATTATTGATGGGGGGGGGGAAGGGGAACGAAACATAAGTCAAAAAACAATACAAAGTGAGTTGTAGTCCCCGTGACCTAATGGATAAGATGTCCGACTTCAGATCAGAAGGTTGCAGGTTCAATTCCCATCGCGGATGTTTCATTGTAAAAATTATTTCTATTTTCCTTTCTCACAGGAAATTGCGCCGGACAGACAGACAGAGAAATAAAAGATTTTAGCAATATAGATTCAGCTTAATGGCATGTCATGCAATTTTGAAAAAACAGTTTTCATGTGGGAGCAGCAAGAAACAGTAAATAAAAGGTTATGCTACAATAAAAGTAACTATTTGAAAGACTTTACCAATTTCCTGAAAAAAATTTCAACCTTAAAATCCTTTGAATCATAAAAGCTAAGAAGAATAAAAGAATGCAGTAGTTGTTTTAACTCCCAAGTTATAAACATCTTATAAACATTTTGAAATAACCAAACTTCAATTGAATACAATAATAAACAATGATATTATTAATATCTAAATGAAACGTTTAACAGCAGACAAATTACTAAATGATCAGCAGTGAATTTTAAATAGTAGTCTTTTATGATGGCAGACTACAGAAACCTAACCTAGTGGCTTTCAATAAGTAAAAGTTAGTCACCTATGGTTAGAAACTTTGCCATAGTTAACCATGTTAAATTTGTAAATATGCCTGAAAGTTCTTGTTGAGCAAATATGATAATTTTAAAAGTTTCAAGGTTAATATAAAGCAATAGCTAAAAAGTAGACTGCACAACATTGTTATTATTTGAGATATTCAATAATTATCCAAATTAACTTTCTATTTTTGATAAAATTTTAATTTCTTTTGTAAATTTTTATAAACTGTAGCTTAACACAATCTCGGAATATACGAGTGTTTCCAACGTCTCAGATAAGCTATCACTCATTTTGCATGTATAAAGATATCACCCCAAGTCTATTAACTGATCATCCATACTTTATATCGTTTGTTTATTGCACATTACAAAAATACAGGATTAAATTGCTGTGACTGAATTTACATTACAAAATAAGCAGCAAATGCCAGGAGACTGAGGAAATAGAAGGTCCAAAAGCTGTAGGAAGCAATGGAGAATGAAATAAATACAGATTTTTCAAACAGCGAGTTTAAAGGAAACAAGAAGTTCTGTTGATTAGGGTTTACTTCCGTGCATGGAATAATTTTATTAATACTGGTTTTGTTTTTTGTTCGGTTTTATTTAAACCATTGAAAGAAATTGAATTTGATATAACTCACTAACAACATTACTCACATCAACTTTTACTGGATATTCTTGTAAGGCCTTAAAAAGTAGACATCTAGGGTGGATCTTGAGATTCAAAATGATTTAGATGGAACCAGCTTAGCCTTGAAGCTGAAACCTTATGATTTGGGAGTTTTCTAGTTTCTGAGCCTTTTATCATAGGCAGCATATTTTCAAGGGTAAATATTTCTCAATTAGGTATTCCAATTGCAATAACTTAATTATTGTTCAACAAGTTGCATTTCTGAAGATTATCTTCTGGGATTCAGCTTTATAAGAGTACTTAAGGCACTAGTAAGAATCCTAAGTTCTTTCACAAATAATATCATTTCAACATGATTTTCTAATTTCAATTACCATAAATTTAGTCTATCAAATAATCCATACATCCTTTATGAAATGTAAGCTTTAGTTTATGTAATAATTGAAATACGATTCAGTTTTATAACTTCGAATCTTCACGACCTTTTTTTTTTTTTTTATTTCAGTTTGTATGTATTATTTTCTGAAGTTGCACTTGTGCTTCTATACATCATCTGATTGTAATTTCCAAATGCATAACACTAAATATAAAAGCTGTTAGTTATGTTATATCACCTACACATGTAATATCACCTATGTATTAAGAAATTCATCAGCTTTCTGCAATGAGGAACAATGATAAATCAGCGATAAGAACTGTGGTTAACATTTCTGAAGACAATTTGCTCCCAACATTGTATTTGCTAAAGAATCTCAATATGAGAAATGTGAAGAAAAGGCCATCAGCAAAGGGAAATTTTGATAATATTTTAATAACCTTCTGGATGGAATCATGGCATTTCAGATGAATTTCTGAAGACTGCTACGACCTGTTTGCGTATCTCACACAGATATGAGTTGTAAGTTGGTTTCTGGAATTTGGAGAATCTTTTTTTTAAAATCCCCACCCCCACCCTTTGTTGAGTTACTGTCCACAGATGGACAATGAGGCACAGCCACTAGTGAATCTCTACACAGAAAACAGGGACACTCCTTTGGCATATTAAAACTTAAATGCATAATCTATGTATTAATATTTAGGATTTGCAATTTAAAAATTAAAACAAACTTTAATTTCAACAAAGAACAACTTACAAGAACAAGAGTAATGATTTAATGAAAATGCATAAAATAATAGTGCAGTTGCAAAAAAAAAAAAAAAAAAAAAAAAAGAAACTTATGAAGTTAAGGAGAAAGAATGGCTGGTGAATTAAATTGATTAAAACCAATATATGAAGTTACAACTTCTCATTCTAGTCAAATATACTTGGAGAGAGAAGGGAATCAACATAAAGTAATACTACAGGGTTGATTATGTTACAAGTGAACGATTCCTAACCTTCACAACTTAAAGAAAATCTTCAATGCCACATTCAATCATGTTCTATCTGATAGCCCTTATTTCAGACTACTGCCCTGCAATCCAATTTTCATTCCTCTCTACAGGCTTTCCAAAAACAGTCCAACAAACATGGTTGCCTACTTTGAAGAACCTGTTATAATAACCCATACCGCAGAAGTCCATTGGGGATGTATCGGAGGATTGGACCAGGACATTAGAAAAAGGAATTGTACGTATTGACGTTTTTTGTTCAAGGGTTTTTCATTTCCATTTATTGTTGGAAAGATAGCGCTCGTATAATTTTCGGCAATTAGTATATCACTCTGCAATATGCCTTGGCAGCTTATGCATATAAGATTCCTGATGTTTAACCAGTTGCAGTTTCTGGTGAATTATGTTGTGTACAGTTGAACGAGAGACCTTTTACTTGTCTTGCAACAATCATTTGCGTTTTCAGATTCCCTCCACGACGAAGTGCTTCACTTTAGCAACCACCTCCGAAGTTTGACGAGGTGATGGTTTCTGTCTCGAGGGTTCTGTTTCGTTCAACGTTACTGGCGTTTGACTTTTTCTTTTTTTATTTAATACATTGCTCACCCCTCTTCCCAAAAGTGCAATCCCAGCGGTTTTGCACCTGCTTATAATTGCAGAATATGAAAATTTAGTGTCGAAAGGGCAGTGATATAGCCCTTCCAAAATCAGTCTATTTTCGGTAGCATCATAACTGACACACTATTACTAATTAATGGAATGCTAGCTGCTACCGCTGCCTTCATAATCCTTGGACAAATCGCAGGTGTACACCTCACTTATTTTGCAAAATGAAATCTTTCACTTGTAACTGTAACGCCTAACTGTGGTTTAACAAGCGCACAAGTAACAGAAGAGTTAGAGGACGAGTCTGCGCGGTGGAATCTTTGATTCATTAGTTATGCTAATTCGGTGCTGGGCCCTTAAAAATCTCGTTAAATAACTTTGGAATCAAGAAGAATTAAAGGGAAAAAAGCAGTGTTTTCCTGCGAAGCCTCGAGGTGGGGGGGGGACTTTTGTTTGTAAACAAGACCCGCGTCACCCAGTCTGGCTTGATCAGGGAGTGACCTTGGCGGGTGGCAGACAAGATCAGCCCTGGGGCACCACACAACCTGGTACGAAGCTTTCTCCCTCATTGCTTCCTAAGTTCAGAGCTATTAAGTTAAGAATCTGTGTTAGGGAACCAGTAAATATAAAAATGGGAAAACTGGATAACTAGTTTAGGAAATGATATGACAGATCTAATAAAGAATATATATATTACAGATAGGTTAGCATAAAGGGAATGATTATAAATGAATATACATGGATTACATATATTACCCCGGGGTTTTCCTAATATCGAAATTGATAAGATATGTAAATATATCACAACACTAACGCTAATGATTAGTATGGGATTATGAACATGAAATCCAAGCACAGATGATAGTCAAAGGAGCAGTGTTTCCACGAGTCTGTATTGTTCACAGTTCACATATAAAGTTCACATTGTTCATGGCAGTTCTCCAGGGACGAAGGTGAAAGCTGCAATTCAGTCTTTACGCTTGCATTTTCAGTTGAAGAGCAGTATCGAACAGGTACCGGTAGTTCAGGTAAGATCGTCGGGCTCACCTATGCTGCAGTCTTTGGGTGATGCAGTTTGCACATCCTTGGATTGGAAGAACGCTCATTTTCAGGCGCAACCAGAGTTCGCGGAATGCAAGCCCGGCAGGACGACATCACTTTCAGCAACACACTTTGTCGCCGCACACTGTTTCGGAGGGAAACACTCTTGCTGTGCATACCCGGAGACTTTGAAGAACGCTCCAAAAGGCGCAACAATTGCTCTGGGGATGCAAAAGATAGCAGTGGTTATCCGAAGGTGGCAGAAAGGCTGACTGTCCGCCTTCGTCCATCACATTACTCCTTCCTTCAGTCCCGCTCCGCACACTGTTTTCATCTCCCTCTCTCTCATGTGACATCATTTGGATGGGTGGCTGTTAGGGAGCTGGTGCTGCCGGCGAGTCTACAAAACATCTGTTCTCAGATTGAGGCGCGGAGGGACAAGGAAAATAGCGAAGGAATGAGGTGGGGAGATTTATTGAGAAGCCATTAATGGTGGCTCTCAAAAGGAAAAGTAAACAAAATGGAGTCAACCGGGCAAGGGGGTTCAAGAGAGCACCATAAGGCAATCTGGAGAATATTAGATTGATGAAACAAAGGCATAGAGATTTAAAGAAAACAAAGGGTTAGGAGGGGTGGAGGAATGTAACAATGTCAGGCATTACATAACATAATCAATCTTCTGTATTATTGCATATAAAAGCAAATGAGGTGCACTCAAAAATGTGGAAGTGTCCATAAATGTAAATTTAATGCTTGAAACATTCTGTACAAATTGTTTAACAGATAAGGGAATTACAGTGAAGTGTGAATGCATTTACTGACGATGATACTTTGACATCTTATGAATTTGCAGTAATAAATTAAATTTTTTTTCTTTGAAAAAAAAAATGAAAGAAAGAAAAATTTTAGCAATAGTGAAGCTCAATGATTTATCTGGATGCACTTAACCACACATTTTAACTAAAAGAATTTGGAAGCACTACAAACAGATACTCACTAAAGATCATTTTCATCTATACCATTGCAGAAATAATGTCTTCTAACTATGGATCCCACCACATTTCATGCAGAAGAGCATTATGGAATAACATATAATCTTTGTAGACTAATATCCATAAAGAATGTTAAATTTTTCCTATAGTTGAGCCTTTGAATGAAAGAACACACACAAGATCATTATCGCTGAAGTAGCCAGTGTAAAAAAATTCTAGTCAGAAGCTTTATGAATATCTTTAAGCAAGAAGGTGAAACTGAAGGGTATTTTTAGTGTATTTGCTACTATACAGCTGTACTGAGATTTGGCGAACTCTGAAGCTGAAGTGTCATATTAACGATACTATACAAATCCCAGGGAAACTTTATCAAATCTACAAAGAAGAAGATATGTCGACAACATCATCATCCTCACTAAACAGCACATTAGACAGATACAAAAGCATCTTAACTCACCAGATACCCACTTACAATTTGAACTCTAACAACCTTCTCACAAATACAAACTATTTGGATGTTTCAGTAGCTACAAAAATAAACATCACTGTATATGGAAAATCCACTTGCTTAAACAGCACATATATTACAACTCCGACACATCCAAAACCAACATTGTAGACTTTCTCATATGCAGAGCATTAACAACATGCTCCACAAAACTTGTCCTAAACATTGAACTCAACTCCATTTATAACATACTTAACCTCCACAACTATCCCTCCCACCTCTTTCACAACATACTGCAACATAAACTCAACAAACCACCAAAACCTCAGCTCTCCAACCCTGTCAAATACATCCCCTTTCCCTACTATCCCCCCCTTGAAAATTTCATTAAAAAGTTCCTCATCCTACATCCTACATCCCATAACAATATACCCCTGCCTTCAGATCACCCAACATAAACATCACATAACACAATGATCCCTCAAACACTGAATATTGGATCCCATGTATACAGTGCCCCTCTGGCCAAGTGGGACACACTTGCTGCCTCCTATCCACACGCAACACAAACACGCCTTCACACGCAAAGACCCCACACGTTCATACACAGTAACACATTACAAAGAGACCGGACACACACCCTCCTTGCTGAATCTTTCCAACATCATCTGGCTTGAGGCCTACAACCCAATCACCTTCAAAGGAGGGAAAAAAAAACAAACAAAAGAAACAACAACAACAGCAAACTTATTTGATCATTGTTAAAGAAAATAAGTATACACTTAGTACTTCTAGATAAGGAACAAACTAATATTTACTGGAGTTGATACTGAATCCAAAATGTGTTTGTACTTCACTTCATCTCCTGAAGATCTTATTTTTAATATGACTCAGTTAAAGAGGAATGATAAAGTTAAAATTGAAAACTGTATCCAAATGAATAGAATGGTTAGTTGCATCATTTAATAACACATCTAGGATAACATCAAGTTTTCAATACAAAAAAATTATTCCAATCACTACTATTGTCCATAAGTTTTCTGAAAACATACAAAAATACAAATAAGCCTTTCAACAACTTCTCTAATTTGTCAAAACATTTAAATAAGGTAGGGTACAGCTTTCAATTCCATTAATACTGCAGTTTACTTATATCTATGTCCATTGCGTTCTGTACTTATCCTGCTCTTTTAATAGTTTTTCAGCACGACACCCTTAATAGCCGAGTCAGAATGAAGTGCAAGCTATTTAATTACAATTTTAGGATAAAACAATAATCTAAGGACAAAAACATTTTATGGTAAACAATGTATTTGCTATATATATATTTCATTTTTGTATCATTTTATTTACGCTTAGTTCTATTATGCACTTAATACGCAATAGCATAAACACGTTTTTCATGTTTTTTATGCATCTGCAAGTGAAACAAAAAAAAAAGCCTATGTTCCATTTTGCTGCATTAACCCACTATGGGAGGGCAGCCCTACCACATAAAGCTTCAGTTCATGAGCTCAATTTTAATAGAATCTCAGGAATACATTTGAACATCAAATTTCAAAATGAATTCAATGAAATATTTATCAGTTATCAATTATTTTGTTTTAACTTAATGTGTCTTACTGACCAATAATCATTCATTAATGTCGTTTTGAGGGCTAACTGCATCTTTACTCACTTACAGAGCTAAGACAATCAGTGCTACTAAAACGGGTTTAGGCTGTGAGATGGATTTTAAAAAGATCTTTGAGATGAAGCAATTCCAAAGAATTCCTATAATTAAATAATTTAACTTACGCTCTAGTTTACAGGGTTCTATTTCTTATGACCATACAACCACTGCCATCAGCTTTATTCTTCTGCACTATAAAAAAAAAAAAAAAAAATTACAACATAGTGTCTACAAATAACATTTCAACTAGCTACATCTTCGAATTTTAATTTTAAATTATTATGGTTAATTGAGAAAAGCAGATTATTATTTATTATTATTGCTACTTTTCTTTTTTATAAAATGGGATATAAATTAGACATATTGAGCGCTCAGAAGCCAATCAGTATAAATCAATAAACCAAAAAATGAAATAGGCTTTTTTAAAATTACATACCAAAAAATAACGTTTGTAAATTTGAAGAATATTTTTTTTTTTTTTTTTATGAAAGATAACATAACTCTACACTTGGAGGAGTGATTTGGGCACTTTGCCAACCAAAAGTATAAACATTAGAGTATGACTTACAGAAAAAATTTTGCATCATTAGCAAAACCTTGAACTCTTCCTATAGTTTCATGCACCAGAAAATAGGCTTGAAAAGAAAATAGACTTCACCGATCGTCTCTTGAGATGATTGGTTTCTTTTCTTTTATATTGTCAATCCTTCTGTTCTCCCTCCAAAGTGCTTGAAAAAGTTCATTGAAAAACGAACGAAACTTAGTGCTAGTAATTTTATAATAATGTTTTTATTTTAACCTTCAATTTAACAAATTTTAATCAGTGTGTCCATTGGGAAGTTTTAAAAATGATTAGAAATTAGGTTTAATTCTTCACATTCCAAGCCTTTCCGAAAATATTGTTACTAATTACACTGTTTCTCAACAGTCTCCTTCAGTTGATACTTTTTTTTGGCCCAGCTCAATCCTTAGGCATTTTGTTCATACAATAGCTTTCTCCACAATGACAGGCGTATAAACATATATATATACAGTAAAACCTCGTTAAGTCATCACTCAAGGGACCAAACATTTTTGACAATTTAAGCGGAGTGGGAATTTTTGAAAAAAAAACAACACTGAAATACAGTATTTTCATGAATTGCTGTAGGATTCGGTGAGAAAAACAAGATTTTCAGAAATCAATATATGCAAATGAATGAGTGGAAAATGAAAAAAAAAACACTTTTTATAGTTACCACATTTTAATCGTTTTAAAAGAAAGGCAATGTCTGCCTTTGAAACGTTCCAGCCAACCATTGCTGTCGCCGAAATCTTCAATGTTCAATTCCTTAGCAATTTCCATGGCTTTTTCTTTGAGAATCACGGCAGAAATCGGCACATTTTGAGATCTGGCATATTTTAGCCATCGAACTAAAACCTCCTCGATCTCGTCAAACTTCGACTTCCTCATTCTCTTTCTTTTGTCTTTGCAGTCAGCTTCTTCAATTACTTGTTTCGATGATAGAATATCATTTAATGTAGTTCTGGGAATATGGTGTTCTTTGGCAAAAGCTGTTTTCGAAACATTTGATTTTTTAAAGTTCAATTAAGTCTTTTTTTTCTTTAAAAGATAACGAGCTAAGATTTCTTTTCCCTCGCATGTTAAAAACGTAATCGAACCACGAAATTGCAAGAGAAAAAATAGCCCTTATAGTGGGGCTTACTCGCTATGAAATGAAGTAACACTCAGGAGCGGTCAAAAAAAAGTCTACATGCGACAAGAGTCACAGCGAGAAGTGTGCTTTGAATGATTAGCAATGAGAAAATCCTCCGAAAGGGTAGGAAAGGAATGAAGTAACAGGCATGGTATTAAATTCTCTGTAAAGGCTTGGCTTTCTTAAATTGAAGGGGCGGGGCTGAAAAGACAACACGATGGCATGCAAAATGGAGAAGCCTTTGGCCATTTTGAGGGTGACGAGTTATCCGGAGTAGAATTAAATTTGGTGACGGGTAAAGGAGGGTTATTTTACATTATTGTATATGAGACCTTGTCGGAACCAAAGGAAAACAACGAAACGGAGTGATGACTTATCCGGGTGACGACTTAATGAGATTTTACTGTATATATATTTTTCAGAGTTTTTACATCTATAACTACTATAGTTCTTAATAAATGGGTAAAAAAAAAAAAAAAAAATAGATCAACTGACAGACTTGGTTATTTTAGGAAAAGGTTCTAGTATAGTGAAAAACTCCAAACAAGTAGCTTTTAAAAGTAGGCCTACTACTACTACTATAATAATAATAATTCTTTCATATAAGAATCCTAAAGGAAACATCAGATAAAAAAAGTCATGTAAAACTATACTCTTATAGAAAGCTTGTCCTAAAGACAAACAAATTTACAATTAAAAAATGTAAAATGACAAAAATAAAAATAAAGCATAACTTATAGATTAAAAGAAAAAAATTAAATAAATTATTCTTAACTAGGACTGCCACCTGCCTCATATTGTACGAGACATCCCAAATTTACTGTATAAAATTACATTTCATGAATCAAGAATAACGAAAACATAATTAATTTTTAGATCTTTTGGTCATTTCAATCTTTTAAAACAATTTAATTCTTCGGCGAGTTTTTATTGCTTATTTTAGCTTTTGGGGTTCCACGTTGAATCCAACGTTTTTTCCTATAGGCCCGTGTACCAAGACCTGGTTGTGTACTGATGACTGCTCCTGGCTGATGATCGCCATATTAGCGTGACATCCTAGCTGTGATAGGATGTCATTTTGTATACAACTTGGTCTCGCCCATTATTAATTTAATTCGTCATTCTCAGCCCAATCGTAGTTACTTTAAAAAAAAAAAGAAAAAGGCCTATCTGCGACATAATCTAATTACTGAAAACTTAAAGAATTCTGTTGATCGGATTTGATATAATCTTTTTATACAAACGTGTCAAAAAAAAAAAAAAAAAAAAAAAAATCTGAATATTTAATCCTATTTTATACATAAAAAAAATGCTAAACTTGTCCTTTATTTCAAGAAGTATGTTATGGCAACCTTAAGCCTGGTTTATTATGTAATTATTAGTTTCTGGGAATCATACAGAACAGAAATTTAACTATTTTTCTGTAGATACACTTTCGTTTTTATATTTATTTTTTTTTACTTACACTTACATTACAAAAATTCAAAGAGCGATTTCCCTCTGATAAATTGGTTAATAACTTAAGAAGCTCATGATCCATGGCATTATAGTATCCACTCGGCTTCGTATCATCATAAAGCAAAACCTTTCGTAACTGAGGAGGAATATCTAAAGAAAATTATTAATTCTAATCATAAGTACTTGTGAATTAATTTGCTTCCATCACCAATGATCACTAGATTTTTTCCGATCACTAGATTTTATGAATAGATGATCTTGACAGTGAATAAAAATCAAAAAGGACAAAAGATCAAAAGTAAGTTCCATCTTTGAAAGGATTCCTGAGTAATCTGGAAGCAAATTTATTTTATTAATTTACAATACTTCAAAAATCGAACACAAGCATTCGAAAAAGGCTGCATGCAAATAAGCTATCAGGTGGTTATTAATTTTCTTAAAGATAATATAACATCCCAATTATATCAACGTCGCTGTTGAGAAGAATTACCATTAAAGAATCAAAAGAAATATATTTCCTATTATTTCACACAGTGTCATGTTATTTTCTTCTCTAAATCCCAAGTCTTTGCAATAAGATCCCATACACAGATTCAACCATTTTCTAAACCTTAGCTAAGTTTACTTGGTGAAACAGAAATAACAGAAGAAACATGACAATAAATATTAAAAATAAAGTAATTAAAATAAGCTTATTATAAAACTTTCTTGCATATAAAAATATTGTAAAGAAAATATTATAATTTTTAATCTCTCTTTATTTCGTTTTTTAAAAAAAACAGTAATTGTTTTCGTTTTCGAGGTTGGTGACGAATCGCAATTTCGCTTTCGTTTGTTTCGGAAAGTTGCTGCGTTTCCTTTGTCATTCGAGCTAATTGAACTCGTTTTCACCATTTAATTTACTTGGAATAAAATAGAAATGGATTCAGTGAATAAATCGAATGGCTACGTGAGACTCAGAAGCATATGTGAAGAGAATATGTCAATCGGTACAAATGAGAAAGAAGATGAGAAATTAGAACGCGAACATTTTCGCCGAATAGTCAATGCTTTCCGATTTTACAGGTACTTGGACATTCACAGAATTTAGATAAAAAAAGAAAAAGTACAAACTAAAAATTATAGAAATGGAACTGAAATCTTGATTCCTTTAATGCTTTAGGATAATTTTTGAAGACTGTCAGCTTTGATTTAAGAAAGAGGAACGAGCAAGCACTACAGGCTACTCCATGAAAAAGATGAAAATAAATATTGTTTGATACTCTTATCTTATTTTAAATAAAAAAAATACCCAAGAATTGCGAGGGAAAATTAAAAATCCATCTAAAAAAATATAAACCAGGAAAAGTTATTGGAATTCGGTTTTATACGCCATGATGTGATGAAACAAATAATTTAATCCTTTTGTTTTTCTCTTCATTTTCAAAGAGTATCATTAACTAAGTAATGTAAGAATAGCTGTTTCATATTGTTTTTTTTTTTTTTTTTTTAATTTATCAGTAAACCTGTTTATTTATGTTATTATAAATATTTCCGTGTACGAGAATCTGGGATTTTTCCACGTCCACAGAGCCCTAAAATAAAAGAATGTTAAGAGTTTTATTTATAAATTGGAATTTTGGTTTAAATTTAGAATAATTTAAGTGTCAGTTTCCACACATACTGTATTTTTCTCTAATTGAAAGCAGTTTAACGAAAATAACAATTGATAAATTAGAAAGTTGTGTTTTCATAAGGAAACAAGTACTTTTATCATTTAACTTTGAACTTTAGGCTGATTGAATGCTAGCCTAAAAGATTTAAAAAGCAAAATTGCAATGTTTTGATTTGTAATTTTTCGATTTTATCCAACCCCCACTTTTTTTTTTATATGTAGGCCTATGTAATTAATGCCGTTGGAGATTCAAGATCATGGGTGGCCACAGAAATTTTTCCAGTGGGGGGGGGGGGTGATGGGCGCAAAATATTTTTGCAAAGTATTTTACCCAAAACTAAATAAATTAATTGAAGAAAACAAATAAGTAAAATGTGCCCGTTTTTAAAATATCTGTTAATGCTCTTATGAGAAATAAGTTATATAATTACATTAAATTTGAAAATTCCAGAGGGGGGGGGGGTGCCCCTTCTTGCCTTTAATGTGCAGGCACCCTTGTTCAACATATCACAGATATTTGTTTATGATGATTATGAAACATTAAAAAAGTAAAGAAATGAAAACCTAGCATTTTGAAGCAGCCCTTTATTACCATTCAAATGTATTTATAATATTGCCATATGTTTGCAATTAACAAGAATCCTTATGTTTGATTTGACTGCTTCAATAAACAAATGATGTAAAAATTAAAGTGATGAAAAGGCTTTTAGGAAACTATAAGTATTTATGCAATAG
Organism: Thereuonema tuberculata; assembly: GCA_023159025.1. NCBI lineage: Eukaryota > Metazoa > Arthropoda > Chilopoda > Scutigeromorpha > Scutigeridae > Thereuonema > Thereuonema tuberculata. The sequence continues at coordinate 40,996,987 of JAFIDM010004315.1, read as the reverse complement.
CTTAAGTGATTTAGGCACTTGTCAATCCCTGATTAAGGTTGAGGACTTTTTACTATGGCATACGACTCCTACAGTTCTTCAGCACATTGTCAAATGGAAAGTCACTGGTTTCATGATGGTAATAGTGGACAAGCATCCGACCTTCTACTTTGCCCTTCTGGCCAAGATTTGGATCAAAAATTTCAAAGCCTCCGGTAAAAGAAATGACTGATAATTAATTATTACTTTATTTTTGCAGAGCCCATTCACTTCAACGGATTAAAAAAACAGAAAACTATTTAAAGACACTTCCTTCTAATCATCAGAAACTTCTGGATAATTATTGGCATCATCTACAGAATGTCCGAGTGGCAATTGAACATAATTATGAAATTATTACTTTGATCATCAAAGACGTTGCCCAGATGTTCGAAAATGCTGATCACTCCACAGAAATGGTAAGAATTAGGACTGGAAAAGTAGATTAAATTATTTGTTATTATTTTACATTAAATATTTGCTTTTATTAAAATATTCAGTGATGGAAAATGCCTCTAACCACATATTTTTAAATAATGATAATAAACAATTACTACTATTACAGCAGAGAACTTTTAGAAATGATAAAGGCTTAAGATGAATAATGATAAATAACTATAAATAAATAAATAAATACTGTACTATGATATTGTTTCTGCTTTGTTTTGGAAGTATTCACATGAAATACTTGACAGAAATCTTATTGATAACAAATGTAGAATACAAGATGCATTGGTTAATTTATGTTTAATTTTCATTCAAGACTTAATTGTTATATTTCTCATTTTGTGAAGCATTAAAGGTTAAATAGTTGAGCTTAAGTTTGGACTTCTGTGACATTTTGTTAGGTTTGTCATGCCAATGGAGATGTGCCGTTCTTAGAAGATATGCCTGGAGACGTAAGTCCTTGATTTTTGTTTTTATTGAAAAATAATTAAATTTATCTTCATTTTCCGATGTGAGTTATTTTAAATATTTGCAATAGTAATAGCTAATTTTTCTTTTAGATTATTTTATACATCCTTGTATGTTGTCATTGTTTTCAATAAGTTTTTCATTCGGGGAACGACAGATGAAACTTTTAATTTGAGAGACCCTTGGGTGAATGAAAAGATAATATGACATAATTGTGAAAGGGATGATTGATAAATTAAGTTGGGTATTTTCAGATAACTATAGCAGTTATCAAATAGACAGAGGTGCAAAGTTTTTGCGATTACACTAAAAACTCAGTTATCCGAAAATAACAGTAACTGTAACTCTATTCCTAACATTAATATGCAGCAATTAATGTAATTAATATTAATTAATATTATGTTTAATACAGTACATTCCGGATTATCCGAAATTTCGTTTATTCAAAACAGGCATTCGGTTAAATGAGATTTTAGTGTATTAAAGATTTATCAAAAATGTGAGTCTCATTTCATTAATGTTTTTGATTGAAGGGGCCAAAACCAATTCACCGTGCTTCCAATGTAGACATGGACAAAGTACAAAGTACACTGAAACAGTTTGTTAGAGACTGGAGTGAAGAAGGTGCTAAAGAAAGAGAGGCATGTTATCAACCAATCATTGAGGAAATTGAAAGAAGATTCAAAGCTAATGTTTGGTAATTTTTTCTTTCTTTTGCATAGTGTTCTAGTCTATGAAATAAATTTCATAGTTTTCCTATGTCAATATTCAACTCTTTAACATGTATTGAACCATAAATTTAATGATATTAAAATACACTTAATTTAAAAAAAGACTTAAAAAAGCTTAAAATTACAAACCATTCAGGTTTGGTCATCTTTTGAAGATGTCTGTTTTAAGCTCAGTTGCATTAGTGTTCTTTTCATTAACTTATGTCAAGATAAACCAAAAACTTAAATATCTTTGGTTTCAGTTAGTATAAAAACGTAGATTTTCAATAGACTTCCAGACAGGGCTGTGAAGTCAGAGTCGGAAGCAATTCTTGGAGTTGGAGTCGGAGTCAGGAAAAATGTACCGACTCCCAACTCCTAATAAATTTAAACTGCAATATACCAGGTGATCCAAATTAAAGGAGGAGGTGATGTTTCTCTATAGGAAAAACCAGTGGATGAATCTCAACCAAATTTCATGCATATACTGTCCTGAGTATACGGTTTCGATTTCTGAAGAAAAGAAAAATAATTCAAATTTCGGCTAAGAGTGAATTGTTGTCCTCAGAATTTGCATATTGCAACATAATCAAACAACCTCAGCCTATAAAAGGAGTCGAGTCGTTTTTCACAAATCCACGACTAGCTCAGTCATGAAGCTCATCTTACCAGCTCGCCCATTACTTGTTAAACTCTTCTGTCAATGAAACAGCAGTGCTTCTGCAGCATGTAAGCCATTACGGCAGTTAAAAAGGTTTACCTAGAGGTCCACTGATGATTACTAATTTTTCATTTTGAAGAGACAGGAACGTTTGCTGTTAAACCCAGACAAGGTCGAAGCCAAGTGGAGTGCAGAGAACAGACAGAGTTACAACTGCAGTAGTGGAGCAGGGTAGCTGTAGTGCACATGCAATATCACAGAAATTGGACACACTGTATACAACACTATGGAGAGTTCTGCAAAACGTCTTGAGGTTTTACCCCTGTAAAATATCCCACAGTCAACAATCAGTTTCTGTGGTTATGAGACGTGGAAAGCATTTGCCTTGACATTCATTGCTTGATTGATGCATGGCCTTGGCAAATAGTGTAGAGTGATAAGGCTCATTTCTATTTGAATTGTGCTTTAAATACTCATAACTGCCATATTTGGTCTGACAGTAATCCACACGTTCGTCATCAAATTCCATTGCATTCACTAAAAGTAACGGTTTGGTGTGACTTCACGGCATCCTTCATCATTGGTCTTTACTTTCTTTGAAGAAAACACAGCATCGGGGCCAGTGATGTTCTGTGAATGGCACTAGATATACCGATATGCTCTGGAGCTTTGTGATTCCATCACTGCAACAGAGGAACGGTGCTGACACCTCAATCTTCAGGCAAGATTGTGCACCCTTCACATAACTTTACCTGTGAAAGTCTTACGATGGCCAACATTTTTGGATGACAGAGTAATTAGCAGATCATTTCCCATGGCATGGCCAATCACCAGATCTGAACCCTATGATTTTTGGCTATGGAGCTACTTAAAGAGCTTCATTTATCAAGGAAATGTTCTGAACATAGCTGTGTTAGAAGACAAAATTTCGTAATAAGTGACACAACTGAACAACATGTACACATGTCAGTTGCATATTGCTGTCGAGTGTATTGTGCAGCGAATGCAATTTGTAGAGCAAGGTGATGGAGGGCATGTGGAGCCGTATCTGTGATGTTAGTGTGTTATTCCACATGTGACTGCAATAAAGTTATTGCACATTAACTTTTTTTTTTGCTGATATTTGTTAAATAATTTAGGCAATATGCAAATTACGCAGAGAGCAATGCCACAATTCACCCTTAGCGGCCGAAATTTGAACTATTTTTTTTTTTTTTCTACTGAGATTGAAACCACATACTTATGACTGTATATGTATGAAATTTGGTTGTGATTCACCCAGTAGTTTTTCCTATAAGAGAGAAAGGCTGATGAGTAATAAGAGCAAAGAAGATGACAGTTCCCACTTTTGCAGTGTATTTTTTTTTGTTTGTTTGGAGGCAGGCTGTCCTCAGTTTTTTTTTTTTTCCTCTAAAACCACACTACACAACCTTGCATTTTGGAGGTCTACTGGTTTGTTTTCCTTACAGCCCCCCAGGAGCAATGTCCCACCCCCTGCAGAGAAGTAGACCATACCCGAAGGAAGAATGACCTAAAAAAAAGGCACCTGCTGTTTGAAGATTCCTGTTTTTTTCTCACATTCTTTGTATTCTGTTTGAAAAAGGAACTGGACGGCTTCCCGAAACATGTCAAATCTTCAGTAGTGAATATATTTTCTTTAACAGCCTGCATTTGTGATCAATTATTCCTATACTTTGTAAGCACCACACGTAAAAAAGATTCCAGTACCATCTCTTTAATTTGGATCACCCTGTAAATATTATACTAAAATTTCCTATTTCACATAATAATTTGATTAACCTATTTTTATTTTTCAGGTTATATTTTCAGTATATATTCAAGTTCTTTGTAAATTTCAAAAATAACATATTTTCTTATATTTTTATTTTAATAAATGTGGCATTCCAGGAAAAAATCCACAATGGCAAAAAAAAGTATCAACAAAGTTGGCTGTTTTTGAACACTTTAGAATAACAGCAGATGGGAAACATTATGTATGTCAGTGTGTTACAGAAGATGATGATTGTGAAAAACCATGTGATGCATTTACTATTTTATTTCCTATTTTGATTTTGATTTGATTTTTTATGTTCCGACTTCACAACCATGCTTCCAGAACACAAAATTCGATACATCAAGCAAATTTATGATTTAAAATTATAGTAGACTTAAGATTGACAATGTGTATTTATGTAGTTACATGCAATAATGATTCAGGCAAATATTCAGGTAATTTTCAGTTTGTTAATTTAGTTTAAGCTCTTTTTATAAAAATGTACGGATGAATTTTTAATTTCTTCTTGATGCTTAATCAAGTGCTTTGTATTATATCTAATATATTGAAAACTATAATTTATAGAACCTTGAATTATGTAAATTATTTAACTTTTATTAAGATATAAAGTAAGATATGTCTTTGATTATGTTTGAAAAAAATCATTCACCATTTACTTGCATTGGCTAAATTGCACAATTCCATTTTAACTTTTGGATTATTGTTATATTTGAATGATATTTTCATATTTGAATATTGATGAAAGTTCTTAAATGATGTCTTGGAAATGTCAAGTCATGCATATAAAATAACATTGTTCACTGAAACTTTTATTTTAATTTTTGAAAAATATTTCCAAAATGATATTTAGAACTCCTTAATGGAATTCCTTCGCAAGCTAAAATGTAAATGATTTAGGATAATAATTATCACATAAATAGCGAGATATTAGAAATGGTGGATGAAGAAAAGAAAATTATTAGTATAATTAAAAGACGATGATTAAAATGGCTGGGATATGTTTTGAGACACGATAATCCGGTACTGAGAGCTCTAGAGGGGAAGATTCCAAGCGAAGGTAGAGGAAGAGGAAGACCTCACAATAATTTTATAACACAAACAAGCAAGGATTTAGGAGTAAGAGGCTTTGTGGAGTTGAAGAGTATGGCGGAGGATAGGAAAAGATGGAGGAACATGACATGGATCTCATCCCAACCAGTCTCTGGACTGAGCCACTGATCATCATTCTATTGAGAAACATATCAGAGCATTGAGCATTTCCAAGTGAGTTGGTCAAATTCACTTTAACTGTTTCTTGTTATTACATCTAAATTTGAAATATTTTATCCTTTACTTCTGCAAAAGACATTTTACTGAATAAAGGAGTTTTAGTGAAGAATATTATTTTGTATACTTATCAAAAGCTGTGCAAGTTTTATCAAATTTGCCAACATCATTATTCATAATCAGGTCATGCTGATTTCTTACAAATCCTTTACCTTGTTTGTATCTTTACATTAAGATTTCATTGAAGACTAAAGAAATTAAATGAAATTTTTATTTTCTTTTTGTAATGTAAAATGATTATATATATTTTTTTTTTTTTCAGTAACCCTCAAGACATCAGCGTTCTTGTTCCTGGAGCAGGATTAGGACGGTTAGCGTATGAGATAGCAAAACGAGGTTTTACTTGCCAAGGAAATGAATTCAGTCTATTTATGTTATTTGCATCCAATTTTATTTTGAACAGGTGAGAACAGCTCAAATTATGCCTTTATTATTGTTACTAAAATAAAGAAATCTTCAAATTTTAAGCAGACTGTCAGCCAGAACTTTTAGGCTGATAAACTATCTAGCACCATATCCAGCAGCAAATAGTTTACTGCTGAGGAGATTGGATTCAGCAAGATAATTAAAGATATAGAAATGTAATAACATGATTTCGATAGGAAACGTGATGCAGTGAAGGATGTGGATGGTAAAAAGGCAGGCAGCTTTTGGCTGTACATAATGCATTATTTAGAAATGTAAATTGATCAGATTATGAAAATAAAATAAATAGTTAATTAACAGTAGATGTCAAAGGCATCATGCAGTGGTTTTGCCAATGCTTCAACATTGGATCCAGAAAGGTTATAATCTGATTCATATGCCTCTTCTGACAGTTTTTAAAATAAAGAATTTTATGATTATATTACTTTTGCATTTCTTTTTCTTGTGGAAGCAAAATCTTTTAGTAAATGTAGGATAGTAGCCATTTGCAATCATAATTTTGATTAAATTGTTAATTTTTTTAGAAAGTCTACTTAAAATTTGAAGATACATATTTTTGCTACTTTAATTACATTTCTTTATTAGGTGTCAAGGTGTTAAGCATTTGCGATTGTATCCTTGGATCCATCAAGTATGTAATAACTTTTCCTATGAACATCAGATGAGTCAGGTTCTGTTCCCTGATGTGAATCCGTCTGATTTGCCAGCCAATGCTCGCTTCTCAATGGCTGCAGGGGATTTCCTTGAAGTCTATACTGACAGTGGTAAGTACAAACAGCTTTAAAAGTTTTGCAAGAATTTAATCATCAGTTTTAGATGGACTTGTTATTAGAAGATAGTAATAGTTTATAATTGTTTAAATAGATATAAATCTTCACAATTAAAAATTGGATAGAAAGAAATAAAGATCATTGATAAAATAGTTCTTCATGAACAGTAAAATATTGTTTTACAATATAAGTTACTTCTGTAATAGTGCTGTTGATTTAGTTATTTTGTGATCATTTTAATTTATAACTATAGATACGATGAAATCTTTTGACTGCAATGCTTCCAGTGGCATTACAGTTCCATTAACAGTTCCTGTCCGAAATGGACAGGCATAGGACACTAATGTCTAAGGAGGGTTGGACCACATTTATAACAACGTTTTCAACAGCGCATTGTTTTGCGCACGTGAATTGAACTGGAAATCCTGTTCTTTGTTTTTGCTGAGCGAATGCAGTCAGTGTTAACATATGTACATTAGTGTTATGTGTTCGAATGGCTCCACGAGTACCGATTTAGTGGGAAGGGTACGTTGTAGCCCTTTCTGATGCGAAATATTCTTATTCCAGAATAATAGAAATGTGTAAGCAACGAAATTCCAAGTCCGTCATTAGTCGAATCATTGCTGAATCATGTTTGAAGGCTGTTAGTGAGGAAGAAACCTGAGGGCCGCAAACCACATCCACGAAGCGCTGCCACTCCAGCTGTTGTCTGTAAGGTGAAACAAAACATTATGAAAGAAAATCCCAGCACCCATAGAAGTCTTGCACAACAAACGGGAGCAAAACAACCATAACACGCATAATTCATAGGAACCTGCATCTAAAGAAGCACTACAGCGCAAATGTTCATAGGCTATTGCCTCGACACATCACCGAACGTAAGACAAAAAGGCGAAAGTTGTATGAAGAGCATTTGTCGGGCGAAAAATGGAAGTATGTTTGACATTGGACGAAGGATGGGTTTATCTCAACGACTGTAACAAACCATGTGCAATTTGTTATCGTCATCGTGATGCGAAAGGTCGTTCAGAATGGTTTCACCAATGTAAGGAAAAATTTTCAAACGGCTGCATGATCGTGACTAGTTACAGATATCAGGGGACGTTGCCTTTGCGAAAAATCAATGGAAAGGCAAAGGTTAACACTAGTATTATCAGGAAAACATCTTCCAACCATTGTATCTCAGTGACATTCCAGCATTGTTCGGTACTGCGTCATCTGAAGTATGGATCCATCAGGACAAAGCGTCAAGTCATACCGCCCAAACAACAATGTCCTACATGTCACAAATGGCCAACGAAACAGGAATTCAATCAGTTCCGTTCAGTTCGATCCCAGTGACATTACCTGACACCTTCCGCTATGGACTACTGCGGCTTTGGTCTGTTGAAAAGGGCATTAGGAAACCGACGACCTGGAACTGTGACTGATTTATGGAAAGCCTGTGAGGAGGAGTAGAACAAGATTCCCCTTGCCACACTGCAGTGCAGCCTCCTCCAATGGAAACTACGATGTAGGGCCATTCATTGAATGCAGGGCAGACAAATAGAGCACAACAGGTGGTGGAATTGCGGCTTTCTTAGACTTCTAACTGAAAATTTGTTCTGATAAACATGGTCCAACCCTCCGTATTTGATTATTGTGTTAGCACTCTTTCAAACGTGCATCCAAATAAGCTCTTTACGGAACCTCATCCAACTACTTTATAATCCCTCTTCTTTTTCTTGTAATTTCAATTTCACTATTTAGAAAGCTGATAGTTTACTGATCTCATTTTTTTAACTGAGATATTTCATTTCTTCTCATAAGAGTATTAAGATCCAATCAGTGCCAATGATGCTTTAAGCACATCATACAAACCATTTATTCTGGGCCAATGGATTGGTAACTCTTCACCCAATAAAGTTTAGTTTGATTGTAAAAGGAAGTTTCTAGTTTAAATGATTGAGCTAAATGCTATTTTGGATGGTAATTTATTTTTCTAATGCACAATAACAAAAGAGATCTGTAAACTAATGTGGCTGACATTCTAATAGATTTTTCCTTGTAGACATTTCAATTATAGTAAGATTTATTGATACACACAATCTTTTGTTTTGATTGTGTTTTAAAAAATCACAGCAGTTGACTTAAGAACCAATCATAATAGCCCAAATTTGTATTGGTTACCATTAAATTTGAAGTAAAAAAATATTTAAATTATACAATGAAAGGAAGGAGAAAGAAAAAAAAATGCAAAACAGACTTGCCTTCAATTCTTAACTAAAAAACAAACAAACTGATGATTGTGAATTTGTGTATGCAATTATGTCTTAAGCATACAGCCATGTATCATTTAGTAAAGTCATTGTTACAATATCTATTTTTCAGATTGTTGGGACTGTGTAGCTACCTGTTTCTTTATTGATACTGCAAATAATATTGTTGCATATATTGAAACTATATGGAAAATACTGAAACCTGGTGGCTATTGGATAAATCTGGGTAAAGTTTATTTCTTTATTTCTTTCTTTCTTTATTTATTTAGTTATTATTTTTGTAGTTCATTAGTTTTCAGTTCAGTAAACTTTATTAAAGTGAAAGTGTAAATAAATAAAACGCATTTATTTACAAACATGTAGAAGAGAGAATTAAAAACGATGGCAATAAACTGATAAGTTTCAGAATACTCCGTGTATTCTTAAACTGTCGGTTTATTGCCATCGTTTTTAATTCTCTCTCCTACATGTTTGTAAATAAATGCCTTTATTTATTTTCACTTTCACTTTATTTTAATACATGTATGTTAAGCCTCCTTGTTAAACTTTATTAAATATTTTACAGTGGCCCCAGGCACTGGACTGAAATATCGAGCAAATCTCACCCCAGAGTGGGAAAATCCCTCAAACAAGGATCTATCCAGTATCACGTCGCACTCCTCCTTCAGAACCAAACTATAATATAAAATTTACATAAAATATCTTAATTTAACTCTATTCAAATCACCTGTTAGAATTTGGAGAGAATTCAACCTAAAACAAATCAAAATCTGCAAAGCAAAATTCTAAACCACATATTCATAAAGGAAAAATTGGAGCATGATGACTAAGTCACTTAAATGAGTGTCTCCTTGGCAAGCTTTCAACCATTTATCTCTAGAAAGATCTAAAATGCTAAAATATAAGAACTGGAAAAATGATTAAGAGCTACTAACCGGCTACAAGAAAATTTTAGGTTCTTAAGTTATTTATGTTTATAAAGGCTTTGCATTTCATTCTTTATAATATGCAAATATAAAATTCATTATTATGCTGATATACAAATGCTGCTTTATATTAACTGTTAAGGAGCTAACAGTTTGGGTGTAATACAGTGATTTCAGTTATTTCCTTGTTTTTGCCCATTTTATCTTGATTTACTTCGATTATTTTGCTTTTCCAATGTTCTGAATTTTACCTTTCTTGGCGCAGCTTAGCCACTGCTGCTTTTGCGCCATTAAAATACCAACAAACAACAACATACAGTGATTTGTACAAAGGATTATTTGCTTGCAAAAATATACAGGGTGATTCAATATTCCCTGAACAAATTTTAAAGGTAGGCCAGGAATACAAAAATAAACCATATTTACAGTGGAACGTTATGTCCACAAACACTACCTGAATGTGCTAGAGGTTACTGTTTGACAGCACATCACTTAGGCAGTATGAGCTATCATCATTTGAGATGTTGACTTTGAGTAGGGAATGTATTGCTTCACTAATGCTGAGAGGGCAGATATGCACCTAGCATAAGGGGAAACGGATGAGCCACAGTATGATTGCAATCTGAACTGTTCCCCAACAAACATGTGCCCTAGCATCCAACATTTGCACCAGAGATAGTGTGAAACTTTGAGCACCTACTGTGAACCTGTAAAGGCCAGTTTTGACTTTTGGTGCTAGATGGCTATGGGGATGTGTATGGTGGTGTGTAGCCTAAGATCAAAGAAGTGACCCTTCTATAGGCTTAACACAGGATAACGGGGTTCCCACTTACACCAAGGGATCTAATGCTTGTTGGAGCTGTGTCCAGGTTGTCACCGGCACTTAAGAAGTGACTAGTCATGGCCCTTGAGTACCCACCACATCCATCCAATCAAATGGGAGATTTACACCGATTACTTCCTCAACCTATTCCTTCTCATTTTCGAGGAATTCCAAAGAAAAAAAAATCCCAAAAAGCAAATATGGACAAAGAAAGATTGATACTTCTTGTGCAGATGAATCAGTCTCTCTATGATTTACAATAAATTTATAAATTTATAATAATTTAATGGAAAACACAATAAAAAGTAATTTTCAATTTTAAACTTCATGTAACTGAGGCCACAACTATAAATTTTTCTCAAAAACTTCCTGTGCTTGATTAAACTCTTTTTTAAATTTGTGGCTTTGAAATTTTTGGAATTACTGGAAGACTTTTGAAAAATACTTTTCCTGTCATTAACATAATTATGAATAGAGCTTTTAAGGTAGATTATGTTCCTAGAAATGCTACAGAAAGAGGTGTTAAAATCTCAGTATTTCACAATAACAGACCGCTCCATTCTCCTTTTCAATTTTTTTCCTATAAAATTAGCTATATATATTACTTAATTTGTTTACTATCCATTGATGCTATAAGACTTCTTGCTCTCTTGATAATTTTATGTGTACAAAATATATGCCTGCAATCATTTTAATATAGGAGTTTCAGGTGGCTTTTATTGATGTTTTACCATCTTGATTTATGACCCCCACTCAATCAGTGAACGAACAAGACATGGGTCAGGTGAAAATCAGGCTTAAATGTGCACCTTACTGTCAGAGCTAATGAACGGGTTGTCTACCTTGTTGTCTTTTATTTCTAAACCTTCATGTGGCTTTTGTGAACATACGTTCCACTATGAATACGGTTTGTTTTTGTATTTCTGACTTACCTTTAAAGTTTGTACAGGGGATTTTCCTGTAGAAATCTGTTGTCTCAATACTTTAATGACAGCATTTAAATTTCAAAAGGTAGACCCTTCATTCATAAACCACTTGTCTGAACTTCTTGTCGTTCTTTTTTTATTACTTAATAAATCCCGTAAAGAAAAAAAAGGTTTCTGAGTTATTGTTTGAAATCAGTTTGCATTTGCTTACCTCAACAAAATTTGAAGATTTAGAATTAATTTTTATTTTCACTAATTCATTGGTCATCTATTAAATTTCCAAGACCACCACAATTATCAAGAATCTAAGTAAAAAAAAAAATGCTAGATTCAGACATCTTAAGCCTCACATATTAAAAAACCCAAGTGGGAAAACAGTACTGTCTTAACCGGGGCAATCAAAAAATTCAAAATAATTAAATATTTTAGAATTCTAGTTTAATATCAATCAGCAGAACATTATTATAAAGCAAATAAAAGTCAACTCCATTCAACTCCCAAAAATACTAAATGTATTTAATTACCGTATATGCTCCAATAGAGGCCCCCGGCGTTTATTTGCAAAACTAGCCTCGGCTCCCAGCGCTTAATAGAGACCGGCTGCTATTAGAGGCCGGCCATTATTAACAAAAACCTTCAGAACGCAATATTTTTACACATAAATACCGGCTGATATTACAAACAGCTATTTTATTTGAATTTCACATGCTACATAAGACTAACTGTTAAAGATAAATGGCAATGTCTTTCTGTATCTTTCGCTGCTATTCGTCGTCCGAACCCGCAATGACGGCTTCGTTGTTGACGAGCGGCCACCTCACCGGAAGTTTCTTTCACGTATTCCACCGCGCGAATCTTAAAGGCAGTGTCAAAGGCAGTGACCGTTTCGGCGGCATTTTGTAAGGCAATGTACCGTAAGGTATTACGCACGACTTTAAAGATACGGACGCTTACACTAGTTCCAGTAGGCCAATATCAAAGACCCGGCTACTGTTAAGAGATCGGCTACTATTTGGCCGTGTCCCCTCTGCAGCCTGGCGCTTATTAGAGACCGGCGACAATAAGAGCCTCGGCGTTTATTGGAGCATATACGGTATATATTTTTAAAGTTCCTGGGAAATACAATAAGGCAAATGTTACTTTTATAACTATTTGTGATTTTAATAAGCTACCTATTATACCTTCATTCTTCTGAATATTGTGATTTTTATTATTTGTTTCCTTACAGGACCCTTATTGTATCATTTTGCTGATATGCCAAATGAAAATTCAATTGAGCCAAGCTACAAAGATGTCCGCAATATCATCCAACAAATGGGATTTCACATCTTGGTAAAGTACCATTTTAGCAGTTTAAAAAATAAATTAGTTATAAAAATGCTTATATCTATCTTTGCTAATTGATATGCTTTTAAGAATACAGTCGGACTCCGATTTAATTAATCGGGACCGGGGGTTCTTCGTAATATCAGGGTCCAAAACAAAAATTTCTGCACTTATGGAACGGCCCTAATAAGCAACTACACAAAAATATCCATAATTAGAAATTGTACACTTTTTATTCAGCAGCTAATAATACAGCGAATAATTACGCACTAGTTAATTTGAAATTTTAAAGTATATACTGAGTAATGTTTGACAATTTCCTTGATTCCTGACTCGAAAAAGTTCTTTTTCGACTTCATGGAGAGAAGAAAATACAGCGTCATTTATATCCTGCTGCATTACATATGTTTACAGTCCGCCAAACCAGAGAACGACCGTGGCCACCAGATGTCGCAATAGTAGAATTTGAATAGATTGTATACGTCTGTGTTTATGGCGGGAAAGTGAACATTTAGGGAGTTTGAAGTTTACGGAAAAAAGACGATATTTATTTTCTTGAACTATTCTGATTTCTCATCAAATATAATTTCAAAAATTTGTTTTTATTCATTCGTTCGTTTCAATCGTTCAAAATCAGTCTCCAATTGGTTTTTTGACGAAATTGCATCCCTGAGATCGACAACACGAAGACGAAGATGGGATTCTTTTACTCACGGCACTGGGATCGAAAACAATTTCTCTGGTGTGCTATAAGTAAGCATGTCATAAGGCCTTTTCGAAATAAGAAGTAACGTTAGCAATAACTTCCGTTGTGTTGCTTCCAACGTTTTTCTGTGTCGGAGAGTCGCCATTTTTAATCTTCTCTCTCTTAGTCCTGGAATGATTAAGAGATCATGGGTCTCGTTCAAGGTCAAAGTCATCCTCTGGTTTGGCCAACTGTAGGTATGCTTACCCAAACTAACAAAAAAAATTTTTTTTTTCGGTTGTTGAAATAATTCGTTAATTTGGGGTTTCTTATTCGTTAAATAGGGGTTTTTGCCTTCATTTTAATCGGGGAAAAAGAAAAAATTCGTTAAATCGTGAAATTCCGTAAATAGGGGTTCGTTAAATCGGGGTCCGACTGTATTTCTTTTCTATTTGGTTATGAAATTGTGAACTATAGTAGATTTTTTTTTATATAATTGCAGAAAGAAGATACAAAAGTGGCCACCACCTATTCTCAGAATGGAAGTTCCATGCTTCAATATCAGTATGACAGTGTATTCTTTGTTTGCCAAAAGCCCATCATGTCCAATAATCCAAGTGAATTATCCAAGCTGGCTTGTGCTTCGAGATGACCATCTTGCTTTGTATTCAGTTCAATTTATTTATAAGTTATGTATTAAAAAACCCAGTTTCTTTAAGAATCCTAGAAATACACAGTTAGAAGTATCAAGAACTAATTGCCACTTTCCATTTATTCATTGCACATTGACTAGGGAACTTTCCTGAAAATGTTTTTGCAGCTAAAAACAAATAATTTTTCATTTCAAATTTTTACTTGTTTTTTTTTAAGTGTTGTGATGGCAGGAATATTTTTTCTTCAGTAAAAATGTTTTTATCAATTAAAATTATCAGAATATTTTAAGTGTCCTTTCATCATAATTTTGCTTGAACTGTTCATCTCTACTGAAAAAAAAAAATGAAAGTAAAAATGCACAATGGATGCAAACGACTTTTTTTTTAATTAAATAAACATTTGTAGTACCTTTCATTTGGTATGAATTTGCAAGATACAAGTAGGCTTTCATTCACTCATTTCAAAATAAATCCAAACCTTCTGGCAAGTTTTAAAGAACATGTGACTTCCTAGGCAAGACCTGGATTCTAAAAAAGTTTATACTATCCAGAAAGTAATATTTGCAAGAGTTTTACGTAAGTAATTTACAATAAAATTAATCTGTTCTGATAGGTGGAGTTAAAACAATTCTATTTTTATGACAAAGGATCTTTTGTGTCCTGGTTAATATATATATATAAAGAAGCCATTTTATTATTCTAGTCTCCATAACCCCAACTAATGGCAAATTTTCTAACTAAAATTTATTTTTAATAATGTCTTGTTTTGATTTGAATAAATATGTAAAATAGCTAAAAAGAATCTTTGTAATTCATGGATGCACTGAATTTGCTTGACATGCATTCTCTTTGAAAGACATCTGCAGTATAAATGATCAGGAAGTAGTAACTATAATATAATAGTCTATAACTTATAGGAGATGCTTTGAAGACTCTTCATTTCTCACTTGTTAATTATATTACCAGTGATTAATTGCTAGCTTTTCCCAAAAGCACAAAAAAAAATGATTTATGTAAATTTTTCTGTGTGTGTGTGTGTCTGCTGACATAAAGATCACTTATAGATTGTTATGGGGAAAGTCAGAAAAAAAACTGGATATAACTGGATTAGTGTGATTTGAAATGAACTGCTAGTTTGATGAATTGATGACAGATCCCTCTAATAACTGGATATCAATTAAGAATAGATATCCATTATTTATGAATGTTCTAAATATGTCTGTATAGAAATGTCAAGGGATTTATCTACGAGATAGTTAGAACTAACGAATTTTATGTTTATATTAACTGTGCTTTGGTATGTAAGAGCCTTGATGACAGATCTTGCTCAGCTAAAAGCATTCTGATCTTCAGTACAAGATATAACATTATTTGTACAATTTAATTCTATGTTTAATCAAGAGGTTAGAAACAGGTGTTATGCTAAAAATGCCTACTGAAACTCTAAGTTTGATTAATTCTCATAAGTCAGTGATGCCCAAATTGCATAGCCTGCAAGTGTAAACGTATTGCTTCAATTTTAGTGGCTCACTTTCACACACTTGAATTTTAGTAAGAGCTGTCGGGTGGTAGATTGGTGTAGTCCATCTTGCTTTTTTTTTTATTTTAATTGGTTGTTATATAAATATTCATATAACTCATTAAAGTGACTCACAATATTCTATGTTGGATTCTACTGCCATAGATAATCACAGGTGAGTTCTCTAAGGACATTTTGAATGTCGCAAATGAAACCTTTTTTTTTTTTATCCATCGCTTGCTATCGCTGAATGATAAATGCACTTGGCAAAATGGTTGTGATTTACCGTTAGCTGAATACTTTACCTTATGATCATCATTGAAAATGTGTAAGTACCATGCGATCCAGTGTATAATGTTTTATGGTATGACAACCCACCATACTTTCTACACAGCTCACTTCACTATTGTGGTATCTATGTATGCCATTTTGCTAATTTCTTATTTAGTATAGAAGTGATGAAATATTCGTCAGGATATTCTGTAAATGAGGATAGCTACAGGAAAATTTGAAAAATATCACTAGGTTTGCTGCTAGTTGTATATTTCTTCTTCAATCTTCTAATTGCAAGACTGAGTACTCACCATGTTTTTGAAGTTGGACTAATATTCCAATTTCAATAATATTAAACTAAAACATTACAACAAATTTTTTTTTTTCATTTGGAAGCTATTTTTTATTCTTGTTTCTTATTACATTTGTGTCTGAAACTTCCAAATTGTTTTTCATTTATATAAAAAGTGTCATAGAATTTTCAACTAAAACATTCAATTTTAACTTATATTTTCCCCAAAGTTTATCTTTACAAATAATAAATTATCCCATACAATTTAAAGAGATCTGTGCAATTATTAAAACAACAGGTACTTATATATAGTAATTCAGTATTTACAAACCCTCCGCTGTCTTTATTGCAAACATAATCTCTCCACTGAGGAAAAAAAAAATGCTTTTTATAAACTTGGATCTCAAGATACTGCTACTAAACTGGTAAATACTGTAATTAACCATTATTTCAATTCTTTAATGAAAAAATCTAAAATAAGAACAGTAATGACATATTTCTGATCACGTAAGACACTCCCTAGACTAAAACAATGAAGATTTGTTTTGGATGTTAATGTTTCTGTAAGATTTCAAAGTTGAAGACCTACTAGAATATTCATTAATTTTCATGGAATATTCAATATTTATTTTGACATATATACATCCAATATATCCACGCAGCATCACATACACACAGAGAAAGACCTTAATTAAAAAACAAAACAGATAAGATCAATCCAAGAACAAATGAAAATATTTGTGTTTTGTACAAATTACAACGTATGATACGAAACGAAAATACTCTACAACCATGTTTTTTTTGTTTTTTTTGAGATTTCCAAAATGAACAATGCTTCCAAGAAATAATCCGTAACAATACTCTTTCTGCATAAGCCGACTTGCTACAGGGATGGTGCTACGGAAAACTTAATTGTTTATTTCAAAATCTTCGAAACATAATTAAATTTTGGTTGGCGAGTTTATTTGAGCTTATTTTTTTTTTGTTTCTACATATTAATAAGCAGGGATTTTTAATTTATAAATATTATTGATATTAAACAATAAATTTGATGACAATTACAATAATGAAAACTTACTTATTAGTAAACAAAAATAAAATAACAATAACATTGGTGCAATGTAAATTTTGTATATCAACTAAATAAAGGCATTTTCAGTTAATTCTACTAATCTTAAATTATTCAAACAAAATTTAAAAGAATTAGAACTTTTGGGTTTAATTTTACAAAAACATGTTCTTTATGAATAGAAATAATTATTTTAATAAAGGAAAACAATAATGATAGAAGATGTGATTCCAGCACTCAAAATACCGTCCAAAAAACTTTCGAAGGATTTTCTACTGCGCCTGTTTTACAACCATCAAATGATATAATGTTCATGAGGAGAATAAAGTCATGCATGAAAAGTAATTCGATACTTTTCAAAATTACTTGTAACCAAAATTTGAAAAATGGGCAAAAATTTAATTTCAAATTTAAGTAAATTTGAATTACAAAGAGATCTGGTCTGTTTTACTAAGCACCCATATGCAGCGAGTCAGCTAATGGTGAGCACTTGTCCTATACACACAACGTTACTCCAGTCTTAACAGGAATGTTTATGAAGTGAATGGAGAAATTTATGAATTCAAAGGCACAATTAAGATTGAGGTCTTGATGATAGACTGTTTTCAGAAAGCAACAGTGCAATAAACAAAACCATAATTCCAATCAATTCCTGTTAATGGCTCCATCCACAATCATGCTTTAACATTTTTCCAGACCACAATAAGTTGATACAAATTAACATTAGAGGTATTTCAATACTGTTGACAAACCATTGCTTCATTTGGGCAATGAAAATTATATTTTTTTCTTAACACCTACAGCATTATCACAACTAAAAGAGGTAACATTTTTTTTTTTTACTCTGTATTCTTTGCAGTGGCTAAAGAAATTCAAACAATGATAAATTTTTAGTTATTTTTAAAAAACAAAAATATGTGCACCTATTAATATCACATTATATAAAAACAAAAAAAACTTTATGATGGGGAAAATAAAAGTTGTTTCTGGGCTAGCCTTGCTAACCTAGATCAACCACCAGGCACTGGTGAAACAAACGCATTTACACTGAGCTGTGGTCTGGACGAACTCCTTTAACTACCAACGGTCTTTTACGAATTGTCCCCTTCCTTCGCTTGTTAGTCTGGAAGTAAAATATTAAAAAAGCTGTTTACTATTATTTTAAATAATAATAAAATTCTAGACTTCAGAAATTTTCCATGGCACTATTTGGTAAATGTGAACAAAAAACAAAACCAACACTATTAAAAATAAAGTTTCTATTATTTGATGTTTGTAGTATTCCAAACACACCAAAATGAAAAATATTTCCAACTACAGTCAATCTTGGATAATTCGAAGTTGAAGGGACCAGAGAAAAAGTTCAAAATATCCAAAAATTCGAATTACATATATTCTCTCAAACAGAAGAGAAAAGTAAAAAAGAATAACTCAACGATCAAAGATACACAAACTTTATCTAAGAATACTGCTACTTTTTTTTTTTCATTAAATCAAACATTTTTTACTAGCTTAATTATTCATCACTAAAAACAAAAAGGCAGATATTTTTAATTGCTTCATTGAATGCAATCTTTGAGTCATAGCTTATGATTCCAACCCTCACTTTTGTTTTCCTTAGAAAGACCGTTAAAATAAATAATGTATCTTAGCTGAGAAAAGTCTCGGGAACAATTTTTACCGTAATATTTTAAGGACTATCATAAGTAAAATTCGAATTATCCAAAATAAAATTCATATTATCCACGATTTTGTAACATTATTTTAATACAGAATTCTACGGACCAAGCAAAAAATTTGAATTATCCAGAATTTCGTTAAACAAGTCTAAATTATCCAAGTTTGACTGTATTAAGTATTTTTTTTTTTAAAGGGCCAGTTTCTTCAAACATGTTGTAATGACTGATTTTTATAAGAGATTAGATTTGCCATCATTTCAGCAGAGAAACTATTGCTAAAATACCTTCAGGAATTAAACAAAACAAAAAAAATGTCTAAAGCTACAGTACCTTTTTAGATATAAAAACTCTCTTCTTTTTAACTTTTCTTTCTACTAATGGAATGCGTGGTCTGTTTTCTTCTTTTTTCACTTTGTAAATCCTAACCAGCCAGTGTTCAGTTGTGTACGCTTCCTCTAAATGCTCTAATTCAAAATCCTTATTTCCTATCACAGCATTTCTTGTCCGATCAAATCCAGCCGGGGCTCGGATTTCTAACTGGAAACCAAAAGGATTTTCAGTTATCTCAAAGTTACAAAAGTAAAACATTCAACAAATCAAGTCACAAATTAAAATAAATAGGGTGATTCAAAATTCCATGTACAAACTTAAGGGTAAATTCTACATAGTAAGAAAAAAAAAAGTTTGAATAAACATGGGTCTGGAAATGAATGGTTTTCATTATTCAATGTGTGACTGGTCATTTCTGGACCCAATTAATTGTTTTGTTTTTGTTTGTTTTTCCAACACAGTTTATTAAGTCATTCTTTCCCTATTTTGTATATCTGTGTTTTAATTTATGAACATTTTAAAATATGTTTTATTGCATCATACTGTACCAACTAACAATCATATATTGAATTATGAAAACTATTCATTTCTGGATCCATGTTTATTTGAACTTTTTTGTTTTGTTTACTAAGTAAAACCTAACTTAAAAGTTTGAACAGGGAATTTTGAATTACACATATATACAAACTCTTTAAACATCAAGTAATGGAGGATTTAACATCACTGAACATTAATGTGTAACAAAAAGTTTTATCATTTTCAAAAGATTTCAACAATTCAAACTACTTGCTTGCCATTTTAGATTTACTACAGAAGATACATTAGCATACAGAAGCATATTAAGCAATTGATTAAATCATCGCTATCTGGCAAAAGGGACCAGCAGACCATTTTCCAAATTTTCAGGGGAAGCAAAAAACATATCAATACTGCCGATATTAATCAGCAATAAAATCAATTATGAAAATAAAATCTGTAAACACAGGCTAAGACCTCTAACAATATGTAGAGTGACCAGCTTTGTTGCATTATCTATTATAGGATATTAGCCTCTTTCATTTGTGTGGAAATGGTCAAAAATAGATTTTGGCCCAAATGGATTTCTATAATT
Source organism: Thereuonema tuberculata (assembly GCA_023159025.1). NCBI lineage: Eukaryota > Metazoa > Arthropoda > Chilopoda > Scutigeromorpha > Scutigeridae > Thereuonema > Thereuonema tuberculata. The sequence continues at coordinate 40,976,496 of JAFIDM010004315.1, read as the reverse complement.
ATGACATCCACCAAGAGCTGGATATTGCTCTGTTTTGTCAAACGATGTAAACTATGGAGAGAGGGATAATTTTACAAAAATGGTCTATTGGCCCCTTTTGCTAGATGGCAACGAAATGCATTAAGCCTGGCAGAAATCTCTCAGCTTAATATTGAAAGATTTTGAATAAAAAAAAAAAAAAAAATCAAATATCAGTAAGGACAGTATGTACTGCATATTTTTTTCAAAATGCTTCAATTGTTAATTTGTATTTAATTTTGCAAACATTTTATTCATCTTTGTATCTCCGATTTTTAATTTTCTACAAATACATAATTCATTTCAATTTTTTTTTTATAATGCGTAATGCCATTTGCTTTTTGAGATCGTCAGAAATTTGAAATCTGAACAACTTCCAGAAATTCTTTAAAAACAAATTAACTTAGCACAAGGCCGATAATTAAAAACTCATCGATTTAGCTAATTCCCTTAAGGTGTTGGCGCATCTCGATGCCTGTGATCTTGCTGCTAGAAAAGTCCCCTCCACTCCCTAGATCAGGCGACTATTGTTTTTCAATGGGGACGGAAGTAATCAACTGCATTTAGAGGCTTCAGTCGCCTTCTGTCCCTTACTTCTGGAGACGAGAAGTGGTGAAAGAGAAAAGAGACCAGTCATCACAGGACACTTGTGACATCTGAACTAGTTTCTCTAGCTTTCCATAGCAAAAATATTAAAATAATTAAGTGCTCTGAACTATTCTGTGGGAACAAATAGATACAATAATAAATGGCGAAAATGTTTGCACTTGTTATAGTAACAATAATCTACAAAAATAAGAGAATTCAATTTTATAAAGATAAATTCATTATTTATGAAGATAAAAAATTATTCACATCACATAATGCATTTTTACTTTTTTTTTTTTTTTGTTCTTTTTGTATAGAATCTTAATAACGCAATTTAACTAGCATAGTAATTTTTGACTCAGAAATGGATATTTTTAATGTTGGAATGAATAAAAGCTATAGGCTTCCGAACCTCAATTCGAACGGCATCTAGAGCCGCCAACGGCACTTAAGCTGACTTCAAATTAGCCAAAATATATAACTTACAATTTTCATCTTATTTACAATTATTTCTCTGTGAATTAGAAGTAAAGTGAAATTAACTGCATTTGTCCTTTCATTCAATTTTAGAAAATTCTAGAAATCATATAAAAATTCAAATAAAATCCTAATGCAAATCTTCTCACCCACTCAAAAAGAAATAAATTAGAAATAATTCTAAATATCTAAATTTTCATTGACTATCACATTAGTTAATAAGTTTTTGAATCTAAATTCCATAGTGAAAGATGGGTATTTCAAATGCACATTTACAAGTGCTTAGTAAAAAAAAAAACCCAACAACTTTGTTTTTAATTACAATGAATTAATTAAATTATTAATGAGAAAACTAATATGACAGTTCAATTCAAGGAAGTTGTAAGATTCTACTGTTGACATTCAACTAATTTGAAGATTTGCAAATTATACAGAGTGGGTATAAAGTCAATATACCCCTGTCAATAAACTGGATTTGAGATTAATTGATGCACCTAGGGATCCAAAACATCTGTAATCAACTCATCTATGGTCTCAGCACAGATGGATTTGTCTCCAGGCCCATATACTCATTTTCCGCAATATTTGTGGCATCACAGCAGTGGAAGGATTGCACACAGCAATCTGCAACTCAGTGTTGGAAATGTACCGCTGTTTGCAGACTTCCTGTTCAATGATTCCCCACAGGAAATTATCTGGAGTGGTGAGATCTGGACTGCGTGGTGGCCACGGCAAAGGTGAAGGAAAGTTATCGGATCCCAGACCAATCTCCCTGTTTGGGAAAAACTCAGCAATGCGCAATTGCGCTCTCATGGCGAAATGAGCTGGTGCTTCAGCTTGTTGAAACCACACAGTGTTAGCTATGCCTTTCAAACTGGAGTTCAGGCAGCAACCGCTCATTATATGAACGAAATGTGGATTTTTTTCTTTGACCAAAAATAAATGTTCTGATCTTTCGAACTTCAATTGATAGCACATTCATCACTAAACAGAATTAATCATTGAGCTACTCTTGTTGGGAAATGTTGGAGAAGCAGGTTGCATGCTTCTTCGCGCTGTGTTAAATTCACATCTGATAGCTCATTTAAATGACAACGGGTGAAGTGAAGAAGGTTTCACTTTCAAATCCTTTCGCATGTGGTCTCTCATGGTTGACTAGGGAATATCCAATTTGGCAGCACGATTGCAAGTCAATTTCACGGGAGCAGCATGTTTCCAAATGTGTTAACAGTTTTCCCGTCTGATGCGAATCCTTCACGGATCCTGACGTTAAAGTCTTCCATACATATGCCAATAATATTCTCTTGGATGGTGGTGCCTTCCAAAATCTCAGCTGAATATTGGTAATAATTTGTAAAAGTGTTTGTCCCATATGTGGTTGTTTGTGAATCCAAGCTGCAGTCACTAAACACCTCTTCAATTGAGAATCTGCTAAAATAAGCCATACTTTCTGTCACTGCTTGCTTCTTTGATTATGTTGTCAACGTGTGAGCATGCGATTGTTTCATATTGCTTCCATTGCTAGCTGATTGCCTTATTTCCAGAAATGTTTTATATATTATATATAAATATGACTTTCTCCATGGCATACATTTATATCCAGAGGTATATGGACTTTTGCCCACTCTGCATATTTAAAACTCGGCCAAATGATTTTCTATTTAACAGAGCCATCAAATTTCTAAGACATTACAAGTATTGCTTTAGTATGAGGTTCACTTTTCCTAGCTCCAACTTTCTTTTCTGTGTTCATTTAGCTATTTTATTAAGTACTGACACAGTATTATAAAGGGAGAAAGATAACCAGATACGAAGTAGCACATTAGTAATATTGTAGTAACTAGAAGCAGTTACTTTTTATGGATAATGTTCGGTAATGCCATTACTTTTGCAAAAGTAATGCAACTACAAGTTACTTTTAAGTTACTTTTATCAGTAACAAGAGTAATGGCAACAAGTTACTTTTTTACTAGTAGTTTCTAAAGTATATTCTGCTGAATCTTAAAAAGTTACCGAATGCTCCGATCCTGAAGAAATTCCATTAACTTGACCACTTACTTTGATTTGCTATATAATAATTTTTTTTTACTTACTAGAGAGAAAAAGTAACTGTAACTCTATTACTTTTCTTAGGAAGTAACTGTATTGTAACCCAGTTACGTTTTAAAACTAATTTTTCTATCTTTGATAATGACGCTAAAAAAAAAACAAAAAAACATACAAAAATGTATAGAGTACATTTAAAAGTATTTTCATTCGATTTCATTGCAACTGTTGTTGAAATCATGTTATTTAACATTTTTTTTAAACAAAATCACACTGCTAAAACTTCTTTGTTTCATTTTCTTCTTTGGCACTATGGCTATTAATCAAATGATAGAATTTCAAAAGAAAAAAAATAACAATGTCAAACATCTTCAAAAGACTCTAAAGATTAAAAGTGATTTCTATTTAATATTACTCAATGCTCATAACGAGAAGTCTTCAATTACTGTTGAAACTGTTCTTCAGTAATGTCCTTCAGGTGCTGTCAATCTCTCATAGATGACTCAATATTGCCAAAATGTTATTTTTGTGTCGTCGTAATTCTTGGAGGGAAAAAATGTATGCTATTAGCAAATCACAAAAGGTGCTTGACAGTTGTCATCTGCTTGCTTTCCGGTCTGGGTCATATGATTGGATCACAGTTGCAACAAAAATAATTAAGTACATGCATCTGTGACAGACTTTTTCCATGAACCTTTTTCAAGTCTTTCAGTAGTGCTCAGACTTTTTCCCAACTTCTAATTTGATAACTGTACAAAGATCTACTTTCAAAATTCAGATTTTTTTTTTTTTTTTTTTTTTTTTTTTATCAGAATACACAGTTGCTAAGCCAATATTACAGTCAACATACAATATGACTGTAGAACTACTTCTTAATGCAATGTTCATGATGTACAGGAAAAAAAATAAAAATAAAATCAGTCTGATTATTTAAAAGCCACACTGTAAGTATCAACAAGCAGTAACTTTATAATTTTTATTCCCTACATCAGCAGTTCCCAACCTTTATCAAGTCGAGGCCCCCTTAACACACTTGCTACATTTATAGGCCCCTTCCCCCCCCAAAAAAAATTACAGAAATAAAATTTAAGCACGAGCATGTTTTATATAATTACATATATTTTACAATAGGTTTAAAAATATTGACGGAGTAATGTAAACTAAAATAGAAAAAAATATAATTCTTAATACGGCCCTCCAATTAAAAATCATCAAAACTTTTTGATGTTTACTTTTGTTCTATTTATATGTTTCTCGAGTTCACCGAGATATAAGATACTGGGCGGATCCAACTGACAAAGGTCAGGAAACCAGAAATGGTCCATCTTGGATTCCCGGCATCACAATTTCATTCCCAGTATCACAATTTCAAAAAACAATCAGTGAACTCTCAGTCTTGTGCTTTTTAATTTTTCTTTCTTATGTTATTGTTCACATTAATTTTATGCAATACAATTAATAATTAAAATTTGAAAATTAGTAGTTTAATTAAAATTAAATTTATTATCTTAAGTTCTTCATTACCACT
>JAFIDM010004315.1:40926389-40961023 GCA_023159025.1 Thereuonema tuberculata | reverse complement strand
TCTCTAAGAGTACCGTTCTAGAGCAGGAGCTGCAGCCATTAGATTGCAAAATAAAATAAATTAAATAAGTTCTTTTTCTACATGTTTAACACTGCAGATTTCACAAGTGAGCCGTTTGTTTTGAATGTGGCCTGAATGTGATCTAAATCCATTTTTCAATTTTTTTTTTTTTTTTTGTTAACCGTAGTAACGTGTGCAAATTCCACGTTAGCAGTCATAGACCACATTTTCCAATTGACTATAATATATTTACTATATTATTTTTATTATATTATACTTAATCGGAAAATGTGATGTATGACTGCTAACATGGAATTTGAACACGTTACTACAGTTAAAAAAAAAAAAATTTGAAAAATGGACTTAGGTCACTTTCAAAATAAATGGCTCAATTCATTTCTTAAAGATGAGTTGACGATAGTGTTTGAAAGCTTGGAGAAATTTTCAATACTCACCTGACGGGATACCACGAAGAATATTATTTCATTCACTTATCTACCTTATTTACAACAGTAAAACAGAAAATATAAATTTATAACTCCTTCATCAACCTATAAATTATGAAAACATCGTTCCTTATATTATCAAACATCTTTATGGCTTCTCAATATTTCTACACCCTGAACGGTTTGATAATATAAGGAACGATGTTTTCATTTGTTTATATTTAGAAGAATTAAGTTCTTACGAACTATAAATTATGGTTTGAAACCTGGTCACATCCAAATAAAAGATTTAAAAAAATGATAACCCTAAATCTGATATTCACCAAAAATAATATCCTTACAGAATATCATAAAATAAATAAATAAAGGAGATGTCCCACGGCCCGTAGGCTTTGCCCCCACCCACTTCTAGCCATGGGGGGATTACGAAATTTACAGCAATTAATACCCTTATCAATAGATATTTATAGCCGAAAAAACAAACCGATTCGACCACATACTCTATGAGTTTTTTTAACATGGGGTCCTATGGGAAAAACTGGTTTTTCCCCTCCCCTCCTAAGGAGTCAAAAGCCCGCCAGAATTTGATTACTGGGATTTATAGCCCTACCTAAGAGCTATCGAATGACACCTATCTTAAGTGAAGTGCGGGAATAAAACTGAAAAAACAGACGATTAATAAAATCAAGCTAATTAATAATTAATGTCACTATGGAAACAGACGCGAACGCTATTAGATAATAACATTACGAACACCAACAATGCAGCCTAAATCTATTTCTCTTGATGTTATTAATCGTCTGTTTTTTCAGTTTTATTTCAGATCAGTGAATACTTCAACAGTGTGAAGATATCTGTGCAGTCACACTTTTGTGACTATTTAATTGGTTCCACGAAGGACTAAGTCCCTTTTCGTTTGACCTACCCCCTAAAGGATTATCCTAATATAATAATTATCATCCTAATATAATAATTATTATAACTATTGTTTTATTATTGGTTTCGGCGTGTTCTAGCTGCTTAGTTATAGATATTTAGTCAGAGTTTTTCGTAGAGATGCATACCTAACCGCTTAATCCTCCATATGAAGGCAAACAATGGCCACTTCCGGTTTGACTTTCCTCGTTTTTTACTCATATCTTTTTTTCCCGCACTTTCCTTCACTTAAGATAGGTGTCATTCGATAGCTCTTAGGTAGAGCTATAAATTCGAGTAATCAAATTCTGGTTCCCTTTTGCCTCCTTAGGAGGGGAGGGGAAAAACCAGTTTTTTCCATAGGACCCCATGTTAAAATAACTCATAGAGTAAGTGGTCGAATGGGTTCGTTTTTTCGGCTATAAGTAGCTGTTGATAAGGGTATTAATTGCTGTACTTTTGTAATCCCCGCACGGCTAGAATTGGGTTAGGGCAAGCCTAGAAGCCAAAAAAAAGGCCACTTCCGGTTTGCCCCTTCTTCGTTTTTTACGAAAATCTTTAATTTCCCGCACTTTCCTTCACTTAAGATAGGTGTCATTCGATAGCTCTTAGGTAGGGCTATAAATCCCAGTAATCAAATTCTGGCCGGCTTTTGACTCCTTAGGAGGGGAGGGGAAAAACCAGTTTTTCCCATAGGACCCCATGTTAAAAAAACTCAGAGTATGTGGTCGAATCGGTTCGTTTTTTCGTCTATAAATATCTATTGATAAGGGTATTAATTGCTGTAAATTTCGTAATCCCCCCATGGCTAAAAGTGGGTGGGGGCAAAGCCTATGGGCCGTGGGACATCTCCTTTATAAAATTTATAAACATCTACAAATAAGCAGCTTTAATTTTGCAAATGTAGTATTTTTTTTTTTTTTTTACTCCTTTGTTGTAATGTTTTTGTCTCTTTCAATCTGGTAGTTGTTGCTGGATATTGAAAAAATACAATATTATTAATTCCCATTTTTTCTCCAACCACTTACAGCCCAGAATATCAGTAAGCTTGATTCAGTGAGGTAGAACTGACAGTTGGCATATCATTATACATGGAAAAGATCTTTATCCTCGTTCTCAGCAACTTCATGTGGCTTTGCATGTAAGTTTTGTAATGAGAGGATGAACCCAGATTAACTCTTTTATCAGCAGAATATGAAACTGGTAGGTGAATGTAGAATGGTATCAATTACTTTTTTTTGCTCGTATATTTTATTCAATTCCTCATAGGCACTGGGTTTATGTTTTAAGAAAATGTCATTTTGTATTATTTTTGTCTCTGAAAGCTTCAAATAAATGCATTTCTCATTAATCAGCACTTGTATATTTGGCTCAATCAATATCAAACAATCCAGCAGTTAGATACATGTATGTATCTAACCCAGGTATCTAACTCAAATATCAAACTCAAATTTTTTTTTCACAGATAGCTCTCATAAAGTTCTCTTTATACTGTAAATATCAAATTACCAGAGATATTGGGGCTCAAACTTTGAAGAAAAAAAATGAAAAACGAGCATTTTTCAAGAGCTATAACTAAATCAGGAAGCCAACCAGTAACAGAGCTGAATTTTTTTTTGCTAAGCCTTTGGATGTATATCTTTTCTCAAAAAAATTTATAGTTTTGATATTTTATTTCTTCCTGCTAAAAAAAAAGCCAGAACTTTGATTTTTGTTCAATAGCGAATATCAGTTTCGGTTCTAAATTTCAGTCATTTGCATTAGAAATATGGTAAATATGTATAGGACATAAAATGTAGCTTGAAATGTGCTGAAAATAATGTTTTTTTACCGCGGCTTTCTATCGATTTTTTTAGCTGAGTTATCAAATTTACGGCAACTGTCTGCAAAGGCCAAAAATGCTGGAAACCATAACACAACAATGGATGCCATTTTTAAACGAAGTCAAATAAAAAAAAAAAAAAAATGCTTGTTCTGAAGTACTTAAGCATAGGGGTAACAACAGTAAAAAAATCATTTTTTTTTTTTAAATGGTCGAGCAACCAATTTAATGTTTTGTGGACCGTTTGGTATGGATTGACCCATTTAGTAAATCATTTCACCCTAGGCAAGTTTTGTAATTTTTTATTTAAATAATGCTTTTTAAACTGCTCAATGATGGCAATATACTAATTGCATATAACTGAAAAGGCAATAGTGTGAAAGCAGTTAAAATACATTACACATGATTACATTTAACACGAGATTAAAGTTTTATGAACAGTGTAGTCACTTACATATTCTGTAAAATGATATTTCAGAAAAAAAGGGAGTTTAAGAAAATAGTGCCTATATTTTTAGAAACCTTGAGACCAAAAGGAAAAATTCTGCACAAAAACTTACTTTATCATACATGTTTTTATTAACTTTTCTCTCCTCTTCACTTTCTTCATCGTCACTTGGTAAATCTGTTTTACGAGGAGGATCTTCTTCTTTTAGATACAATTCAAATAAGTGTGAAAATGCAATGGAACTTAAAATGCACACAACAGGTGTTAAGGTAAGCATCAATCGAACCATTACACCAGCAAAATAGACAGCACTGATAGCATAGAGAACAACTGAAACAAAACAAAATCAACAATTAAAAAAAATAGACGTACAGCAACTATATGTTTTGTACGCAATTTAAATATAAAGAAATTCTACTTTAAATGGTTCTTCCTCAAATTAGCAAAGTGAAAGGTTCCAAACAGTTTCAAGATTCGAGGCGAATTTCATCTTCAGGGACAAAAAAACACAAGAAGTATAAATAAAGGCCATATATAATCTACATATCTAATTGTAATACAGTCGGACCTCTATTTAACGAATCTCTATTTTGCGAATTTCTCTATTTTGCGAACTTTTCTTTGGAACCAAGAACATTTTGCTAATTTCTTCGTAGAATAACCTCCAAATAGGGAAGTGCATTTTCTATTTAACGAACTTTTTAGCGGTATCTATTTTTTTTTTTCTCTCCTTGAAATGTTTTTACAAGGCGCTACTCGCTGTCATTCTTTGCATTTCAACCAGAAGTGCAATCCTCAATGCGGCTGTCCCGTGTGAAAGTCTCGCGTTTCCTAGATTGTTAAACTTGATCAGTAGTGCTGGTAATTTCGGTTCTTGTAGCTCGAAAATGTCAAAGCGAAAGTGCTTGAGCATCAAAAAAAAAAAATTAATTCTTCATTAGGGGGATAAAGGCGTGAAGAAAAAGGATATTGCTTTAAAATTTGGGATTCCTCCAAATAGCTTATCAGCCATAATGAAAAATCGTGATAAGGTACAAACTTTTGATTCATTGAATTCTTGTTCAAAACGTTTAAAAACATGTATCTATGAAGATCTGGATGAGGCAGTTTTGATGTGGATACACACAATGCGAGATAAAGATGTTCCGATCTCTGGTCCTTTCATACTTGAGAAAGCTCTTAAATTTGCGAAAGCATTGGGACACAACGAATTTCGAGGAAGCGGTGGATGGCTTGAAAAATTTAAGAGAAGACACGGAATTGTGGCAAAAATAATATCTGGTGAAAATAAAGACGTTGATGATAGTAGTGTTGAAAATTGGATAACGGAGACACTTAGTAAAATTTTAAAAGACTATAACCCAGAAAACATCTTTAATGCGGATGAGACTGCTTTATTTTATCAATGTTTGCCTCAAAAGACAGTAACATTTAAAAGTGAAAAATGCTTCGGGGGGAAAAAAAAGCAAAGCAAGAATAACTCTGTTGTTGGTGCAAATATGATGGAACATCAGAAATTGAAACCATTAGTTATCGGGAGAAGCAAAACTCCAAGATGTTTGAAAGGCGTAAAGTCTTTGGAGGTGGATACGACTTTAACAAAAAATCTTGGATGACGTCAGAAATTTATGAAAAATGGCTTCAAAAATTAACAGACTTTATTAGAAAAATTTAAGTACGCATGTGATAATGTATGCTTTATGTTCTTAAATTTATTACTTTTTTAATAATATTTATTGTTTATGTATTTTAAATCTATTTTATGTAGTTTAAATGATTTTAAAAGGCAAATCTCTATTTAGCGAATTTTCCATATAACAAACTTTTTTTCGGGATTTAGCGACTTCGTTAAATAGAGGTCTGACTGTATATAGCTTCCTCTTACAATTGCATGCTGTCCGGTCCCTCACTTTGTGTCATCTTTTATCTCTGTCCTAAAGATGAGATTCACCCAGAATCTTCAATTATCGGAACTTATAGCCTACTTAATTGGATCAAGCATCCTATCCAATTTAATATTTTTATCTTTTTTTTCCATTAGTGCATATAAAAGCCTATCGATTCAAAAATTTCTAGGTACAAAAGTCATCATTTACTATTATTTTAAGAGAATTAATAAAACTAACAAATGAAAAAATAAAATTCAAAGTTTAGATTAAACCTTATAACTTAATTCTTAAAAAAAAAAAAAAAAAAAAAAAAAACAGTAAGTGCTTAAATTAACGTACGCAGTTTTTAAAAAAAACACTAAAAATTTGTTAAAACACATAAAACGCTAAAAATTCGAAGAGATGAATTAGTTCCAAAACCTTTATAGCCCTGTTTCCCAACATGGGGCACACGCAGTCAGGGGGGTAATTTGATTGTTAAAGGGGGCAATTCAAAAATGGAGCAATGTTTTTTTTTTTTGGTTGTGAAAGTAAAAAAATGTTGGTAATTTGTTTTGTTTTTTTTTTGGTTGTGAAAGTTAAAAAAGTTGGTCCTTTTTAAAAGTTACACCTAATTTGCTGGGGCATAACATACTTTAGATACTTTAGGTAGAGCACAGCACAAAAAAGGTTGGGAAACACTGCTTTACAGGCTCTTCACCAACGTCTGATCTTGAGACATTGACAAAGGAGCCTGTAAAGGATTCAAAACTAGTCCATCTCTTCGATTTTTTAGTTTTTTATGTGTTTTAACAAACATTTTTTTTTTAAATCAGTAAGATTAATAGTGCAAACTATCAAGTTTGTTTTAGGACTGAGCTGTAAGTTCTCAAATTTAAAATAAAAATTGATAATAATAGCGACATGTTTCAGCAATTCCCAATTCGAAATAAAACAATCAAACTGAAATCTGAAGACAAAATACTTACTGAAAACACGTTCATCATTAATGTTCTTGATACAGTACCATATGCCCACAGGGAACATAGGCACAAGTATATGGAGATCAAAGAAAAATGAAAACCATGTCGTTGGCTGGTGCTCCGATACTGATGCAATGATAGGTATGTGGATTTTAGCATAACCTGTGTCCCATAAAGAATAGAAACGCCCACTCCATGGAGCAATATAACCTGAAAAACAATATAAGGAGAAATGAAAAATCATCATCTTTTAAAATATACAGCAATGTCATCTATAATGCACCATGCAAGTTAATATTTGGTAATGATACTTTTTTTCATTTTTTTAGCCCACATTCACTTTTGAGGCTCCCAGTCATTCTATCTGTGTCCCCCTAATATTGTATAATCAGCTGGGTGGATCTTCTTGAATCATGTCATACATATTTATGGACAAGCAAGGATCTAACTTTTTGTATTTGAAAAAATTTCCACTTGAGGTACTTACTGCAAACCTGTTGAAAAATTACTACGCGAAGGAAAGTAAACATTTCCAAAGAATAGCATTAGAACTAAAACAATGGATTTCTATCATTGTGTTTATTAATCTTTTTATTAAACCCTTGATGTATGCAATGTTCTGAGATGATTAAGATGAACCAGATAGATTCAACTTAAAGAATGTAGATTTAATCATTTTTTCAGAAGATGAAAAATGTGTATTCAGTATTCAGATATTATTAAATATTATAACTTACATTACACTTCAGTATTCAGATATTATTAAATATTATAACTTACATTACACTTATAATCAGATATTATAGTTTAAAAATAAAAGATTTTTCATTTGTATTATTTTCATGACCTTAAACAATAAAGAATTAGAAACAAATATAAAAGTAACATCTTAAGGAAAGTGAGGCATCAAGAGGAAAATGGAAACAGACTTGGCTTGACAATGTAAAGGACTGGGGAAGTCTTCTTTTTTTTCGGGGAAGACTTACGCAGAATGTTCCAGATTGGCAAAAGATTGAGACAGATAGAGATCCATAGTCGCCAACTCCGAGACGGAGGAATCGAGTTCTTTCAGGAACTTATTATTTTTTTTTTTACACACATTTGCAGCAGGCTTTAACGGGGGAACAGAAAAAGACCTGTATTTGCCTCTGCATTGTTCTCATCACTGTAGTCCTTGAAATGCTAAATTGCACTGAAGGTGCATAGTTGCAGGATAATTCACATGGAATGTAAAATTTCTCTTTAATTCCGATTTCTTTCTCACTCAATTCCTTTATTAAAGCTCAGAGACAAAGAGGATAAATATTTAACAAATACGACAAACTAAAAATTCTTATTAAGCGCTTTTCACGTTGCATCACAATACATTACGAAAGAAAATTAAAACAATGGTTGCCTTATGCTTTGCTGCAAATTATGGCATTAATTATGAGAGAGAGACCAGTTCCAGCATAGCCTAATGGTACAAACATTCTGGCTTGAGGCAAATGCATCAACCTGGGTTCAAATCCCTGCATTGGCATGGATGTTTGAAAAAATTTCCTTTCCTTTGTTTTCTTAGTTTTCATCAGGTCTGGAGTCGGTTCCTTAATGGCTTCTGAGGAAGGCAATGGATCTGTTCCCTGCAAATTCATTGGTTTCTTCTAGGGCTTCACCATGATGGCAATTCTAGAGACCTAATGCGCATAGACACTTCAGACACAAAGTTTGCATGTGATGAAATAAACATATGATAAGACAACAACAATGCATTGTAACTTAAACTATCAAGACAGAACTTTTCCTTCAGTGAATTAGTACAAATTAATGAATCTTAATAGAATAAGGAATTAAATAAAATTAAAATCGAAGTTAGTGATTGTAATTGTCCTTCACTATGCAGGCAATGATTTTTTTCCATCACTAATAACACAGTAAAGGAAAAGTTCCTTTTTAAATCAGGTTCCTTTTTTAAGTAATTGGAACGTAAAGGAATTTGAACACTTTCCTGTCAAGATTGTCCAAACAGAGATATTACTAAATCCTTTTTGTTGTACCCAAGTTCGGCCTTTGCTAAATCACTTTATCAATATCATTCTCCGTCCTGGAAAAGAATTGTTCCAGCAGCACTAACTACGAAAGCACTCTTCCCCTTTCCAAAACAAAACGCATATTAACAATGGTCAAGTGAAATAAGTCAAATAGATCCATTAATATCCCAGTGATAAAAAGATAGCAAGTTTCATCTAACAGCAAAAAGCAAGTACAAAATTAATATTTAAATTTAAAGATGCATCTTACCTGTGTAAGTTAATAAAACTACAGACAGAAATACAATTCCTGCTGATGACAATGCTCCCACAATAAACATTAGTCTAAATTCACTCTTAGTCAGGAACGATTGTAGGTACTTCAGGAAGGCAACTGCTTGAAGCAAAACAAATACTCCTAAAAATATATATTTACATATAATATTTAGTTTCCTCTTACTGTGAAAATGCTTCATCACTTCAATTATTTACAACACAACTATTAAAGAAAAAAAATAAACAATCAAATTTTTATTGAATTTTAGGCAAGTTACCTGCAGAAGCCATATGCTCACTGGTGCGAACTGGCTGAAATCCCACAAAAGGAATTTGCATCGATAGTAATAATCCCAAAATAAAAAATGTAGTATAGGCTAGAAAAAGAAGAAAAACAATTAAAAAGTTACTTAAATTAATCATAGAAATGTTAAATAGTTTTAGTTTACTTACATTAAAACCTAATTTTCAAAATTTGAAATAATAATTCATGATTTCATAATAGTTAATGTTTTTAACTAAGTTTAAGTGAAATTTCAAGTTTTGATTTGGAAAAAGCATACATAAACAGATAGCCATGTTTTGAACCCAATGTATCCATTACTGCAATACGTAGTGATAAATTCTTTTGAAAAGGTTAAGATGTATTCTTTTTTATTGATATAAAAACTTTATAACAGTAGCCTCTATATTAGAAACAATAAAGTCATTAATTTAAATAACAGACCTAGAAATATAAAATGAAGAAGCTAAATAAAAATTCCACAGCTGTATCCAATTTAAAAGCATAAATTCACAAAAATGAAAAAAATGCCCATATTCATCAGTATGCCTTGTGCAAACTTATGAGCACTTATTAAGTCCATTTGTCAAGCTAGTAATCCCAACAAATAAAACACAGGGAAATAGACTTTGGATTTTTGGGGGGAAGAGGGGGGGGCTCTACTGATTGATCACAAATGTTTTGAAACTATAAACTGGTTATTTCCAATAGTTAACAAATATAATTGATGAAACAAAATCCACCAATTTAAATAAATATGAATTTAGACATTAAAAATATTTAGAACAGCAGATGATGTACTTCTTTGAAATTGTACACCTTCCAAAGCTTAGAAAAACAGGACAATGAAGTCCAGGAAGCCAGTGCTAAGTTTACAACTTGCAAATTCCAATTTCTTTTCAAGGGAAGATTGCTTTCTAATATTACAAATATTACTGATTAAAAAATAAAATAGCTTTACAATTTACAACTTGAGATTTTATTTTACTTTATAACATAAAATATTTTGCTTAATGTATATTCACCAGATCTTTCAGCATTTTATTGTCGTATTTTTATAAGGTAAAGCTATTTCTTAACACAAATTTTGTTTAAAAAAAAAAAAATTAAATATTTACCTATATATATCCTTTGCGAATATCTTCCCATTAACAGCAGAACAAATACGTGAAGAGGAATCAAATTTATGATGAACACATAGCCTCCCCAAGCAGATACCTGAAATGAACAGGAAAATTTCAATTCAAGAAATATACCCACTACATCATTTGCAAATCCACTTTCAAGTAATTTTAATAGTGAAATAAACTTGCAAAAAACTAAATAGTTATTACTGAGAGATAACATCAAAAGAATGTCTTTACACTGGCAATTTCTGTAGTTTAAAGATTTATCCTGGGAATATCAATCAAAGCAAATAATTTTAAAATATAAGATGTAAATTATGCTTACCATATAAAAATATGCTAATGCTGTCATGACTGCCCAATATAGAGATCCCTGCTTTACTGATTTCACCTAAAATAAAACAAGAATTATTTAAATAATACACTGTAATCAGAAAAGAAAGATATTCATGGAAAACAAGATTACGTAGTTTCGAATATTGATAATGAAATATCCAGACTTGAATAACTTCATTAATGTTATGAAATTCCGTAATTATATCAACTGGCTGAACTCCCCTTAATCAAACAAATTGGGAGTACTCCAAGAAAACTAAAACCGTAGTCTTTCAGAAGCTTATTAGGTCTATGCAAATGCTTTCAGAACACTGTATGTATCCATAATTTTAAATCATTTTGTTTCCCAACTTCTGATTTTAAGAAATATAATTAGTTACCAGAAAAGAAAATGATAATTGACCACAGAAAACAATTTCATGGAATGATTATCTTATAATATCAGAGCATTCATCATATCTATTGAATATATAGAAAGTAAAAAGAGAAGAGATGATCCTTTCAAGCATATAGGGCTTGTGAGAAGGCAGAGTCTTTGACATTTCAAAGACCAATCATGACTAAACACAGCCAATGAACTCCATCTTTAACCTTCAGGAAAGAAACAAGCTTCTCATTTCCTGAAGGGCTGGCTAAAACCTTAAATCTGTCTGAAAGAGAACTAACTTGGAGAAAAATCCTTGATCTTTGTCAAGAATCAACAATTACCCATACCAGGGATATTCAACCTGGGTAGAGAACATATTTAAACGGTAAATAAAAAAAAAAAATGCCAATATACTGTTGGAGGGTTTCTTATTTTCATTATATTTTCTTAAAGATAACCTGTTGAGGCACGATAAATTTTATTTTATTTTACTTTATTTTGAAGCAATAGTTTGATTCTTTACTCTGATAAGCATTTTAATCCTGTCTTACTCCATCCCATTTTAACTCCCTTCCTCAGTACAAGAAGTGTAAGGCATGATGCTTGTGAGAGTCAAGTTAAAGGCTTAAATAGTGGTGAGGCAGCTTGGCAAAATTAATTAGTGCAATAGTGTATATATAGAGGGTATAAGTAGCCTGAATGCTGTCCTATACCTCTGTTTGTGTCATTCTTTGTCCCTGAAGACAAGATTCACTCAGAATATCAAAACTACCAGAAAGCCTTATTCTGCTACTTTGAATAAGTATGCTGTACCTTTTTTATTTTCTATTTTTTAATAGATTAAAGTATATCACATTGACTCAAAGTTTTAACTTCAAAACTTAGTTTACAAGACCTAATTTTGCCTTGCTCCAATCATTTTTTTAATTCTTGATTTCAAAGTTCCATTTCCAATCAAATATATTTGGATTTTTTTTAATGAGTAAAAAAAAAAATTGGATTTATGTTGGTGAAATTTCTCAAGGCCAAGTCACATGGAAGAAGTTTCTATGTGAGTTTTCTGTCACTGAAATAAATTGAGTAAAGACGATGAAGAGAAAAGGGAAGGAATACTCTATGTGATCCGTGCTGCTTTTTTTAACCAATCAGCAACGAGATCCAATGTTTTGGCGACATTTCTGTCTACACTGGATGAATGGCGTGTGGTGATCTAACTTTATTAAGGCTAAATCACTCGGAAGAAGTTTCTGTGCTACTTTGGTTTATTCCTTGCATTTCTGTCACTGATACAAATTGAGTTCTGTTCAGACGAGAAGTGAAATGGGAAGGAATCTGCGCATGATTGGTGCTGCTTTTTATACAAAAAGAACCAATCACGATGAGATCCAACGTTTTGGCGATATGTCGGTCTAGAATTCACTGGTCCTTATGAAAATTTTATAAGGAAAATTAAAAAAACTCAAATTAAAGATTAACTTTAGCAAATTACAAAGAAGGATGTCTACCCACTCCCTCAAGTTGATCATGTCTTAGATCTTTTTAATTATACAATCAATTAAAGTTTCAACAGCTTTTCTACTCCATGACATTTTAAAAATGGCGCATATTTCGTTGCCGTCGATGTTCTGGCGTTACATCATCACTCCGGAAGTGCGTGATTGGTTGTTGTTAATGAAAAGAGACAGAAAAACAGAATTCTCCCAATTACCAGTTCTTCCACTGAAAACAGAGAGAGAAGCAAATCACACGGTAACATTTCTCAAGTTAATAGTGTGTTTGATAAAAACTCACACAGAAACTTCTTCCGTGTCACTTGGCTATCATCATTTGCTATCCGTGTTGCTATAAATTTGTTGTACAATCTTAATTTCAGTTATCTTTTACTTTTCTCCTCTAAGAAAAGCAACTAAAAAACGTTTTGCTCTTATTCCATGCACAATTCTAATCTTAATTTATTTACGCTGCTCTAATTATTACTTTAGGGTTGAATTTAATTTTAATATTAACTTTTAATCCAAAGAAGAAAAATCCAAAGAGTAACTATGTATATCACCATGCAATATTATCCCTCTAAATTAACACTACAAATAAACATTGTTTTAAATGATGTCTTGAAAAAGTTATATTTACTGTAAAATACCAATGCCACTGAAATTCTGTATATTTTCTTAACATGTAAAATAAAATGACTACATAAAATGAAGTGTAGATAAAGAAAATAGTGGATTTAAATATAACGGAAATAAAACTTTGGAATTGCTAAAATTTTAAAAACTACAAATAGAAACATAATTAACTATGTTAAATAGAACCAACCATAACTGTCTAAAAAACACATTACAGGAGAAATTTATAAAATTAACTGCGACTCCAGTAATAACATTTACTGGGACCTCTAACATCTTTCTAAAAATGTTAGAAAATATTTTTAGGAGAAATATAGAAGAAAAGAGAAATAAAAATTGGAGATTGTGGAGCACTGAATAGAAAATATACACCGATTTCCTATAGAAGCGAAAGTTATAACAATTCCTCATTCCTAGAAAAAGTGCCGTGCGGCAGTCAGTCATACTAAGAATATCAACACACTCTATCTTCCAATGGATGTCGTAATAGGTGAAAATTTTACATTGATATGACTAGTTCCTTTGATTTCAACTCAGAGAGAATTTTCTTAACTTAGATTTCGGGAAGGGCTTCAGGCTTAAGGGCCAAACGCATTGCACTTCATCTCCCATATTGCGAATTGTGTATTCAGTCAACAGTCTGCCGTATTTTAAACACGCATTGTGGTCCGTCTTCCCTTTGTTAAACTGGAAAAGGAAATGAACGTTTCCCATAATGCATCTGTTTGTAACCATGCTTTGTCTCTCTGTACCTTCATTTTGTAATTTTTGGAACCAACAAGCGTAAAGCTCTGGATAGTTTTGAACTAAAGCGCCTCGTTGAAATTGGCAGTCATCTTGGAATGAAGACACAATGAGAATTTCCGCCTAAGTGCGCAGCTGCGTTGGGATTGGTTGACGTTGTAATAGAAGAAACATTCTGATTGGTGACGTTAACATGACGTCACATACGGAATACGGGGATGTTCAAGCTCGTTGAACTTTCCCATATAGTGACGGCAGACGTGAGTTTGACGTCATTTGGGATACGCAAGACGGATGCGCGTTCGCCTTTATTCTTCAGGGAGGCTTATTTTGAAATAAATTAACCATGTCTCTTCTTGTAGTATTAATCATTACTATAGGGTCAATCTTGCCGTTCAGACAGCAGCCTTATGGTCAAAACAGAGGCCTGCCATGAATTTGAAATGCTTATGCCTGGGTTTGAATCTTGTTACCAGGATGGATGTTTACTTCCTTTCTAGTGTGTTTGTCTGCCATCTTTCAGCTGACAATAGCTTTAAAATGCCTGTGGGAAGTGGAGTACCCATTGTACTTGCAGCCTAGATATAATATTGAGCTGCTCCTCCCTACCCAGAAAACTGAAAAAAGGGTGAAAAAAAGAAGCCTGGCCAATCTTATTTGTCTGATTCGCTACTTTATTAGTCAACTGTCAGTATTTTCTTAAATGAAGAGAGCTCTCAAACCCAAAAAGCTTGGCTATCCCTGAGATAAAGCAACAAAATCAAAATGCAAAGGTTTCAAGGAAAAACAAAAAATTTAAACAGCATTATATTGAGAAAATTTCAATACATACATATAAAAGTAGTTTTTAAAAAGCAAACATTAGTGCTAAATTAATAGAATTGAGATATGGACAAAGGAGATACCAGTTATGGGAAAAATACACTAATAAGTTACATGTGTGAGATAAATCATAACTGCATTTTTATAATAAACTGAAGAAAAATTTGAAGAAAATAAGATTAATCTAAATTTTTCTTAGGATCTCTAATTTAGAGAACCAGTGAATTAGATCACCAAAGAATTAACTTCACAAAATCCTGATTTCTCACAAAATTGAAGGGTCGAAAAGCAAATTCAATTCAATTATTAAAAAACAATTCAATGATTTCATGATAAAAAATATATTTATCAACTTACCCATAGGAAATATGTGAACATTAATGCAAAAATTGCTATTCCTTCATTATCGTAACTTCCAGCTACTGATCTACTGATGTATCCAGGCACTGAAAGCAAAATTCAAACAATTTATTTCCTTTAAATTTTCTTATTTAATAAGTGATAAGTTTACACTAGAATCAAAATGTATTAATAAATGTCACTATAATAAAGCTTTCTGTAATAAATGTTACAGAAGTGAATTAAAAAAAAATTGATTCTGAAAATAAGTTCAGCCCTTAAAGACATTTGGCATAAGGAGAAAATGAAAATAGAACCTCTCCAATTGTAGACCGTACACAACAAAGGTTATTTGTGGAAATAATGGGTAAGGAAAATAGAAAGCTAAGCTGATTATTCAAAACAATTTTTTAAGAGGTATTTAGGTTCCAATTGATTAAAATAGTAATGCCCAAATCACACCATCATATTTTTCATCATTGTTTTCAATCATTGACCCCAGGCCCGTTCTCAATGAGCCAGTCCGGGCCTGGGATCAATGATGAAAAATATGATGGTGTGATTTGGGCCTAAGCAACCAATACTGTTGGTTAAGCTTAATACGAGTTGGTAAATCAAATAAACAGACGTAAAAAGAAAAATACACTCAGAATCAAGATTTCATGAGTATCCAACAGTTTTGGCTGAAATCCAACTTAAAGCTTATAATTTAAAGATTGGTGGGAAAAAAGTCTGCCATTAATGTTAATGTCCACCTTCCAGTACCCATATTTTTGTTTTATGTTCCTTGTTTGTGCTGTCTATCAATTTATTCCTTGAAAAAGGAGCCAAGTACTCCAAAACAGTTGGAAATTATATCTTTAAGTAAGTGTGTATTTCTTCTTACATTTCTACTTATTTGTAATACTAATTTAAGATTTCATTATAAATTTAAATACATAAGTTCTAAAAATTCAATTATGAAATTAATCATTAATTATTACAATTTCAACTCGGGCTATAAATAAATAAAAAACTTATTCTAAAAAAAAGTATACAAAAGTAAATAATTCTTCATCTACAAAAAATTGTTTTGTTTATTTTTGAACCTGAATATAAGAGATGTATAAGGCATTAATTTTATTGTTAGTTTGGTTGATCAACATACCGGGTGATTCATAAAGTACTGGTGGTTTTCACCGACCCATATCTTAAACTATTGCTCATAAAAATCTGAAACTTTTTATAAAAAATCATCAAACATGTAAGTGCTATATTTTCATGTTATTATTTATTCATTATTATTGAAATTCACTTTAACATGGAGCTTTGAGGAACCCCAAATGCAAAAATTCTGCTTGATCACAGCGCCATCTAGCAAAAAATTCGCCTCATCTGTCCACAGAATGTTCCAGGGCCACTCATCATCGAAAGCCATTTTAGCCAAGAAACGAAATGCGAAGTCTGAGCGCGTTTGTGGATTCTGTTGTTACTGGTGCAGTATCGAGATCTTACATGGCTTCCAGTGAAGAATGGACCACAAAACCTTTTGCATCGTGGACCATGGAATTGTTAATTCATGTGCTACTGCTCATGCACTGGTCGCCGAGTACCGGGCCACTGATGCTCTGTCAGCTACTGCCACTTCGTGCACAACGTCTTCCACAATCGGGTGGGGTCCTCTTCCTGGCAGCACACCTAATTCCCCTGCCTCTTCGAATTTTTGCATCATCTTTCATAAACCTCTTGCCATCATGGGTCCTGTTCACAATTCCTTCAAACGACGATATTCCCGCAATGCTGATGCACTATTGCTGCTGTTCTGGTAATAGAGCTTCACCAGGAGCGCACGTTCGTTCTTTCCCAATGGTATGGTGATTTCTGCAGATTGATCGCTCACAGACACATTGCGTATTTCATACAGCGCCACTTTTCATCTGGAGGTAACTGTTTGAAGTAATTTGTTTTTCGTTGGAATTCTCTTCCCCATGCTCTACATAGCTTATACACAAAGTTGCATTACTATTCGTGCAATAACACGGTCTCCAGACCATGCAGAAGTGGGGAACTTTAATTATAACCACCCGGTGTGTATGAAAATAAAAAATGCATTCCATATATCTTCAATGGAAAAACATATGAACATAAAAAAAATTCTTTCTGAACAATGTATACCCATTATGGTTTATAAATAAATGTTTTCGAGTAACCATACATAGCATATATAACAATGATAAAAAAAAAAAAATCATTAAACTGGTATATCAACCCCCTAAATAACATATGAGTCATTTTCTTTGAAAGTGGTGTAAGTCTATTTTTTGACAAAAAGTTAGTTAATGATAACAATGAATGCAGTCTGCTATGACATTTTATCTGTAAACAGTTCAAAAAAAAAATCCTTCAAAATTTCCATCATTTTGTCAATATATATTTTCGTAGTTAATGAAATTACAAATATAATTGCTTTGAAAGTGGTGCAAGTCCACTTTCCGCAAAGACATAATATATAGTTTAAAAATTATAGGAGTACCTACTACATAATTTTTTGTCTTCATTTTTTTTTCCAATTCCGTGTGTGTACTGCACTATGTTGCAGGTGCATAACACCTACGGGCAAAATGACATCATGTCTGCACCGACATAATTTCCAATTCCGTTTGTGTACGGCGCTACGGCGCAGGTGCGTCTATGTTTACACATCCCTCCTGAGTACAGTGGCACTCATACGTTTTTTGTTTTTTTTTTAATTAAAAATTTCATAAAAAAATTGGATTGATTCAATTGAAATCCTGAATTTAATATTTCATAAATGTATGATTTTACATTTTGTTGACATTGAAAGTGGTGTAAATCCATTTGAGGTCATCAAAATTATAAATTTCTTTAAATTATAAATTTCTTTAAACTAAAATTTTAAAAACAATCACATTATAAACTTGGATCAATTTAATATTAAAAAAACCTAAACTGAACATATTAACATATACCAATATTTTTCAAACCATTCAAATGCAAACCCTTAAATATCTCCATATATTATAAAATGGACTTACACCACTTTCAAAGAAAACAATTCGTATTTAGATAATAAGTTAAAAATGATCATTAATTAAAAATAACTTTTGCTTATTGAAATATTGGCAAAATATATTTTAATAACAACCAAAAATAAATCACAATCATTTAATTAAAAAAGGACGCAAAATTTACATTATAAAATGCAAAAATTAGGAATGCTATTATATAGAAGAAAGCGATCAAGAATTAAAAAAGGGAATATATTAGAATAGATATCCGTGTCTGACTTTCAATTCAGACATATTGTTAGTAGCAAATCACTTTTAAAAAATCACATTCCCTTTATTTGACGACACAAAAATTATAAAAGTATGCCACAACCAATTTAAAAGAAAATGCATAGGAAGTTTTTGGATTTTTTTTTCAAAATAGGCAAATTCCATTCGAAACATGATTGAAAAAACAAAAGAAATAGGGTAATAAAATAGTTACTATGATTTAGTGTTTGTTTACATTATTCGTACAAGTTCTTTTGATTACCGTCAGATGACATTTTTGTATACAAGTTGATTTATTTACTTTATTCGCATACTTATTTGATCACCGTCAAGATGGCGGTTTGCACACACGTGGATTTCTTCATATAATTTATTCTTTCACCCTAACTGTTGGTCAAATTGCTAACCAACTTTATTAATTTTCTTTGATTTTCTCTATATATTCTTATTTTCAGGTTGATTCGATCTCAGCTGAAGATAACTTTGAGATCAGACAGGTCAAAACTGTCCTCTTTTTAACTTTTACCATTTTTAATGATAAAGTTTAAGATGTGTAAATACAAGAATTTGAATTTGATATTTTAAATTAGATTGGCAAACTTTTAAATTGAAAAATTTAGCTTGAAACTTACCAATTGCAATAAAACATGCTGCAAAAAGACCAGCACCTGATGACCAAAGTTCTTTAGTAAGAAAATACGTTGATAATGCAGTCAGACCACTAAAAAATAGGTACAAACATAACTCAGTAAGTAAATATAACCAAATTTTCTTAAATATTGAATTTATCTCAAAGCAAAGCATACAAACTCACAAATAATATTGGCAGAACAGGTCCAGATTAACAGAACAATCCTGTAATAACTCATTCTAAGGATATAGTTTTGTGGCAGAAGAGAGTGACTGCCATGTGGATAAGATAATCGTTCACCTAAAATTAATCATTCACCTAAAACAGCAGCAGCTGTCGCAAGTTATCCATATATGTAACTTAAGTTTCATAATATATTGATCACTATGGTTTATTATCATCCTATTAATAGGCGAAATATGATCCTTGTAAATTTGTAGTTTTGTAAATTTATAATTTGAAATAACCAATCCCAGTGCAGCGTTGGAAAACGTCAGGCATGACGTCACGCCCATGTATAAAGATGGCGTCTCTACTATTTTCTCCACTTCACAACAACGAATCGCAATTACACAATTATTATCACTGTATTGAGATCTTCTTTCCCACATAAATGAAGTTTACACTGAAATGCATGAAGTTCATGCGTCAAAATTTATCAGAGAGTTTGTAAAACCTTGGTTTTACATAATTTCGGCTGTGTCGCCGCTCTTTCAATATTCAACAAGTAGGAGATAATGACGATGCACGTGTCCTCATTGTTGCCCAGACAGGATTATTGGTATTGGCTGTTGGACATTCATTATTGTTATGGTTATTGTTGAAACTGGCAAATCAATTTTTTATTTCCTTTTATTTTAACAAAATTTGACTTAGTCATTCAAAATATATGAGGGCTGTTGCGGAAGTCAGGGCTTTTAAAAAATGAGCTTAGAACATCTTTTTCAATCTTGTGTTTTTCAAAAATTTCAGGATATTTCAAAAATGTGGCATTTGTTTAATTTCCGTTAATATTGCCTCAATTTCGACGAACCTATTCTTTTAGGGCAGAAGGTTGCCATTATATTTCATAATGAGAAACCACTACTACGAAAGTGGTAAATCAATTTTTTATTTTTTTTTATTTTAACAATATTATAATATTATTTTAACAAATCAACCGATATTCATATTATATATGGGCTGTTGTGGAAGTCATGGCTTCTAAAAAAATTAACTTAGAACATCTTTTTCAATCTTGTGTTTTTCAAAAAATGTGGAATTTGTTTTACTTCCGTGAATATTTCACGGGTCGCAACAAGTAATTATTATTTTGGACCTCTTTCTCCATTTTTTTAACCTTCAAATTATCACTATAGAAAATAGCTGAAGTTTTTTTCATCCAATGAAACATTAAAATGCAAATTCAGAAATTAACACTAGCACACATGTATAATAATTTCAATTATAAAATTCAAATAATCAAGAGAATTAACACCAACCATTATTATGAAAGATCTAACAAAGCATATTTTTTTTTATTGTACTATATTCATCTTTGCTCATTTAACAATTAAGTCAAGATCCTACTTTTATAGAAGGCTGGCAAGTTGATCTAAAATTTAGTAAAACAATTTACTTTGATTCACATTATTGTATTCATTATAATATATAAAGTTTCAACGATTTTTATAGATCTGCTAATCACATCCTTCACAGAATGCCTAAACCTTATAGGAAAGAGAGCAAACACTGCAATAGCAATGTTTCACCCTTTACTAAAATATTTTTGTGATTAATATCAATTTTCAGTTTTTGAATTTGTACTGTCTCTCTAGTTAAGAAAACTATAGTTATTGTTCTTGTAATGAAAATCATCTGTGTGAAATCTGCCAACTTCAGCCCATCCCCAAGCAAAGAATATCTTCTTATCAATAAAATATGAAAAGCAAAAGATTAAATTAAAAAAAAAAAAACTTTGTTAGGAAATTAGCAAGTTTTCTTGAGAGGAACCTTTAGGAAAACACGGTCAAAATAAATAGATTTTAATTGAACTAAATCTTCAAGCAGTATTTAAAGTATTTAAGATGGAAGTTGATTTTACTTTTATTTAGAAACTAAAAGCTATTTATTACTATTATTAATATTAATGTATTAATAAGATAACTAAATCTTGTAAACCAAAACAAATAAACCAATTTTAAATACATAACTATCTGTTCTATTTGACCTCGATTATTTGATGAAATGTAACTCACCTAAAAACAGGCGCAAGAAATACACAAACATCTCTTATATGTACAGGAATATGTAGGCATTGAAGAATATAATGTATTGAGCCTGATGTAATCATCAAACCAGGATATACCTATAAAATAATATGAAATTTAAAGGGTTATGATTTCTATAAAAAAAAGGAAAGAGGGAAGATTAAATAAGATACAAAAAAAAAAAAAAAAAAAAAACAATTAAAAAGACATTTAACCAGTTGTGAATTATCTTGCAATACAAGCACTAACTAAAGAACAAAGATCTGAAAAGGAAAAGCTAATTTTTATAATATTAAGCCTCCAACAAAAACAACTATTTAAAAATAAAAGTGATTTAAAAATAAAAAAACGAAAATTACAATTTATATTAAACTTACTACAGTGTCAATGGAGGAAGTATTTTGAATAAGGTACTACATCTCTCATTAAAAAAATTATATTAAATGTAATTTCAAAAGCTTTATTACAATAAAATTAAAATTCTATCTGTGCATTAAAAATAAGGTTAATAATAACACATTCAAAAACAAAACAAAAACATGATTAATGTGATGGTTGCTGTCATTAACAAAATAATAATGTTTAATATGTTAAGCTAAGCAGACCACTACAGACCAATGTGTCCCTTCGGATCGCAGGAGATAAAACTCCCAAGGCATTTTCCTGACCAACAGGACTAAGTTGAGGTCAGGTGAACAGTCTGATACCTCCCCACCTTTGACACCAGGGAAAGAAACCTAGTAATAGTTCAACAGTGAGCTGGGTGGACCCTAGGACCTGTCCGGAAGATAATTTAACATGGAAAAATCCACGACTTCCATTGGGATTGAACTGTCTTCTGCAGGCTTGCGCCTTCCTCTTTGGCTACCGTAACCACAATGTTTAATTTGTAATGGCATGTAATTTTTTCATTGTTAAGATGATACAGTAGAGTCCCGCTATTCCGAACTAATTGGGACTGAACACTGTTCGATTTAGTGGGAATTCGGAATAGGCGGATTTCATGAATAATATTAACGTATTGACTTAAGGCGTAAATTAAGTAAAATCACTGGCTTTACTTCTTAAGTGTGTGTAAATTAGTTAATTTTTGTGTTTAGCAGTGATTAGAAATGACTCTACAGAATTGTATAAATGGAGCCGACATGTATTGTAAGTAACCAGCTTTCATTCCAATTTGGTTTCAGGCGTTTCATCAAGCTTAGGCTCTATATACGTCTCTATTTAACTTCTTTGTATAACAATAAATGAAAGTTTTTTCACAAACGTCTTTTTAATTTCTCATGTTTTTAAGTTTAAAAAAAATCGGTATTTTTTCTGAAGTCTGTTCGGAATAGGCGGATTTTCGGAATAGCAGGGTTCGAAATAGCGGGACTCTACTGTATTCAGTTTGAAATATTAAAAAGAAAAAAAAAAAGAGATAAGGGGATTTTTTTTTTTTTCTCTTTATACTTTAATAGTATAGTTATACCCATCCTAACAGTCATATTTTTAAATATTCATGGTTTGTTTCTTGAACCCAGCAACTGACCTGCATATCTGGAGCAAGAATATTCAAATACATAACAATAACCAAAAATTTGTTAAACAAACCTAATATTCTACTTTTTAGACTAATAAAATATTATAATGACAGGAGCATAAAATCAGATCAAACCAAAATGGAAAAATACAAAACATATTCAAGTTGGTTTTAGAGTTAAAAAGCAATTCTTTTATTTTGTTTCCATAATGTTTACTTTAGCAATACTTACTGTTCCTCCCACAATTCTTCCTAAAGGATACCAAGCTCTCTCATCAAACCAATTAAGAAAATTGTAAAATCCATGTTGGACCATATAATGTGTTGATCGATAATTGAACCTAATTGCAAAAGAAATACACAATTAAGATTAATTTAATAATGATTTCAAATCAGCCTATTTCTTGCTGCATTTATTATTTACTATTTAATTTGCAAAATGACTATAACAAAACATTACATTTAAAATTAATTCTTATAATAAATAAAAAAAAAAATCAATCAGCAGATTAAAAAGAAAAGAAAGATACAAAAATCCCCTCTACCACTAACAAAAAAAACTCAACTCCATATAAAAAAAAGAAAGATATATCCACATGATTGTGTTATATAAATAATCTTTATTAAATGCTTTATTTTCTTCGGTCTCTCTGATAAACTTTTTGAGATGAAAAATGTAAATTTAACTGAGGAATAAAAAATGGAAACAAAACACATTATCATCAACAAAAATTTACGAGAAAAAAAAGGCATCTGTTCAAACAGGAAATCTGTTCAAAACATCCCTGAAATTGGAATCAACCATGCACGATGCCTGCTGCAGCCTAGTAGTAATACTGATTATTACCAAACCCCAAAGCAGAATATCGAGCGACGGGGCGACAATGTCGCAGAACGAAAGTGAGGGCTGCAGAAAGATATCGTATAGAACAGGGGTCGTTTTTTTTTTATTATTTTTTTTTTGGTTGTCGATTTAAGGTTTGGTTTTTTTTTTCTGCACCTGCAGAAAGTTTTTTGTTTTAGCATCAATCGTCGCAGAAAGATAAAAAACATTCTGCTTTCGGGTTACCAAAGGACATAAAAAAGAACAATGCTACTATGAGATAGGACATGATAATAGAAGTTTGGTGACACAAACATCAACAAACTTCCATTACATATTAGTTTTGTTTTTCTCTAAAACTATTGCTAAAATATGTCATCTATTGTTTTGGAGGCAGATGGCCCCTAGATCTATGCCCATAAAATTAGCACATGTAATGCTCGCAACCCTCCTCCAAACAAAATATCTTCTATCATACGTCACGACATCACAATTTCATCAACCAAATAAAGTGTGCGTGCTACCGAGAGTAAAGTTTAGCTGAATGAAAATAATCACTCTTATAATACATTCTTCCATATTGGAGACTAATGAAAAATCAAAGTATGTGTTCACTAAAAGACATCAAATATTGTGTATATACAAATTAATGAATTGTATATGCTTAATTGTGTGGTTCCACATCATGGCGTCGAAATTTTGAGGAATTCCAAAATACATAATTCCTTGAATTTTTTTAATTCTCTTGCTTTGAAGATTTTTTAAATCTAATTTAAATAAAGACCAATTTTCTTAAATTAAAAAAGCTTTCTTTTTCCCTATAATATCATTTTTTCAATAATCTTACCAAACCTTTTGTATTTTTTTCTGTCTCTTTTTGATTTGATAAGCATTTTTCACCTAAATTTATAAAAAAATAGTAAGAAACTTTTAAAATTTGTTTTTTTGTAATTAAAAATGTAGGAAGCCACAGAAACATAATTACACAATAACATTTAAAAAATTTAAGTATTAAAAAAGGCTGCATAAAGTTTCTGAATTCCGAATTCTTTCATCAGATGCCACTGATTAAAGAATTTAATTTTTAATGTGTTAAATTTTTTTTTTAATGTTACTGTGTAACAGTGCTTCTGTGGTCTCGCAGATTTTAAATATATTGAGCACATAAAAAAATTGAATTGTTTCTTTAATATTTGTCACTGAAATATAATGAAAAATATTATTTCAAATGTAAATCAGAGCTAATTTCTAAAACTAATATCTTAATAAATTAGCAATTGAGTAGAAAAGCAAACAGTTTCAAACCAACCATTCAGAATGAGCTAAATAAATGCCTTTTTAAACAGAGATATTTTTAAATAATGCAATATGTTTTTATTTGCTGGTAAGCCTCCTTTGCTACAGTTAAGGTACATGTTCCTTTAGCTTAACACAGAATATTTTTAATAGAAGAAATTTATATTTATTTTTTTCATGGCTAATCTGAGAAACTAAGTAGGCTAACTGTGAATTTTAAGTTCAATTCAAAGGTTTCACTTCTGGTATAAAAACCATTTCATTTTTGTAAGCGAGAAAATAGCAGCTTATCTTATTTACAGAGGAAGTCAACTCTGCCCTGTACAATACAAATGGCTGATAAAATATGCAAAAGTAGAATGCTGCTTACTTTTTTTTTTTTTTTTTTTCAATAATACTCCATTATTAGCCAGAGCAAAGGTAATAAAATATGTCCTATTGAAATTTCACACTCTTTCCTGTTATACATTTCTTTTTTGATTGCAGACACAACACTCTCATAGAACTCCTACTATTTTTTTTTTAATGATTTTATTGCTTATTTTAGGTAGATATTATAACTTCTGCATATAAATTATTTTTATTAAGTTTGTTGATAAAAGTTGAAGAGATGTTAAGTTACAATATTTAATTCTTCCATGAAATGACAGCAGCAGTCTTTAATAGCTGCAAATATTACTGCAGCTACAATGTGTGGTTTTCAATCAAATTACCTTAACACTTTCTACCTTAAGGCTTTTACTCATTATAGTTTATAGAAAATAACTAAAACAGTTGCTCACTTTTACTTATCTAAAAGGTATTTAAGTGAAGAAAATTCAGCTAGTCTTGAATAGTTTCTATGTCATTTGAATGATTAATGAATATGCACCTTTTTCTTCAATGCCACTGGACATCACTCACATCTAAAAACTTGAAAAATAAATGTTTCTATTCTAGTATTTTCTTTTGCTAATCAACTCATTTACAATCCTCACGTTAGTAGAAATTATTACAGTAGAATAAATAAAATGATTGATTATTAGCAATCAGTTTTTAAATAACGCTTTAAGATGTCTGCATCTCACAATATTTACAAAGCAAAGTTGTATCAGCTGCTGTAAGGATAAAGAAACACGACAACTAACAAAGAAGGACAAGTTATTCAGCTGGCTTTAAGATCATTTCGTATAAAATGATTTTATCATTCTGTAAGATAATAAATGCATGTTACAGGTTGATACATTACTGAAATAGTTTTATCTTTTCTTTCGCTCTAGATTACAAATTTCACTCTAGGTTACGATTACAAATTGCACCAATAAATTAGCAAAATTACACAATTATTATTATTAATTATTCTACAATAATCATTATTTATACTTTTTCTAAAGAACTATTGTATATTTGTTTTTGTGCTTTCTTAGCACAAACCTTCAAAAATAACTTGTGAAGAAACCGATGTGCACATTTTATTTTTATGTTAAATACTATAAAGCTCCAATTTTATTCTTCCTTTTAAAGTATTATCAAAAGTCTAACAAATACTTTAGATAAAACAGAAATTACTATTTCAAAAATTTAATAAGAATGAACAACAAAATAAACTCACTCAACCAACCAAAAGCAAAACTTTCAAATGAAACGAGACATTGTACTTCTAAATTGTCATAGTTATCAATATGATTTATAACAATAATTCAATGTTAAGATGGACTAAGTTCACTCTAGTTTCATCAACAGATGCACAGTTTAGGTTTGTTTCGTTTTTTTGTACTGGTCCATCACTTCCAATACAAAATCTTCTTTCATAACTGCCATTTACTAACTTAAATATCATTGAGATAATTACTTCTCTAGCAATATGACAAAGTTGTCACAACAGTTCAATCCTTCAGTTATTTACGCATTTAAACTCAAATAATTCAGTTTTCAATATAGATGCTAAAGCTGAAAGTACACAAAACTACAAGAAACTTAAAGATTGTTTGCAAAATAAAATACAAAGGGCTGGTTTAGCCCTCGGCAACAGCCTAGGACACCACATAATTTAGGAGCACAAATCTTGTGAGAGATTAAAAAAAAATTCAAGCTGATTCTTTGATTTTTAGTTTTCATTACATTCCTATATCTTGCATTTATAGAATAAATGAAGTAACTCTGGTCAAATAAATGAATACATTAATTTAGGAGGATTGAAAGTGGCTTGCCTAGGGAGTCAAGTAGTCTCACACCAACCCTGAATAAAACCTGATTTACAAAATACAGTTCAGGCTTTTTAATACAAAAACACACACAATAAATTTAGATTTCTAAAAATCTATAAAACTCCTTCCAGTTGAAGAACAACAATAATTATGAAAGGTTGTTATGCTATGTGGCTCATCTGCTGAAGTGCAAAAATAACACAGCAAAAATTTAAATAAGCATGGAAATGATAAATAGAGAACATGCAAGATCACACCACTGCCAATAAAAACTTTTGTTCAAGAGACTTAACAAATGCAGAAGCTAGAGAACTAAACGTTATCTGTAATAAACAGATAAACAAAGACAGTAAGCAATCATAGAAGCGTATGATAATGTATTTCACACATCAACTGAACCACACTAATCTTGACAAACAACAGAAGAATTTAAGACTTTTTCTGAAAGAGACTACAATGCCCGATTCATTTAAACAGTTCAAATCAATCAAATAAATACAGATCCACAGATGATACAAGGATCAGCAATAACTGATGGCAATAAGTTGGTTCCATAGAAGATCCAAATCAATGCTGTTTTTCCTTATGATTTTCGTGTGTTCACAATTGAGGAGAACACCAGAATTCACAATGCTGAAAGAATGATATTGCAAGGAAGGGCAGATATCTATTTCCATTTACAAACAAGAATGAATGGATATCCTTTCTCCTTGAAAATAAAAAGCATGATCTGCTGAAGAATCCATTAATAAGACGTCAATCAATGAAAATTACAGCCCTGTCTGTGCCTCCATTTACTATAGGAAGAACAAACAAACCTGGCCCTAGCTGTATTTAATGGCAAATAATTTGTTCAATTGGATGACAACAATACTTTTAGACAAACATTTAAGATGATATCTCCTTTTCTCATCTTTACACAAATGTTTTCTATAACAATGGCAGGACTTCCAATACAGCCATTTAACATCAACATACTTCCAGTGCAATTTCGGTCCCTAAGAATTTTGAGAATTTTATGATTTACAGCAATGGCAAAATTGCTCTCTCATAAAAATATTTACCACAAACGGAGAAAATGACTTTAAAGTAAAAAATAGAAAGGCTTCCAACCTTTAATATATAACAGGTATGTATAGCTTTACTTAAAAAGATTAATTGGCTTCAACAGTTATATCAGTGCTAGAAAGCATTACATATAACTTTATAAAATGATTATTGATAAACCTATAACATAAGATAAGATGGGAGGTACTATAAAGTCCCTAACACTGCGGCCTCAAATGGCCTATTGTGTATCCCAATGTCCTTAATTCTGCATAAGTCCTAGGATTTTACCAATCTGTAGTGTTTTATGCAGGGGTATTGTCACATAGTTTGAGGGATTGGGAAAACCCATACCTATCAACTTGTGTCGCAAGCGCTTCACACTCACATAGTATGTGTGCTGCTGTTTCATCAGCTTTTCCACATCGTCTGCAAGTAGGATTTGAAACTATTTTTATATTAAAAAGGTGTTTCATTAAGTGACAGTGACCTGTAAAAAGTCCTGTCAAGATTCTAGTCTGGTTCTTATTTAAACTAATAAGTTCCCTGGCTCTTTTCCTTAAAGGCTCTTTAATAAAGAGCTTTGAGTGTTTCTGCCCTGGAAGATTACTCCAATAGGTCTTTTGCTGTCTCCTTGCCCAGTCCCGAATTGCAGTTTTAGTGGTTTCAATGGAGATCCCACAGACTTGTTCAGGTCCATTGATAAACCTAAGAAAAATGTTAGGGAAATTGTTGAAATAGAAATAACAAAAAAACATAACGAAAAGGAAAAATTAACTTTGTTTTTTCATCAAAAAAAAAAAAAAAAAAGTGAACCATTGTTTATATTTTTATGGCATAAACTGGCATTTTTTAAGCAAAGAAAAATATCTTATAATCCCTACTGTTCATTTACCATCTTTTTTGTGTGAAAATTACACTGTCAATTTTTCTCCCATTTTAAAAAAGAATAATTGCCTTATGTTATCTGAATGAAGGGCTGATGGACAAACAAGGAAAGAAACTTTAATAAAAAGTAACACTTGTTTATTTACTATTACTGATCTGCCCTACAGTGCCTCATGCTTCAAAACCATTCTTATAAGTGATTACGAACTACAGATTTTGGGTCGTTTATTACTTTCCATCAAATCCCATCATCCCCTTTGACCTGGGATTCTATCCCGTCATTTTAACTTAAAAAGTGTTTGAGAAAAATCAAAGTAAAACCTCATTTGGAGTGCATCTTCATATCTATTATTCTCAGACATTCACAATTATGTTGGATAGTTATTACATGCTCTTCACACCCCAAATCATAAAAATATGTTGAAAATTTTAATAAGATGGAAAAATAATTATAAGTGCTCAATTCTCTAGCTTTCTTAATTGAATTTCTTGAAGCCAGCAAGAAAAGCTACTTTGAGGGGGGGAAAAAAAAATGTATTAGGTTGGTGTGCACCAACACACTGTCAAAGAGGTCGTTGACTGATGAGCCATTTAGTCGTAATCGGTTTTCAAAATAAAAATAGGTGTGCACAAAACACAATTTGACAAAACTTCACTGATGAGTTCTTGATTGCGAATTGTTTCTAAAAGTGGCTGTGATTGGATAATAACCTTTAGCGTCATTTTCAGAACTTTTAATAGAATAAATATGCCTATTTCATTGTCAAAATAACAGGAACAGTTATCTTGAAAAAGGTGAACAGCACTGGGGTTGATGGGAGTTTTTTTCTCATTGACAAATGATTTAACAGAACAAACTTTGGCTATTAAATTTTGATGATTCGACAGCAATTTAGCAAATGGTGAATGTTGGTACACAGGAAATGTAAGTGATGGGGAGATTTGATGTAAGCTTGGTGCACACCACCCTTAATTATCCACTTAAAAAAAAAAAAATAAGCGAATTAAAAGACTGTCTCAATAATGTTTGAACATAAATTTTACCTATTTTTCGATTCTAAAAGCTGTTCTATTACTTTCAAAACTAATGAACATTTTAAATTGATATTAAAAAATATTTAAATTAACTCATTTTCTTATTACCAAAACTAATGATGAAAATAGAAAAAAAAAAACCTCAAAAGCTTTAAAGATTTCATTGATTTTTATTAATAATTAAAATTTAATAGTATTCTTTTCACCATGCATAAATAAATATGTGTTAGTTTAAGTTAAAGAATCCCACAACAAAATCTTGGGATCACAGGAGGCATGGCTCACAGCGTTTTCTGACCAACAGGATTAAGTTGAGGTGGGGTGATCATCCCGACACCAACACACCTTTTAACCCTGGGAAAGAAACCCAGTACCATTCAACAAAGGAATGGGTGGACCCTAGGACCTGTCTGAAGGATAATTCAGCATGGAAAAAAATCCCAGACCTCTGCCGGGGTCGTGGATTAAGATCTCTATTAAGACTGAATGTAAGTTGCAACTAAATAAGAATAAAAACAAGAATAGAGGGAATGATTAAGACCAATCTAACTTAAAAATACTACAGACAAGAACTGAATCATAATGCAGTGAAAAATATTTGATGAACATGATAACGAATGCATATTTGAAGCTTAAATTTCAGAAGCAACAACTTACTTTGATAGCCATGCTATCTTTTAAAGCATTTAGTGTAAGTGTGATGTAGGATGACCATTTCAAGGTCAAATAGGGCCAATATAATTCCTACTTCTTTCTTTAAAGAACATGAGTCATACCTCGTTTTACATTGCTTTTTTGTTAATAATAATAAGAAAAAATAAAAGCCGACTAATGTCAGTTTATGCAATTTACATTTTGTCAGTAAACGAACATATTAAAAATTTAAAAAAAATCGCCTAAAAAAACAATAGAAAAGTGCAAAATCACATAAAAATAAATGTTAAAATATGTAAAATTAAATACTGTATACAATACACTTGTTAACTTATATTGTACGGTACCAATAGTATCACTTAAAATGTATAAATTTATTAAAAAGAATGTAAAAATGTTGAACTATCAAACGACTTTTAAAGAATCTATTTGACTTAAGTAGCGAGTCTTGGAACGAATTAACAAGTAAGGCGAGGTTTGATTGTAGAGGAAAAGAAACTTTGTAAAGTCAGGCTTTTGTTGGCAGATGAAAACCAAAGGAGTAAAAAAGAAATATCAATTGATGCAGAGATCTTCTACACCCCAGGAGGAAATGACGTTAAATTCTACGTTCATCAGAAACAGAAAGTGTTGAAGATTCAAAATAGATTTTCTACAGCTATCTTTTTTTTCTTGGAAAACTTATGAATCGTATGAATTTCAACTTAATCCAATGCATCTGTTGTGTTCTATGCTTTCAGAAAAAGATGTGTTGCTAATAGTTCACATTTGTGTACATTACTTGTCTATAGTTTGTAGAATAGGCTAGGTATTTTTATCTGATGAACTCACTGAAAGTATTTTAATTTAGGAAGCTATAACTTAACACTAATTTCTAAATTAAATATCCAAATTTGAGAAGAGAAATGATGTACTCCATCTTGGAGGCTGTAAGGCTGCCATTTCAAATTCAACAAATAGTTCAAATGCACCTACTGTATTTTTCTAAATTCTAAGTTTTAAGGTGATTTACTTATCGCAAAATACTTATCACTTTTACTTTCAAAAGTCATTTATTATCCTAATGAATATTTCTTGAAAGTGTGTTTTTGCTGACGGAGTCTACTAAAAGCCATTCTCTATCTACAATCACTGCAAGTGAAATAAAAACAGGTAACTGATAAAATTCAATCTAACCATTGTACAGATACAAGTGCTTATAATGTTTTATTATTTTCTGCTTTATAATGTTCATTTCACATCAATTCCACTTTCAAAGATTTAATTGAGACCCAGAAGCAATTCTGAAAGAATAATTTTCAAACTTTATTTGCCAAACACAATTTATATAAAGATAAAAAAAACAAAAACAAAAAACTAGCATTGAAAATAATAGCAATAATAATGAAATCTAACTATTACAATATAGAAGATAAAAAAAGGATGCATCTTTAAGATGCATCCTGCTTCTCTATCCATCTCATTTAATGTAGAAATGATGCCGTTAACTACAATCAATATCCCCTATATTAAGACTAACATTACAAAACTTTTAGAAATAAAACTAAAATTACAATTCAATTTTTAGTTTGGTAGAATTTCTTTCCCCCACTTATGCTTCCTGAAAATTAGTATTCATTTCATAGTAAATAATTTCTGAATTTTGATTCTAAAAAATAAACTGCCTTGACAGTGACAATTTAAAAATGACATATAGATAACTGTCACTTACTGAAATATGAAATAGTTAAAGAAACGCCAATACCACAAGAAAATCCTAAAAACAATTTATCTTCATTTCATGTAATATTGGTAATTCAGAATCAAAAATAATTTTAAAAAATTCTTGATCAATGAAACAGAATCCTTTGGATTTTTTTCAATAACCTAAATTGTTGTAATTAATCAATGCTGATGCTTTCTGACTAACGAGCTCCACCCAACAAAGGATTAGCTGTTTTTATTTCTCTTGTGGCTAATTTCAAAATGAACAATAGTTTAATCATGAATGGCTTTATTAAAATGATTAGGCCCTCTCTTTCAGGATAAACAATTCCTAATGTGATTAAACAAGCGCCAAATACAGGCTACAATTATGTACCTCTGCAGAAGAGTTTAAGAATAGGATCTAGTTAGCAAAGCTATGAAACTGAAATGTCCAATTATTAATAAACCAACAGTTCAAAAAATGAAGACTGCTGCATTAAGGAATTGTAAATGTTATAATCATTATATTCCTTTTTTTCGAATACTTAGAACTGAAGGAGCAAAAGTTTTATTTCATTAAACTGAAAAGCCACAATCACTTTATTTGTATTAAGCTGAATGTTACGAATTTAATTTAATTTAACAATACTTTAAATTTAATATATTTTTAATAAAATAAAGATCATTTTTTGGATGGTTGTAATGCATCCTTGCCTAACTTATAACTTCTCTATTGTTTTCATAGCTTACAACTTGTTTTATTGTAGGATAGATTTATAAAGATATAAATTTAGAATTAAATAATATTTCGTTTGAACTGTTCAAGGATCTCTCATTAGGTGCTTGCAGCTATCAACAGATTTATCCTGTCTGATGATCACCACTGCATGAAGCTACTGAACTTATGGTCATGTTTTTCATTAAATTTGAAGTTCAGTTATCTAAAAACCTTTCTTTCCACTTAATGTATCTAATTATTTTCTCAAAAGGTTGAAAAAAAGACAACCAAGAACTTATTTTACACGAATTTGTACTATTTACTTTGTGAGATACGATTCACTGATATACAAGCGTGGTTTACATTTCTTAAGTTAAAATTAAGTAAACAGGCAGACAAAAAAAAACGACTCAAGTCTATAACCGAACGTCTGAATGATAAAAATTTAATCCTCCGAGATTTCTCATAGGCTTCAGTTAACGAATAATTAAAACAATTAAAAATCAAATTTTAAAAATTATCAAACGATCACTGTGATATTGATTTTTTAAGTTCAGACTATAACCTGATTTGTCTTCTCCATTCATCAGACAACTGTTTATCTTTGGAGATCTTTTAAATTCAGGAGAAAAATATGAATTCCAAAATAGCGGCATTTTATTTTTCAATGATTTCATATTTAATGTAGTAAGACACGATCTTCGAAGGACTATTTTCTACTCCGAAATCAGACGAAAAATAAAGAAACAAACAAACAATCATCTACCTAATCACTGTCTATCAATTATAAATTTCAAACGAGTAAGTTAGCGCTTAATAAATCGTGGAATGTTTATGTTTTTCCAGAGTCGAATTCCTCGAATCTTGTGCCTGGGAGCTGCTGGTGTGTGGCCATGTCTGGTTTTGCCAGGTAGGCTTAGCTATATACACTTACCACGGATCGAATTCATGGATGATACTTTCAAATCTAATGACAGCAAATAAACGGGAGCTAAAGCCTGCGATCCAAGCTAAGGAAAGGATCGAAAATGTCAATAGACTCTTCCAACCACCGGGATTTGAAAGTACTGATTTCACATCTACTCTACCGGTGCCTGCCATCATGAACTACTAAAGCCGAAGCCACGTTGGTTGCAAACACCGAGTCGCCGACCAATCAGAGGCATGCCACGCGAACCGGAAGCGGAAATGGACGGGAGGTTAGGAGAAACTGAAAGTGAAGCAGGAAAAACTGGAAATAAATACGGAAAGAGTCTTAAAATTTAACACTGATGTTTATTCCGAGATTTATTCTTATATCTTAAAACCCGTGTAGTTCAACAAAGAACACGAAAACAGTGAAATATTTTTAAAAAACAAGATTTTGTTCATAAAAAATATACACAGGCACATTAAAATTAAGTTAAAGGATTCATAAATTTAAAGAAATAAAAATGCAAAAGTAACCAGACAGTTTCAACCTGTCTTCATCATGAACATCTCTTCAAGATGATCTCAACAGTGGATCGATGCTGCCTCAATAGGGGTTTTAATTTCTTTAATTTTTACAACCTTTTTTTTAAAAACTATTTTATGTGTTGTCATCAAATTCGTATTTTAACGACGTTAAAATAATTAAACGAACAGGAAAGGTCAAATTACAAAATTTCAGAATTAAAAAACTTTTAACGTGTGCCACTTTCATAACAGTATTAAAATAAATTGGAGCCA
>JAFIDM010004315.1:40897136-40909265 GCA_023159025.1 Thereuonema tuberculata | reverse complement strand
CACAAACTTAGGCCTTTCTGAACACTATACTAAGAAACTAACCTCAACAAATCCCAATTTCCCATTCATTTCTTTCCTGCTCAAAACCCACAAACCCAAACAAAATAATATCCTAAAAACTAGACCCATCGTTAATACTAGAAACTCCTCCATTTCTAACATCATTTTCACCATCCTTCAAACCTGTTTAAACAAAATTGATTACATTTACAAAAACACAATGCAATTCCTACATCAAATAAAATCAATCAAAATATAAAATGAAGATTTCTACTCCGTTGGTGCTATATCCTTATTCACATCTACAACACTATCAAACATGCATTTATGATTTTCTTGATAATTAGACACTTCTGCCAATATGACATGACCACAAAACAAATTGACTTCCTCATCCACACTACACAAAAGACAATATTCCTCCCAAACAATAACAATTGCCTCCAAGCACAGCCTATTCATGGGCCTTGCCATATCAGGACCCATTGCAGACCTTACATTACTCTATATTGAAAAACAAACTTTTTTTATTCACTGCCTACACATTAAATTATATGGCAGATATGTCGAAGACCTGTCATCATCCTCACAAAACAACAGTACATTATACAGATACATAAAAGCATCTATCTTAAGTCTGTAGATCCCCACTTACAATTTGAACAACCTTCTAACAAACGCATAAACTAGTCTGAATGTTTCAATTACCTACAAAAACAATACTGAATACCACTGTATAGAAAACCCACTTGCTCTAACAGATACATATATTATAACTCTTAACACATCCCACACACACAAAATCAACACTGTTCACTTTCTCAATGCAGAGAATTAACAATATTCTCAACTAAATTTACACACCGAACTCAATACCATTTACAACATGGTTCACCTCCACAACTATCCCTCTCACCTTTTTCACAACTGCCTGAACATACTACAACATAAACTAAACAAACCCACCAAAACCACAGTGCTCCAACCCCTTCACATACATGTCCTTTCCCTACTATCCATCACTTAAAAATTACATTCAGATCACCCAACGTAAACATCGCACACACACACCCCACAGCACAATGATCGCTGTGGAATTTAATTAAAAATAAATTGTTAAATTTACTTAACCACATTGATGTGTATATTTGAAATTACTTAGCGCAGTTTATGAATTGAAATAAATGAAATTAGGAAATTGAAATAAGATAAGAGCTCATTTTATCTTTGAATATATATATATAAACTCGGTTCATGGCTTCAGGTTTCGCCTTTCGAAAGAATCTGCAAGAAGTCTATTCCAGGTCTTCCGGTCAAGGGTCCATCTTTGAATCAAATATATAATATTAAAAAAAAAAAAAAAAAATTAAATCAAATATATTCTAGGTATAATATGTATAAACTTTATGTTCATATAACATTAACACAGAAATAGTTACTTCGTGAAACATTAAATTATTTCAGTTGATTCAATGAAATACTTGTAACTGTGTGTTTAAACAGTTCAGCTATTAGTTTCACCAAATCTTCTTAACATCGCTGTATCTGCTTCTTGAAATAAATATGGTTTTCTTTATTACTTTAATGTCTCCTTTAACATTTGAAGGCAGGTATTCCAAATGTCTCCACATCTATATTCATTGTCTTTATCTTGATTTGATAAAAAATAACAATGTTTTATCCCTTTTTCCAACTAGATAAAAACATACTTTTTTTTTTCCTGGAACATCCTTTGCTTAGTAGCGATGTTTGGAGAATGTCCTTTCTTGTAATATTTTTTTCGGACAATATCTAAGTCTTTTACAGATGTCTTCAAATCCCTGTATTAAAAATTAACAACACATTCTTTTTATCTTAAATATGCACTCATTTAACCATCGTAGAACAGAATATTGTTAAGCACTTGTGCTATAAATCTTTTTGACATTTGTCATGTAGTTCTATGGTTTTTAATACATTATTGTTTTGTTTGTTTATTTTTCAGATCAGTAGTTACAAGTTGGGTACTTTTCTTTGCTGGTGTTTGGTTGGCCAGAGAACTCAATGGAATTGATTTTATGTCATCACCACCCCAACTGTAGATACAGAATGAATGGTAAAAATTTTAAGCATTGTCACTAATCATTTCAAAATATCATTGCG
Organism: Thereuonema tuberculata; assembly: GCA_023159025.1. NCBI lineage: Eukaryota > Metazoa > Arthropoda > Chilopoda > Scutigeromorpha > Scutigeridae > Thereuonema > Thereuonema tuberculata. The sequence continues at coordinate 40,907,123 of JAFIDM010004315.1, read as the reverse complement.
GTTTATAATGGATTTCACAATATTATGAGGTGGAGCAGATCGGTGTTGGTTTTATATAAAATTTGAAAAATAGCTTTAACCAGTCTATCTGATGGATGGTATTATTACGAAAGGAAGCATGTTAATATTGAGGGTAAGACTATATGGGTGAAGTATAAGAAGAAAATATGTGCCCCACCTCCTCCGTCGTGCTTCTTATTCAATTTTTGGGGTATAATTGTCCTAATGTGCTCATTTTTAGAACAGTTCTGAAAGATTATTTGTTCCCATCTCTTGAGAAGAAAATTTCAAGCCTAATCAAATGCAGTGGCATGATTCTATAATGAACATGTTGACATAATAGCACTATTTTTTTTTTTTTAAATCTTCTGTATATGTTATCGCTTGCGTCAAACATGAGGTTTGCTTAATAGTTTTGATTAAAAGGATAATAGTTGAACATACAAGATCTAAAATGCGTAAAAAGGAAAAACTTGCACATCATTAAAAAAATGTAATTCAATTAAAAAGCAAGGAATAAATCCCATTGGTATTTGGGATATCATCAAATACCTCTTTACAGGGAATGGGTAGGACATACAAACATGCCCTCCACCTACATCATTAGTTTCCTAGGGCTGAGAAGTTGAAGCACTACCTTACTAAAGAATCTTATTAACTAGATCCCTCGGAGAGTGCTCTTGAAAATATTAGCGTCAAGGGAAAAATAACTGAATCTAGGCAAAAAGTTAAAAACTGTTTAAGAAAAAAAAACACATGAATTTTATCTCTAGCTTATCTTACAACGAAAAATCTACAACAATTGCAACCAGAGAGCCATGTCGTGTCTCGTTGCCTCGTATATTAACAATTCAAAGAAAACAATAATAATTTTTGCACAAACAATAGCAACGTTTGCAACACTTACTTTTTATGTATCTATCGATGTACTGCATTGCAATCATCATATACATGCATAACTGGCATAAATAACAAGAAATGAAAAGCAACAATATTCTACGTATCATTTTATAAAATCATATTTACTTAAAGTAAAAACATCATAATACAATATTTCGCAAAGGTTAAAATGGAGCCTGAAGAAGCAAAGGAAGCTACCTTTGCGAAATATCGTATTTATGATGTTTTTATTTGAAGTAAATATGATATTATAAAAAGAAATAAAAATATATCTAACTCGTATGGGAATAAATAATTTTACTAAAGCATTTCAATGTCCCATCCAGGAGGTACCGTTTGCAACTCATTCGCATAGAGCACTTTACAGTTTTTATATTCTAAAGAACTGCCCTACAGAGATAAAGAAAAGAATAGAGAAATCTGTATTGACCTTCACCTTCTTTTTCTTAATTGGACTACAGATGTGGTTGACCCCAAAAAAAAATGGTGATAAAGTTCGAAATTAATCAGATATATGTCTGAAGCAAGAAGACTCAAGTCCAGGGCATGTTGTCAATTGAATAAGTCAAGTGACTGTCTGAAGTGACTTAATTTGGGATATGGCTTTACTTTAAATTAAATATTTTCTTTTTAAAAATGGAGAGAGAAATTCGCCAACCGGACAACAAAAATGCCTTCGCACATTGAGCCAACATCAACGGGAATTCTGTACAGCTGTTTCATCCTCATTAGGAATCATCAGCAGAATATACCCTTGATGTTTGGCTCAGTTGCGCGAAAGCTTTACCCAAAACCACTCTCGATCCCGGGAATGGGCCGCCGAGATAAAAAACAATAAAATAAAAAATGATCCTGAAAGATCCAATATGTTAACCCCTTGTCCTCTCACTGAAAGGCACTAAGGAAATTAATTACAAAAAGGCAGCATCATAAGTTCAATTGAAAGCAAGTTTAACGTCCGTAATTATTCATAAATGGACCGGTTGGCAAATTTCTCTCTCCATTTATGAATAATTACGGACGTTAAACTTGCTTTCAATTGAACTTATTTTCTTTTTTTTTTTTGTTTGAACATGATTAAAAAAAAAGAAAATTCAACTTACTGGATATAAGATTTCAAATTTGGTTTAGGCTATTTTTCCTCTTTCTTAGAAATGAAGTACACTCACACTTTCCCTTGAAACTCCCTGATCTTCCCAAGGGCAATGGAGAGGGATTCATTCAGTTCAGAAACTTGTGTTCTACTAAATGGAAAGTTACTCAAAATTGTAAATTAAATTAATTGTGAAATTTTGTTAGCTCTTGAAATTCAGGATTTTGGAAGATAGATGGTTGATAGTTGAAATGAGTCAAGTGATCACAAAAAGTGTTAAGAGGCATTGTCTGTAAGAGTCAGACAGGTCCTGATAGTTGACATCTCAGATTTTAAAAATAAGTTGAGGATAGCTCCTACTAGGGAAGGTAAGATGCCAAGTAGGGAAATTGTTGCAGAAACCACACATATCCTTCAGAAAAAAAACCTAAAGTAGCCCTTCCCACTTTTTAAAAATGTGAAATATTCCGTATTTGCATGGCCTGTAGTGGCTGCGCTGTTGTGGTACCATACCAAATCACGTTTGGGAGTGTTTTGGTAGTAGTAAAGTGTGCTTTCGAGCTGGAAATGTCGTGGTACAACATAAGTGCATTGATAAGGTACTGCCAGAAATATGCAATATAGTCACTGATGCAGTGAAAAGAAGAGGTGTATACAGCTTGCGCTGATGTCCTACCACACCATTCATGGAATCAACCCTGAACTATCATCATAGGCTTCTTTCTCAAAAGACGAAAACGTTGGTACAACCTCAGCGCAGTGAATTGTAAAATGATGTTGTGTAACAAAAGTAATAATGTTTCAATGCCCATAAGCCAGTGTGCTAAGGTTGCAGAATGATCTTGTATAACGTAATAAGTAGTATGAACCTAATGTAGGTCTACCCATATTATAGCGTCATGGTACCTGGACCCACTATTACACAGTGATTTTTCATGTAAAGGCTTGCAACTTGCATTACAATAAACTATGGAAGGCATCATAAAACGTATTTTGTAGGAAAAGTGGTTATTAGAGATTGTTGCAATTTTACATAAGTAGCTATATCGAATGAAATTTTCAAATAGCTAGGAAGCAATTTGTTTCTTTGAAAATGTGAGTGGCACTCAGTGATTTCTTGGAAGAGAACGTCATTTTACAATTCAATAATTCACTGCGCTGAGGTCGTACCAACGTTTACGTCTTTTGAGAAGGAAGCCTAAAGTGATAGTCCAGGGTTGCTACCATGAATGGCGTGGTAGAATGTCAGCACAAGCTGTACACACCTCTTTTCATTGTGTCATTGACTAAATTGCTTATGTTGTACCACTACATTTTCAGCTCAAAAGCACATTTTACTACTACCAAAACACTCCCAAACGTGATTTGGTAAGGTACCACAACAGCGCAGCCACTACAGGCCATGTGAATACCGAATATTTCACATCGTTACATTTTAAAAAAGCCAGGAGGTTACTTTAGGATTTTTTTTCTGAAGGATATGTGCAGTTTGAGCAGCAATTTTCTCTACTTGGCATCTTATCTTGCTTAGTGAGCTACCCTCAACTTAGTGGACATCTCAGATTTTAAAAATATCAGATCTGCCTGACTCGTAATGAAAAGTTAACTTTCTTTGATTTGTCTGAATGGACGGGAGTCATTAAGCTTTAAAGGAAATATATTTTTGTCTTGTTTTAGACATGCATCCATAATATCTATCTTTTCAAAATTACATACATCTTGATCAAGATGTATGTAATTTTGAAAAGATAGGTATTAAGGATGCATGTCGGACAGTCATACATACATTACATGAAAACCTTTATTTTGAAATTGATTTTATCAACTGTGTTAGTCTTTCAGTTATGCAAAGACAAATTGAAAGAGAAGAATTTAATAAAACTACAGCAATCCTTGGTTGTATCTAGGTGCAGTAACCTCTGAAACTGAATGAAATACATTGTCAGACACAACATGACACTATCTGCAAACAATGCATATGATATCACTCCTACAAAGCTGTAGCCTTGATTAAAGTAAATATGAAGTAAATAGTTATGATTGAAAGCAACTTCCTATTAAACTATAGATTTATCTGTATATCTATTCTGTAACAAAGTTAGTTTTTTCACAATTGAAATACATCTCTCTAATCCTTGTTCTTACAATACATTGTAAGAGTAAGGTTTATTTAGAAAAAAATCTTTTATTTTATGTGAAGTAGAGAGCACAACAGATACAGAGACAAAATTTAGGAAATTGTGAAACTGACAACTACATGTATTGCATTTAAATTTATTATGCAATTTTTAAGTATTTACACTGATGCATTTGCTGCAGATCTGCATTTGGCACTGAGAGCAACATCACTTAGGCAAATTATTTGCTTTTTAGTATCTAGTAGTTCATTAATGCCTTCAGTAAGGTTTATTTAAACCTGCATTATGTGTCATTAAAAAGATAATTAAAATAAAATTGATAAGATATGAGCTGATAAGTACTGTCACTTTCTAGAACTACTACTGATTCAAGAGTGTAGTTTTACTACCAAAAAGAAAAAGAAATAAATAGTAATTTCTTATAATAACAATAATGGATGGAAAACATATAAAAATGATTAATTACAAGAAAGATCGTTAAAAATGATCAACAATAATAAAGATAATGGAAATAATTTATAACATTAAAAGCAACATCATGGAAGTTTAGCAAAAACATTAATCTCAATATCTGAAAATGAAACCTTCGCATTCCTTTTTCAAGCAGTATTTCCAAGGCATCTTTCAATAATGAATTACTGAAAAAGGAAAAGAAAAAAAAAAAAAAAACATTAAACAGTATTCAGTATTTAATATTGAATTGATGATTTATCAATTTTGAAATCATTGCCAGAGTAACATATTGGGTCAAGTCATAAATTTCCAGTCTATGCAACAAATTTTATTTGACTCGGGAAAGTTTTTACCCATTTGGAGTAAGCAAGTATCCCTCAGTTTTATCACAACAATGACAGCTTACTTATGGCATCAAGTAATAAATTTAAAGACAGTGAAATGGAGGGATTAATGATCATTACATAATGTTGTGCGAGTTAAAAATAAGGAAAAATGATAAGACTTCTAAAAAACATGTTGAATTTGTGTAGCGAGGGATTTTAACTGATAGGAAAGAACAAGATTGATTTTTGAAATTTTGTTCTGGTGATAGGTCATTGAAGCATGAACAAGACTACAATGCTCATTTGACTTTGATGATCGAGTAAAAGCATTCCTGGAATGCAATGTGTACTCAGGAAGTGGTGGATTTTAATTTGTCGCCAAAGTACTCGGGAAGTGGCAGACAAATTAAACTTATCACAATCCATCCTATGCCTCCTCTTGGAAAAGATAAAAGTCAGCAAGGTGGATATTTGGGTTCCATGTGCTCATAGCGAAAAGAATAAGGCAGATCATTTATCAAATGTGACAAGTCGTTTCTTGATAGTTTCATTATTGGTGTTGAAATATTGATCATATACTGTAATGTTTTACGCAAAAGGCAGTGGACAAGGATAAATCCCCAAAGTAGGATCCAAAGCTGTTCTGTTTAAGGTGGGATTGTCTTGGAATTATTAACTTTAAGCTATTGAATCATGATGGAATGGTTACTTATATGTCCAGTACCTGCAGAGTGTCTAAAGTTTGCTCGAAAAGCTGTCTGCTCTCATTAATCAGAGAAAGAAAAAAAAAGTGTTGTTCTCTATGACAACGCACAATCTAATACAGCAAGAAAAAAATTTTGACTCTTTGGCTGGTCTGGTTCTATCTCGCCCACTACACTCACCTGATCTTGGGCTACAGGTTATCATCTTTCTTGGTCGCCACAAAATTCTTTAATAATAAAAAAATCATTTAAAGAAGGCTAGATTTTGAGATATATTCTTGGAATATATGCTTGTTGTTTAGAAATGGGTGCCTTTTTAAGATTTTATTTTTAAAATATTTCATCATTGTTACTTGCAGCTCAAAAAAAAAAAAAAAAAAATAGGAAAGTTTTTATAATTTGTAAAGGAGATGACTTCAAAGAAAAATAAGTCGGGGAGTTGAAAAGAAAAAAAAAATGTGTGTTAACACTGTGCAATTTAAACTTCGGGTTTTAATTATGGTTATTTTTATTTTGGATTTTTTTTTTTTTTTTAAAGGATTGGCAATCATTTGCTAAAGCCATTTAGAAAAGCCATTTTTCAAAATTCCAATGAAATCCAAACTACAGAAGTTACAGTTTGCTTCCCATGATATATCAAAATACCAGCTCTCACCAACCAACCAAAATAAAAACCATACTGTCAGTGTTGCAGAGAACATGTTAGAAATTGCAGGTCATCCCTCCAAAAAACGTCATGTGACTTAGAAGAAATTGAAGGTTACATACCCTTAGTTTAGACTATAGAATTGTTTGCATCCATCACTTAAAGCCCTGTTAATATTGATTTTCCACTAAACATGCTTTCTATTAAATATTTAAAATTAAGTATTAATTTCTTTAAAAAGTTGGAAAAGCTGTTTTCTTTAAACAGTTTGTGGAGTACAATTGGTGAACTCCTTTATTCTCCATAACAGTAATAAAGAAGATAAGAATTATATCAGGATAACTGTAGTTATTTTAGTAATAGTTAATTTTAAAGGTGAGAAGTCTACTTGGATTGAAGATATTTTGGATGATTGAAGAAGTGAACATGAATTTACAAAAATTGGACAGTACAATTGGTGAACTTGAAACTTTAAAACAGTTGTTTTCGATTATGTAAATTTAGATTTTTGGTTTCTTCAAAGGTAAATTACGGAAAATTGTATATTTATAATAATGATTATAAAAATGAAATGTGTATCATACGTCATACAGAAGGTTATACGTTCTTTGATTGTGTTACCATGCACATGACTAGTTGCAAATTTCATAATGGTTATTATTTCATTCCAAATTGTGTTCGGAAAAAGAGATGATGTATTTCTTTTCTGATAACTTGAGAAAGGAGACCGATTTGGTCCTTGAAATATTGTTATGGAGAATAAAGAAGATAAGAATTATATCGGGATTGAACATATTTAATTTAATCTGTTAAATCAATGACAAAGTTATTTTAAACATAATAGCTAATGAATTTATATATCCCAATAAATAGTTCCTAATAATATTTATTTATTTATTTGTTTTGCAGGTAAAAGGAAGTTACGAAGGATATTTCCCTCAGTATGAGGTTGTTCCATAATGTATTTAAACTTGATGTAAAAACATATGACTGACTTTTGGAACTTGTAAATTAAAAAGAAATTTGCAAAAAAAAAAAAATGTATTTTTCTTTTTTTAAATTTTATTGTTTCAGTGTATAAGGAACAAAAAACAATGCATAATTGAAAGAATATTTTAAAGAGTTATTATTTATTTATATTTTTTTTTTCCATTTTCTCGATTAATGGAGAATTTGTATCAAGTTGTTTCATTTAAAAGAATGAATTTTAAAAAAAAAATTGTTGTGTAAAAAAAAAAAAACTTGCTTTTTCTTTGTTTGAATGTAACATGTCAAAATGAAATCCTCAATTAGTGAAAAGTTGAAGCAAGTTTGGTCTTGGCAGAATAAAGCTAATAACTATAAATATTAACAGTATGTGTACTTTCATTATTCTATTATTATAAATTAGAAAAAGAACTAGTTGATTTCGTAAATTATCAAACAGTTTGTACTGTTTTAGCTCACTCGTTTTTTTTTTTTTAAGATGTGTTCGGATGGATCCAAAGATGAAATGCAAAGTAAAATATCTCAAAACTCTGCCTAATAATTTATGATGGAGCTTCATATGTTGTAGCTTATTTTTTATTGATTTTGATAATGAAGTAAGTTACACCAAAAGCACATGCAAACAAGTTTTGTTTTTTTAATCAAGAAAAGTATTTAATAAGAGACATTAAAAATAATGTTAATGTTAGAATTGCTGAACATTTGATGGATTGAAATAGAAAATAGTTGAACCTATTCCATATTAGTGAATGGGTAGCTCTCCTTTATCACTATTGTGACGACTTTCTTTCCATTGTAAATGTGTTTGACTGTTCTCACACTGTGCTAGAGTTGCAAGTTCTACCTTTTCTTTGTAGTTATCTGTATGTTATATCTAGGCTTAATGCTGTTCCTGCTGTGAAGTAAAAGCTGATCATCTCATTCTGGAACATTCAGGTTGTTTGTTTTTTGTTTTTTTTTCTTTTCTGGGTTTTTCTTGTAGTCCGTTATTCAGTGTAGTTTTAGTCAGTTTTTGTACTGTGATTTTCTACGGTAAGTACAGTGATGATTTAGTACATTCTACTGTGCCTTTTATTTTCAAGTTTTTCTTTTTATCTAATTTGTAAATTCCAGTAGAGATCTATTAGAGATTTGAAGCAGCACAAATTACATTTTTTTCATTGTTTTTAATATCAAATTTTTGCTTTCAAATTTAAAAAAATACGTTTTAATATGAATATTGCATAATTTTAATTGAGTTTGCTTGTTTTCAAAAATTTCTTCTAATTGTTCAATTTGTTGTATGGTTAGTTGCCGAAAGTTGTTTAGGTTTTTTTTTTTTTCTCAGTTAAATATTTAAAAACTAGCTTATTGTATGTTTTAGTGAGTGAATTTTCACTCTTGAATCATATCTCCCTACATTGCCTCTTTATGAACTATTCTGCAGAAAGGCAGCCAAGCATTACATAGGAATTGCAAGTCAAAACAATATGAGACATACAAAATTACTGCACTCTATATTAGTAAACATAAATTTAGGTCAAACACTATACCATAAAGAGAATTTTTAAACCTGTAATATCCTTTTTAAAATAAGGCAATAGATGTCCTCTGAAAGATTGTATAAAACTATAAGGTTGGAAACCCTAAAATGTCGGTTTGGTTGACCTGCATATATCACCACTTTAAGGGAAGTAATTTAAAGCATGCTTTATATGTGTAGTTATGTTGGTTGAAGGATTACCCCTACTGGATTAGATATTGCCTGAACATATGAGGTTCTTTCTAAATTCCGCATCCTATTTTGCTAGTTGAATCAAAATATGGAGACTACAGATATTCGACAAGTGATGCTTTACGAGTTCTAATGAGGCTTATGAACAGCAGAAGCAAAGGGGAACATATGTAGTGTGTTCGGTGAAGACCATGTAAGCGAAAAGACAGTGAAGCATTGGTTCCAAAAATTTCGTGATTGAGATTACAACGTAAAGAATGCTCCTAGAGGATGCCATGAAAAAGGGGTCTTGGCCAAGGAGGTGAAAACTGATCAAGTCTGACCCATACCAAAATTGAATTCGTTCACTACAAACCAACATTTTAGGGTTTCCAAACTGATATTATTACTTGGGAGAGAATAGTCAAATGTATAGTCAGTGGCTTAATTATTTATCTCTCAGAATAAAACAGAAAAGAAAAAGAATCAATTAAATGTAAAGCTTTTGTGATAAAATGCACTTTATTACAGGAAAAACAAGTTGGTCTGCACCTGAAACAGTCCTTAATTATCTTGGAAATTACAATTTAAACAAAAATTTTTTAGGGAAGATTTAGTCATGGGTGTATCTGCAAAAGAAGAATTGCATAACTGAACTATTAGAATTTCTCATTAATTCTTCGTGAGAAATTTCCTGCACTGAAATTGAACAGGTGTGATTAAGAAGGAAAAGATTCCACATTTTGGTCAAAATAAACTGAAATAGCCATTTTATTTCTACAATGAAGATTATTTATTGATATAAAGAAGGGAAAGATGTCATGTTTTTGATGTGCTGGCAAGCCGTTGAAATTTTAAGTTTAGATAAAGAAAGAAAACATTCCTAGATTGCTTTCCTTCTTGACCTCACCCAGTGTTTAGTTCACGTTTATCTCGACAGAGCGCTTCTAATTTTTTTATCGTTTTTATTCTAATGTGGTTTTTGATGCTTTTAAGATTATATAACTGTTCCATATCTCCTTCGTAGGTTTTTTCTCCTACCATATG
>JAFIDM010004315.1:40862817-40887646 GCA_023159025.1 Thereuonema tuberculata | reverse complement strand
TCTTGTAATTGCTTTATTCTGAACCGAATTTTTCATATCAGTTACCAATAGAAATTCAAGTTAAGACATTAAAAACATTAAATCTTATCAAAGAAAATTCATCAATTCTGCCGAAAAATTTTTCTTACTGATAATCAGCTTTATAACAACTTTAACGAAAGCTATTCAAATTAAATCAAAGCTAACTGACACTATTTCTACGAAAAAGTGTCTAAGAAAAAACAAATCGAAACTATATAAGTTAGTTTTTTTTGTTTGCTTGTTTTTGGTTTTTATTAATTTAATTTTTAAACATGATTCCATAAAAGCAAAATGTTTGATTACTATTTAATTCACTATTCATGGGGAAAAGATATTTCCACAGTAAACAAAGTCCATTTCAAAAATCACACGAACCGAGATCTGATGGCGATTTTGTTTCTCTTTTGTTTCAAGGTTAAAAAATAAATAAAAATGAAGACGAAAAAGTATCATGACGCTTATTTTCGGATAATAACAAAACTGCATGATTTGTAATTAATTGCGATGGGGGTGGACCCGTAGGGGTTTAAGGTTTCCGTTGCGGCGATCGGAAGTGTTCTTCCTGTTCCTGTCGATGTTTGGTGTCAGTGCGACGTGTCTTTGGAAAAAGAAGGAGGAATTGCGAAGATGCGATAAGATGAGGCTGGATCCCCCTCCTCCCCCCACTGGCATCGCCCGGTCGGATGCAACCAAGTCAACAGGGGGTGGATTGGAGGAGTCACGGAGGCAGCGCGCACTGACGGCTCAGGCCCCCTGTGCTTAGCCGCTCGGCTTATTTCAAACCCTCGTCCGTCGTAGACTTCGAGGAACCACGGAACGGAGGAACGGCACCGCTGGAACAGGCACTCGAGGAACACTCGGAAACGAGATCCATTTGAAGAAAAAGATGCCCGACGCCAGCCACCACCATGACAGCGATCGATGGCAACACAACGGACGGTGAGTAACACATGACGTCATTTGCAGGGGATAAGGGATAAGGCACAGGAGGGGTTGTTTCAAGGAGCAAATTATGCCTTTCTAAAGACAGAAAATTAAATCCTAAACGAAAGGAAGATGTCTTCTTTACCACCCGTCTTCTCTATTTCCCCCCACCCCTAATATTGATTGAATGGCATTTGTTGTTCGAATGACGACCATCATTACATACTTTCATTTTTCATTTTCAAGGAGATAAATGAGATAAAAATCTCATCTAAAGAAAATATCCAATCCAATCACCCACTGAGTCTCAAATTCCACTGGGATCAAATGAACACTTACTCCCAGTGTCAACGTAGTCTCTGCACTTTGTGGTTATATTAAAAATTCCCCCTTAATTTACATTTACAATCATTCAATACTTTATTTATTAAGGTACCTTTAAAAAACAAAAAACAAAGCTTTTAATCCATATTTTAACTGAATATATATTTTCTATGTCAATTAATAATTCTAGTTTTTCTGTTTAAATATTAGGAACAACTCTGATATTGAAGCTTGTTAATTTTTTCAAATCGAATTTTAATTTTTTCTTTTAAGTGATTTTAAGGAAATATTTTCGTATTTGCGTTTTGATTCCAAAATATTTTTCTTTCTCCGTTCAATCTGATTCAGCCTTGTCTTGCCAAGGATTTTTATTCACTTGCCATTAGATATTTTCGGAGAATAACATTATTTGCTATTTCTTTTTTGCTTTGTTAGAATAAAAAAACAAATTTTTGACCTTTTATTATCTTGACCTTTTCATCTAAGGGATATCTGTTACAAATTTTACCTTTTCCCCACCAGCTGTAACTTTGTTTCTCTTTGATGTCATTTAAGGCTTTATTTATTTATTTATTTATTTAGTTTTAAATAAGAAATTCATCAGTGGAGTCATACTCAATTTCTGATATACTATCACTTTTTTAATGTAATTGATAATTACTGAAAATACTCAAAACCAAACACGACTGAACACAGTAATGAAACACCACGTGCTAATCAAAGCATTGACCTTTATATTTAATTCACATTATTGGACTTCATTCCAATAAAATTACTTCTTATGTTTGATAAAATATTACAAACGTTAATAAATTTTCAGTAAAATTACTTCTTATCAAAGTAATCAGTTTGAATTAAAAAAAGGAATTTCAATTTTACTATTAATGGTGAAATCCTGTCTCCTCCCTCTCCATTAGTGATCTAAAACTGCCATTATTTTACGTTATAAGCACAAATAATCCTCTTGTTTGTCCAATTCAGTCTATTTTGTACGTAGTAATTATCATTTTTTTTCCCTTTTTATTTGATTTTGTTATCTACAAATCCCTTAAATCTTTTAATTTCGATTTTATTGTCAGTTTAACTAATCGCCATTTAAAAATGTTTGCGTGAATCACGCGAAAGAGTAAAGGGATTAATAAATAACAGGTATTGAAATCAAACAAATCATGGGGGATGCTAAGTTAATGAAACTTCTGTGGTGAAGCGTAACGGGGTTTCTTTGCATTGAGATCAATATTTTTATTAGCAATGTTGATTTAATTTACGACAAGTCCATAAATACAGTAGTTTAAAGGAGATATCCAAATCAAAGCAGAATCAAAAGAGAAGTTAATGTTTGACTAATAAGATCTTTATTAAAATTAATAAGACTCCGACAAAAATAATTTATCGACATTTTTACAGTGAATCAATAAAATATATATATAAATATATATATAATTTATATATATATAAATAATAAGGATTTATAAATCCTTATCAAGAAGTAGATTAAAAATATTATATTTCGAAAGTTCAATACGTCTGAGGAAACGAAATTACTTGTTGTTTGAACTCGTAAAAAAACAAACAAATGACCATAAAATGTTTACAGTCAGTTTTTCAAATTTTGGAATGTTTCCAGTAGATGTGGCCTTAATATGTTTGTAGAAGATCAGTTGATTTATCGAGATACTGTATTGATTTCTAAGTCATTTACGAATAAAATAGGTTTGGAAGATTTAAAATAAAATAGTTTCTTTGAAGTTCATCTCCTCTGGGACACTTACATTTCGATATGCGCTTCGTTTGGTTGGTGAGCTGCGTCACAGACTGACATAATTCACCATCAATTCATTGAATCTAAAAAGTGCTGGCGGAGGAAATTGTACTCAGAAAGGGTTTCGAAGAGTGCTAAAATTTTCGTGCCTATGGCGGTAAACATCAAAGAAATTTGGCTAACTCAGGCAATTGCAGAAATCGACTCATTGTTTGTATTGAATGTTAATATAATTTTATTATCCCTAACAAGTACCGTACAGCAAAAATTGTTACACCATTAGTTTTAGAATATATCTTAAATATTCGAAATAAATCACCTCTGTTAATATGTTCAGAAGTAATCTGGCATAATGGCTGAGATCAAGAATGCAGCTTCGATTCAGTTGAGTCCAAGCCAGATTTCTATTTATTTGTATATTCGGATCACCTTGAAGTAGAACATGTACAGTAGTTTCATATTTTCTGAAGTAAATCATGGGATAATGGTTAGAAGCTTTGCTTTCAGTAGGAAAGGGATTTACTTTTTTTTTATCATTTTTAATAAAATCAACAGAAAAATTAAAGTTAATAATAATTGTATCATTACAATTGCAACTGTTTAATGTATAAAAGATTTTTTCCTTTTAGCAATCTTACCCAACTCTGTTGGGATTTTGTATTATGTTGATCACAGGGTATGCTTTTCGACTTTAAAATTAGATTTTAAAACTTTTTTTTTTTCCTGTTTTTTTTTTTTTCAACTTATTTTAAAACTCGTTTTTGTGATTCATATTAAGGGACATTATCTACAATTCTTTGTGATAGGAATATACCATTCAATGAAAATGGATTTAATTAAAAGTCTGTAAATAATATAAAGTGTAATGTTATATTAACATTTATGTATGTCTAATTGTAATCAATACCTATAAAAGGCAAATGCCACTGACTGACTGACTCACCGAGTGACTCACTGAATGACTCACTCAACGCACAGTCAAAACCGCTGAACCTAGGAACTTGAAATTTTTGGGATGGGTTCCCATATGACGTAGGATTTTCACTTAAGAAAGGATTTTTAAAAATACCACCCCTAAGGGGTGTAAAGTTTCAAGAAACTTCAAACCCCCTAAGGGGGTTTGAAGTTTCTTGAAGGTTAAAGGTTATCTCGGAAACGGTTTGAGCTAGAAACACGAAATTTGACATGAGTGTTCTTTGTCAAAATCAAAACTACCCGTATTCGACGAATTTTCGATATTGGCGTCCTAAGAGGTGGAAGTCGGAGAGGGGGGGGGGGGCAAAATTTTTTAAAAAACTAAAAATGCACCTGGATGTGACAATTGGAACTACAAAAACATTGTTGTTCAACAATTGGAATTAAAATGTTGATGTGCATAATAGCGCCACAGATTAACCTGGTGGCGACAATTGGAACTAAATTATCGTTGTGCCTATTAACCTGAGGCAAAAACTAGAACTAGAACTAAGGGGGAGGTCCATCCGGAAGGGGATGGGCAAACATTGTTGAAGGATACTTCCATGAGATTTTCGGGATAGATATAGATTTGTAATGATTACATGATTTTTTTTTTTTACGAACTGGGGAAGGTTTGAAGTGCTAGGGGCGTAGAGAAGGGGAGAAAGGAAAGGGAAGTTAGGGATCTCGAGTTACAAAATTAAAATATTGCCTTTCTTTGTACATATCACGTGATTTTTTGTACCCACTGGAAAAGTTTCGAAGTGATCTCACAATTTCAATTTCTTTCTCATCCACGTCATTGTAACCCGTACGAAGAACGGGGATTTTGCTAGTCATTAATATTTATCTCACGTCAAATATTCAGTTGATGCTTTGTGAATCCTTCTTTCAGATTGCTACGAGTAGAAATGAATTTTCTTTCTCGCTTAGTCTTTGTATAAGTTTGCATTCATTTAGTTTTGTAGCGAAGACATTCCATTTTTGCAATCTTAAAGTTTATATTCTGATCTGACGTTTTCATTTCCTGTTAATGAAACTGTTTATTTCTGTAATACATAGTTTGTATTTCTTATGTAATGCTATAAGGTTTTTTTTGTTTTTGTTTTTTCATTTTTCATTTCCCCTCTTCGTATTCTCTAATGTCTTTTCATCATTTAATTGCGCTATTAACGTTTTGTGAAATGTTCAATTGTTGCTAAATGTCGGCTTTTTGTCACTTATTTGTCGAGACGATATAAATTGTTTCCACTGCTATAAAATGAGTTGTCAGAAATTTGTAACAAATAAGAGGAAGTTATTAGAAAAGCAAACAATGCATCCAATACGTGATTCAAATGTATCCAAATAAAACTTTAAAATTATTTATATATTCAGGTCCTCTTCAAATAGGAAAAGTAGTTATATACTGTATATTAATGAATAATCAAGATATAATAGCTAAGACCACTGCCTAGAATGACTAACAATATAGGTTTTACTTCAGGTGATTCCAAGTAATTTTTTTTTTTTTTTTTAAGAATTGAGTATTGGGATCACTTTAAATAGAATAACAAAAATTTAATGACATTTAGAGATAATCGTGGTATAAAATCTAAGAGTATTGCCTTAAACGAAGAAGGATGTAGATTTCGATCCAGATAATGGCAACTGAGAATGGAACAATTGGTTCGATAGTTTTAGAAGTAATGATGGTAGAATAGAGTGCTACGAGCACTGTCTTGAAAGAAGAAGGGCGGAGGTTCAGGTCATTAGAAGTTACAGTTTATATGTACATTCGAATCACCTTGAAATAGAACATTTAGTTTGATATTTTAAGACATTTTCTTGGGATAATGAGCAGTATCTTGAACGAAGAAGAGTGAAGTTTTGGCTCATGTTAAAAAAGGAAGAAACAGTTTAATGTTTTCAGAAGTGACCATTGGATAATGGTTAGAAGTTCTTCTTTGAATGAAAAAGAGCGTTAAAAGGGATTTAACTTTATATAACTTATTCCTTTTGTCCATGGATATAAGAACTGGAATTACCGTAACCTTTAAGTTGCCAAAGGTGATTGTTTAAAGACTCAATTTTGAATGCAATTTTGATGTGAAAGTATTTTAACACTACTTTAAAATTTGCTTTTTATAGCGAATTGTTTTCAGATCTTGTAGAATATTTATTATGTGATCTCTTGAAATCGACAGCCAGTACTTGATTCTCCCTACTTAATGGTAAGATATGGTTAATGGTTGTTTTTTCGTTCGTTCATTTCATTTCTCTAATATTGCAACGTTATTACGTTCAGACGAGATATTTTTAATTACACGATACATAAAACCCAAATAATGTTAATGTTCAAAAGAGGAAACACACTAAAATATTATAAAAAGTCAGTATTATAAAAGTCACTACAATAAGGACTGTAGTATAATATATCTTATCAAGACCCTATACAATAGCTCTTATTGTACTGTAATGTGTAATGTACAACAGCCCTTATTGTACTATAGTGACCGAAACGCTGTGTTTTTAATTGTAAACAGTGACTTTTTATAACATTTTAGTGTGTTTCCTCATTTTAACATTAATATTTCAGCACTCGTAAAATTTAATCGACCAAAATAATGTTGTTGTTTTTGTTAGTTCAAAAAACCTATCTGAAATTTTGCAATTTTGGATTTTAAATTTTTGACAGGTTTTCCGGAAACTGTAGTATTCTACAAGAGCGTTATGGAATTGGATGAATAAAATGTTTTGAGTAATACTTTTGTTTCTCCCTACTTATATTGTTGAAATACTTTAAACATTTTTTTATCTTAAAAACAACCAAGAATACTTTAAATATACATATGAAAAAATCATGTTAGGTTTGGGAAAA
The DNA here is from genome assembly GCA_023159025.1 of Thereuonema tuberculata. NCBI lineage: Eukaryota > Metazoa > Arthropoda > Chilopoda > Scutigeromorpha > Scutigeridae > Thereuonema > Thereuonema tuberculata. Next base: position 40,880,798 of record JAFIDM010004315.1, on the reverse strand, counting down.
CTGAATCAACGCTATGTTTTTGATTGGATTATTTAATGCTCAAAAGCAGAATTAGGCTAAACTAATAGACAAAATAGATCCTTATTCAGATTTGAAGTTTTTGATTTTATTCATTTTTTGCCAGATATGAAAATATCACCAAGATTATATTTAAGACTTCTCGGAGACTAGTGTACAGGTAGCTTTCTATCTGTATCTTAATTCTATCAAAATAAACAAGGAGATTACAGATGGTAACATTTACTTATCATTACAATTGCAGCTGCCTTATATACATTCTGTGATTAAAAAAAAAAAGTCGAAACAGCATGAGGGAAACGTTCAGTTTGAATGAAACTACTCACCCATTAGGATATAACTGATTAAATTTTAGTTAGTCATTGGAAGTGTCTATCTTTTGGTCCATATTTTATCAGTTTACATTACCATTAATGTAATGTAATCAGTTCAAAGATTGCGCTCGATATAATTACAATTAGGCAATTGCAGGATTTCGAGAGAGGCCTCATCGTTGGACTTTGAGAAGCCGGCTGGTCATGCAGACCAATCGCTCAGCATCTGGGTCGTAGTTGATGCTAGAATCGATGATTGTGAGAAGGTACTTCTTCACGTCGCCAAGGTTTTGTTGGTTCTGTTGGAACGACTTCTTGGGACAATCGGTTTGTTGCGAGACAAACCATAATGGCTCCGACAGCCTCACTCGCCACCACCCAGAGAGATCCTGTATGCAGTAACCGGTATCTTTCTGCACCAATACTAGACGAATGGCAGACCCTGTGGTTTCATTCCCATCGCCAGTTACGAGGTTGCCTTTGACACCACAAACTGGATGCTCCGTCTAGTGTAGTCCCGTGCCTAAGAGACATAGTCTGCTGTCGAATGGTTTCGCACTGTTTTTAGTGATGAATCCTTCTTCTGTCTTGTAGCAGATAATCGTCTCATCTGTGTATGGAGAACTAGCAGCGCTGCAACCTTGATAGTATTGTCGAGTGGGACAGTAATGTAGAGTAATGATGTGGGAGCCATTTCTTATGATAGCAGATCCTCTCTCAGTGATTCGAGGAACTTGTAATGCACAGTGATACGTCTAGTAGATCCTGCAACCCAATTTTCCAATAGGATATTGCACGTCCAGATACGTTTCCCAGCAGTGCTTTCAAGCAATTTAAACCCTTCCTTGGCCAGCCAGGTCACCAGACCCCAATCGAGCATATTTGAGACATGCTAGCACGTCAACTGCATCCATCATCGAACATCCGGTATTTGGAGCAACAATTATAGCAAGCTTGGCGTGCTCTGTCACAACACAACATCAGGACTTTATTTCACTCCATGTTACGCTAAAAGGGGTGGCGCATACAGAAAAAGGTAACCGAAATACGAAGCTATATTATACCAGTTGGAACTCTTTATCGTACAATTACATGTCGTTAAATTTACAATTGGGACCTAACACACTTAAAAAGCACATATTTTTAAAAACTTTTCATTACATATTGCAGGGTTCAGGTTCAGATCCCTTCGTCAGATGACAGTGGAACAAACTGGAAACAAAACCTCAGTTTTATAAACTACATTTACTTCCTGTCATGTGATCAGGGTAACTCAATATTATTTTCAGGGATTGCAGGGTTTATATATATTTTTTTTTTCATTTTTTTATTATTAACATCAATTACTTAAGTTCATACTGCACTGCATTATTTATAGAAATCTCTGTATTGTAACATTTTTTGTTCCTGATGAGCAGACTCATAAAAGTTCCCAAGGTAATGGTCATTTTGGTTAGGTCCCAATTGTAAAATCTACTAATCTCCACATTAATGTAATGGAAAAATGTTCTAAATATCTTTCTTCATTGTAAACGACAAATTCGATGTGATCAGTGATTCGATAAACCATGTTAGTGCACTATTCAGGTGTTACATCACTGATCACTGCTTCAATGTTCTCGTGAAGCTGTTTCTTCATATTTTATTATAGAAACACTAATACAGCTACACTAAACATAAGTAAATCAGTTAGGTTCCCAGAATTTCTAAATTTTGTATACTTCGGTCGTTTACAGGGTAATTGGTGATTGACCGTGCCTGTATAAGAACACACTTGGAGTGTGGAAAGTTACTTCAAAAAATATGGTACAGCTGTTGAGGATTTCTTTGAATAGGGTGAAATATAGTTCTCTTAACATTCCCCACAGAAGAGCATCACATAATGTATGGTCAGGACTTCGAGGGATCCCTCTTGACACAAGCTGATGTGGAAACACTTTATCTAACATTTCTCTGTCTCCATGGCCTATGTGTGGGAAGACTCCTGCCCTACTGAAACACTTTCTTCTCAAAATCCAGATTATTAAGATCACAAAGTGTTTGTAAATGTGATTGAAATCGATTAATGATTTGCTCTCTGTATACTGTAGCGTTTAGAATGTTGTGCTACGATTTTCACCTTGAATGGAATAGGGGCGCATAACACCATGACTTGAAATTGCCGCCCACACAATTACCTTCTCAGAATTAAATGGTCTTTGCGCATAATCGTCAGGCTTTTCCCAGCCGATAAAGCGCATGTTTTGTTTCTTTAAATGTTTACATGTCAGTTGCCAAGGATGACCCATCATTAATTTCTGTATCATAACTTTTGAAGTAACTTTCCACACTCCAAGTGTGTTCTTATACAGGCACGATCAATCACCAATTACCCTGTAAACAACCGAAGTATACAAAATTTAGAAATTCTGTGAGTCTGGCTTACTTATGTTTAGTGTAACTGTATTATAATACTATTTTTCCCCACCCTACATACTACCATGCGTTGTTATTGTAACAACTATTCTGTTATTGTTCAGTAAAAAAATTGTTTTTTACTGTGAAATTTGAATCAATTCCAATCTTCTCTTCAGCCAAATGGCATTTACAAAGCTTCATTACAAATGGTGCGTCCTTCATGGTGCTTCGATTTTTGAGTCACAGCACACTGCTGTGTATAATTTTGTATACAATGTTCAAAATTTGAATTATCGTGATTATTGTGCTGTTCGTAGATTTTGATATTTATTTTTCTCCTTATCTCCTTAACATGGGTTGGATATGTATCAAAATCATTAAGATTTTTCCTTTTAGCAATCTTACTTAATTCTAGAACTTCTAATATCAGGTTTTTGTGTTATGTTGATCACAGACGGACAGATGGGCTTTTCAACTTAAAATTGCAATTTAAAACTCATTTTTTCCTAAACTGATGCCTATTAAGGGTATTATCTATAATTCTTTGTGGTAGAGATCTACCATTTAATGAAGAAGATTTGGGTAATATTATTCTATTAGCATTCACTTACATGTCTAACTGCAATTATTATCATTTGTCTGACAATTATTTAATTCTTTATGAAATCCTTACCCTAAGATATCTTGAAATGAATTTTCTTTCGCTATCTCTCTCTCTTAATCATTCTATCAGTTTATATCCATTTACTTTGCGGAGAAAACACTCCATTTCACCAATATTAGAGATCACTTAGGAACACTGAGTTTTTCTCTTCAATTTTTACAACTGCTTGATGAAATTGTTTATTTCTGTATTTTGTTTTTCTTATTTGACTCTACATTTTTTTTTATGTTTCATGTCTTCTTCGTATTCTCTGTTGTTTCTTCATCAATTAATAGACTTAATATTTTGTGAATTTTATTAACTGTTGCATAGTTAAAAAAAAAATGTCGGCTTCCTATACTTTTTTTTTACAGGATATATGTTAAAATTATGTTTAACATTATTTTAAATGTAAGAAAAAAAAACAAAAACATTTATTGTAAAAGTTATTATAATCAATATTTAGCAGCATTTATTGTATTGTACTGTATATGTGGAATATTATCTAGGTAAGGTCTCCACATGTTGTTCATTTTTATATCAATATATAATAGGAAACGATTGAAAGTACATTTAACGCCCTGACGCAGAATTCTCTGCGAATAGATATTACCATATTCGTAATTCTGTCCTCAAGTTCATTGATATTCCGAATTTTCGTGCTATACACTCTTTCTATCACCACATCACAACCATAAGTCGCAGGGCGTCAGATCAGGTGAATGAGGAGGCCATTACAAAGGCCCTATCCATCTTCTTAGAAATGCGCAGATCCAACTGACGATGGTCAGGAAACCTGAAATAGACTTGGAAATCTTGGATTCCCGGTATCACAATTTCCAAAAACCGATTAGTGAACTCTTAGTCATGTACGTTTTTGATTTATTTCTGATACAAGTGACTTCCCCTTCATTGTTATGTATTAAACGTAGATCCAATTCATGATTCAAATGCAATCCATTTAAAGTTTTTATTTATTTGAAGTTTTATTTATTGTATATTCGGATCACATTGAAATAGAGTAAATAGTTATATATTGTATGTTCAAAAGTAAACGTGGCATAAAGGCTTATAGTACTGCCTTGATGTAGATTATGATCAAGGTGAGTCTTAACTAAAATGTTATTTTTCTTAATTAAAAATAGTTAACGTGCGGATTGAACTTCAGATAAATTAAAAATTGGAACATGCACATGTTAAGATAAAAACATTTTCTAAACAAATCAATTAAAAAACACGATCGATTTCAGTTAGCAACCGCTAACACGGATTTATATTGGAGTGTTTTTTTATCAAATTTGTACGCCTGAAGACAGTTAGAGGTTGCTAACTGAAATCGATCGTGTTTTTTTAATTTATTTGTTTAGTAAATGTATTTATCTTATTATGTGCGTGTTCCAATATTTAATTTATCTGTTATATTTATTAACTAAATGTTATATGTGCGTTATTTTTTACGTATTAGTACGTTTTTAAAATGTTACTTATTTATACATTCGGAGCGTCTTGAAAAAAGAACAGTTTCTTCTGTACACTAAAAACTCGTTTATCCAGAAATCTGATTTATCCGAAACGATTTTTAGAATATTTTAAAAATACATAAAAATAAGGTGACCAACCGTCCTCCTTGAGGGAGGACAGTCCTCCTTTTTGAAGCTCTGTCCTCCCTTGAGAAGTGTCCTCCTAAATGTCCTCCTTTTGTAAATTCTGTCCTCCTTTTTGATGTTTGAAGAGTAATATGTCCTCCTTTTTGATATGTGAAGTTTAAAACCTTTTTTTTTGTTGTTGGTTGAACAGATACGTTTACAGGGTTTTTTTTTTGGTTAACAGATAGGTTTGGAGTTTTTTTTTTTGGTTGAACAGATAGGTTTATACCCCTGAAACATTTTTTTTTTCTTCAAATTATTTGCGTCCTCCTTTTCATTTAAAAAAAAAATGGTCACCTTAACAAAAACATTTTTTCGTCGCTGTAATCAATCTTTAATAGCATACACAAGCGATTAAGTAACTTTATCTGTAACTATGTAACTGCAACTTTAGTAATAACTTCAATATACAGTAATTAATGTAACTAATATTAATAACTTGTACAGTAGATGTTTAACACAATATATTCCGGTTCCATCAAATTCGGTTAAACGAGTTTGTAATGTATCTTAAAAAGTCATCATGACAAAGTAGCTAAGAGCCAAAGAAACAAAAGACCTAAATGACATTTTGTAGCAAAACATAAAAGCTACATAGAATATTAAATAGAAACAATATTATGTCAGCATAATAAAAAGTAATAAATGGAAGATTTGACTAAAGATAAAAACTTGATGGTAGTGACATTGCGTGAGGATGGATGTGATGCATAATTTGTGGTTTTTTTTAATTTACTTTCTAAAGAAATTCTTTCGGGCGATCTGAAACGGAAGGTCCAATTTTTCCCATTTAGTTTATGAGGAGCCACTTGCCTTTCCTTTTAGTTTTCTAATAACTTGGTTGAATTTTTGTTTAGTATTCAAACCATTCAATTGATTTTTTTATAATATAGATCATTCTGACAAATCCAAAATGACAACAGAAAATACCATCTAATAAAGAAAAAAAAAATATTATTTCAAATTTTAACAAGTAAATTTTAGAATTAAAATAATTAAGTATAAGAAGCCGTGCGGTTTAGCCGGCGGGCTGCCGTTGTGGCCGATGCGCCAGTACCTGGGTTCGAATCCCGGTGGTGGCATGGCTGTTTCTTTCTTCTTCTGTGTTTCGTCCGTTTCCCACCTGGGACTTACTATCTCAGGGTTATCCTGGACGGGATATAATTCTCGTCCCCCCTTTCTTGAATTTCACTAGCCTCGCCCTGACGTTGTCAGGTTGAGCTAGTTACGTGGTCCCTAGTTGGCCAAAATCGATAAAAGGAAGGAATTAAGTATAAGAAATCATTAAATATAAGTATAATTAAGTATATTCTTTTCTACTCAATAATTATTCAGATTCGATTACTTTTATTTTTTTTTTTGTTATTGTGAGATAATAATTTTAATTTCTGAACTTAGTTTATCAGAGAATGATACAGTAAACTCCCGATTATCCACGGAATTAGGTGGCGCGGCAACTACGGCTAAGCGAATACCGCCGATAATCCGAAATAGGACGAAAAAGGTCAAAAACAAACACAAAATGCTTTTAACAAGTTTTATTTACATTAAAATGGCAGTACATACATTATAAACAATTATTTTATTTTATCTTACTTTATTTTCTTACTTTTCAACAAAAAAATCGGTTAATGGACCACTTGAGGTTTACGCCCCTATCGACGTCACATATGACGTGTAAGCACATGTGGCGAGAGCTTGTGGGATAAACAAATATACAACTTTGTGTGATTTACGTAAAAAAACGTCGATTTTTTATATTTAAAGACTGTTCAGTACTGTGCAGATCCTTATTGTAATAATTCTGTAAAAACGCTTGGAATATCCTTATTTAATACAGTGTTACCTCCGAATAACGGACAGTCACGGGACCGGAAGTTTCGTCCGTTATTGGGAGATGTCCGCTATTGGGGAGGACTACCTTTTTTTGATTTTTTAGCTTTTAGCATGTCATTTAATGAAAAATTACGTACAATCTTAATTAAATTTCTACAATGAGTATTGCGATATGAGAGAATATGAACAATTGCAAATTATTAACTATATTCCTTTTTAAATGAGTGCTAATCCGTTTAAAATAATGGTAAAATTAATTACAATGTATAGAAAATTAATTTCTAGCCATCCATTTGATGCCTTAAACGTGTCCAAACCTAAAGTTTGACGGAATTCTCTGGCTTTTTCTAGAAGCAAAACACCACTTATATAAATGTTCTTTGCACGAGCAGAGCGGAACCATTTTATCACCACTTCGTCGATTTTGCTTGTTTCAGTTTTACGAAACTTCAAATTCTTCGAATTTTCGTTTGAATTCACCATCCACATTTTTCTAATCTCATCTTTGTCCTTCAAAAGTTTACTTATCTGAGTTTTTTTTCAACTTTAAAACGTTCAGCAAAACAACGCCCACTCAGCTTTTCTTTTTCAGCAAATTCAAGAACATCAATTTTCCTTTCAGTGCCAATCTCTTCCTTTTTGACGCCATTTTAATTAGCACTAAATTTAATCAACACGTTTATAGGATAGCTTTACGAGGGATTGATATTTAGAAAGCAACTGCAGTGAAGTAAAGGGCCTCAGATTCGTGCATTGAATTATGGGACACCGATACAGTGTATCAATGTATGGGACACCTATGTAAATACAACCATGATGTGTTTGTCGAAACGTTAATCGAAATTTTTTTTTTTTTTTTTTTTTTTTTTTTTTTTACAATTAAAATAACTGTCCGCTATTCGGAGTGGATAATATGGAAGGTCCTATTGTAAGGGACTGGGACCCGCAATAATGTCCGCTAATTAGACGTGTCCTCTATTCAGGGTGTCCGTTAAAAGAGGTAACACTGTATAATTTTTCCTCTATATCTACACCGGTTAAAACAAAGCACTTGGCTTTGTTTATCCCACATGCGAAGCAGTAGCCTGGTGGGATAAGTTATAACTACGAAGCCCCGCTTATCCTCAAGTGGTCCATTAAATTATATCCTTCTTTGAAAATATATTGCTGTCGTCTTCTTCAATAGGCGATAATCAACTCTACATCCAATCTGAAAATTTTGGAAGGCTTACAATCGTTGCATCCAAATCAAATCTTTTAGTTCAGCCTCTATATCTACTAGGGTTAAAGCGAAGCACATGGCTTTGTTTATCTCATAAGCCAAAAAGTAGACTGATGGGATATTTTGGAACTACGAAACCCCGCCTATCTTCAAGTGGTCCATTGTTTTTGTTTTTTCGTGTCGAAACACGAAAACCCCTACTTGGACGTCGCTAAATGTGCCTCTTTTATTTTTTTACCTTATTCTAGATTTAAAAAATGTTTGTTGATTCCGTAATTTATTGTACAGCAAAAAAAAAAAAAAAAAAAAACGGAAATAGGAGAGGTCCGCGGATAATCCACAAAGCGTATAATCCGCCCGCGGATAATCGGGAGATTACTGTATTATGAAGTTCTTATTAGAAGTCTTTAGTTTTAATTGCTTATCTAGTTTGTATTCAATAATTATAATATGATTTTTCTTTTTCTTCTTCTTCATTGCTCGATTTCTTAATATTCAACTAAAGTTCAAGGCCACTGATATAATCTTTCGTCTGGAAAATCCTTTTTCAAATTAATTGATTAAATCTTAAAAAAAAAAAAAATGGAAACAAAAAAAAAATCTCAACTTGGAGCAACGAAATTACAACGTTCTATATCTCTCTTGATAATTCTTTATAAGCCGAATTCAACATAAATCAATAATATAATGCCATTGGGTAAAAAAAAATACTTTTGCTTTTTTGCCTTGAAGAAAAATCCTTTATTTGGAACATTTAATTTTTTTTAAAAACTGACTGAAGTTTTGATTTTGTTGAATTGGACTTTGCTTTTGATTACACTTTTGAAAGATAAAAAAAACCTCTCTTCCATTAACGAAAAGACTTAAAATCTGTTGGAAGGAATGAAGATGAAAACTTAATATACTGGTATTTTCATTCGAGTCTTGATCGACGAACCGAGATCTAATAAAAAGCATTGTAATTGGAGATTCGATTCCAGTTAAGAATGGATTTTTTTCCCCGTCCCTTACTGTTCTCTCTCTTTCCTACTAACTTTACTACTCACTGGATAACATGGCTCTCAACCAGAAGCAAAGCATATCCTTAATTAAACAACTATCCCAATAATTTGTTTCATAAAAGATTACACATCCTAAAGAACATCATCCCCAAAACCCACACACAAGAGCTACACCAAAGAAATAACACAATTCCCAAAAAGTACTACGCTTCTCTTTCTATCAATACCATCACGCATTAACAAAATTTTTAAATCATACAATGCAAAACTCGCATTCAAACAAGCTTAAAATATTTAACAAACGAGCTTAAAATTATCAAACTCTTCAATCATCTTTCTCCGTTTCATTTTAAATATATTAGAAATGATATAAAATAACTTCACCTTTCTTCACAAGTATTCAAAATATTAATTTCAAAAACATAAAGCAAATTTTCGGGAAAATTTCGCTTTCCCTTAATCAAGCCATAAATAAATGGGAACAGAAACTAAACATAACAAACACAAATGGTTGATAACCCAACAAATTGTAAAGACATGAATACTCAACAAATTTCTATGTTGTTACAATGTTATAAGTCTCATATAACTCATATAATGACATAACATTGTACATAATAACGAACGAAGCAACATTGTTTATCAAATACAATTCCTTCAACATAATCGGAAGTAACATTAAACTCTACCTACAAACACATCCTGATACATAATAAAATCCCCTAGTCACATTTCTTATCATCCCTTCTCCTTTTCATGTATTATTATACTTATATTTGATTTATATTTATTTCTTTTAGTGCAATCAAAAAACAGAACTTTGGTTTAAAATCATGTAATATTTAGTTGATATACAAGTATTTTCGTTGTCCATTTTCACAGTGACATTATATTGTATAATAGAACTAGCAGCAAAGCCTGTCGGACGACAGGCATAAAAAAATCTGAAAAATCATTTTATTATCAACTATCAAATATAAAGTAAATATAATCTAAATACTGCACTAACTTGTGAACGAAGCTTCTACGGCAAAAATGGTTTTGAGTTTCGAAATTAGCGTAAACAACTGAGTAAGTATGCCATATTTCATTAAAATAGATGCAGTGGTAACAAAATTATTTGGTTTTGAACGTATGCTTTGTTAGAATTTCAGTTGTCGAGGTCAGTTCCCATGAATAAAATTTCATGGAAACAACATGGAATTACACAATGAACTAATATTTTCATCTAATTTGAGTAGCCTTGATTCAATGGTATCATTGAGTACCGTTGGATCTAACTTAATAGCTTAATTATTCGAGTTACAGACAGCTTATTGTGCTTTAATTCTCTGACAATTTGTAGATTTTTTAATAATCTTTCTTCAAGTAATTTAATAATAATGCATTGTTCCATTACAATATTAAATAATGTAGATGTCATATTGTTTCCTATTAATGATTGTAGCAACCAAACTCACCTTTGTATAATCTAAATACTGCGCTAACTTGTGAACGAAGCTTCTACGGCAAAAATGGTTTAGAGTTTCAAAATCAGCGTAAAAAACTGAGTAAGTATGCCAAATTTCATTAAAATCGGTGCAGTGGTTACAAAATTATATCGAGTTACGGACAGACAAACAGACAGACAAACTTAGCCAATTATATAAGATGATAACAAATTTTCCTTCAAACAGTGATATGCTAAAGATATGAAAAACATGAAGTATACCAAAGTAATACCAAACAATTATAGCTGAAAATTAAAATACTGTGTAATTACATCAACTCACTATTTAATGTCTATCATCGCCGAATTTTCATGTTTTCTATTCAATAAACAGTTCTCAAATTTTTTTAATAAACAATGCTTCTTTTATTTTTAATCGAAAGCGATTATTGAAAATGGATAACTGCTATCCGAACAAATAATGAAAATATTTCATAATTTTGAATTAAATTTTTTATGATTTTAAAACAAGTTAGGTTTTTTTATTACAGCATACATACTGCTTTTTCTATTATTTAAATATACATATTTCTTTTATAATAAGTCATTATTTTTTTCAATAATATCATCAGTCATGTAGATTTTATTTATTTATTTATTTATTTATTTATTTATAATTATGTTTGCTTTCATCTGCTTCGGTTCTCTCCTCCTTTCCATTATCCTCCTGTAATTCTTTATTTTTATCAACGGTGACACTTTCGTTCTTACCTCCACTTCAGTATCTCTAATCCCTTTCCCCATCTACCTCCGTATCGCATAGTTGAACTCTTAACTTTCTCTCTCCCCCACAAACCTTCACTCCTACCTTTCCTGTACAACTGTCATTTGCCACCCAACCTCTGATGATGATACTCCGTGGAGTTTCAAAGGTAAATTTCATGTATTCCCTTTAGTAAAACCTAGTGCAATCCCAATTTAATATTACTTTTAACCTAGTCTTACAGAAGCAAGGGTTTTAAGCAAATAATAATAAGCAAATATCTAATTAGGCTTTTTGGATTCTTGGAGGCGAATCTAAGTTCTACTGTTGGAAGACAGGGGAAGCTCTAAATTTAAAAAGCCCTAAATGAATTATCTTTAGTGAAAATCTAATTTCAGTTATTTCTTCTGAAACTTGTACGAGTTGTGGAGGAATTTAGACTTCTTTTCAGGACCTCGCCTGCCTTTTTCTTCACTTGGTCTTCTATCTAATAGAGGGCCTTCTCTTGGTTTTCTTCTTCTCGTTCATACATCATAATTATCATTGTGATCCTATCCTTTTTCATTCTCTTTTACTGTCTGAGCTATTTCAAATGAGAGCATAGTTATTATTCTTTAGTACTTTTTCATTCGTATCATTTCCCTAACATCATTTCCCTATTATTTTTTAATTCTGTCTTTAGCTTTTCTCATGGCAGTCCTCAAATTCTTCATTTCCGTTGATTGTAACCTGCTGTTGTTTTTCTTAAGCCATTCTCTATGTAGGTCGTAATTGGGAACCGATAGCTGTTCAATAGCAGAACTTTGCATGTTAGTGGAACTTCTTGGAAAATAATAAGCCATTTATATTTTTATAATAATTTTGTGCTGATCTCAACCTTCTACTGATTCCTGCGCCCAAATTTCCATTAGTTGTAGGCAAACCATATTAAAAAAGATATTTCAATTTGACTCTTCAGCAGTAACAAGTAAAATGTATAAGATATTATCATTCATGAATACGGTTTGTAGTGGGATCAATTTTAAAAAATAGGACCAAACACACTAAGATAAATAATATATTTATAAAATTCATGTTCGTGACATGTACATGTTGCAAGGCATCCTACACAGACCTCTTCATCAGACTACAAATAATAAAAACAAATTAGGACTTTACAAATTTGGATTACAAATATTCCATATATTATAATAATATCTAAATATCAAATATCAACATTAGCCAATTTATTATTAAAACAAAAGATATAAGTTAATCAAGCTGATACTGTAAAGCATTTTTTATTGACAATTCGGTATTATAACACTTGTTGGATTTGGAATTAATCAACAATGACTCATAAAACTTGCATTAGTATTGATCATTAACAATATTGTAAATGATTGGATTGACTACCGTTATTAGATGGCCATTATTCTTATGATGGACTGCCGTAAAATATTGGTAATTGCCCTTTTTTATGGTGTTGGAATGCTCGTTCATTCGAATTTTTACCTTTCTACCCGTTTCTCCAATATATTGGCACCCCCCCCCTCCTGATTGACATCTTATTCCGTATACCACTCCCTTTCTTTAATCTCTTCTTTGGACATTATGTTACGTTCATAATTTAGGACATTTCTAATGGTGTTTCTTATTTGCAATACGAATTCCTATATTTGCCAACAATGGGGTTAGTTTGTTTTTTAATTCTTCTTCAAATGGAATACTTACATATTTAATTGCGTTATCATTTTTGACTTTATTAGCATTTCTTTCTTTAAGTTTTCTGTATATTATCTTATTGATAAAATCTATAGGATAGTAATTCATTACAAAAAGTTTTCTAATTCTCTGTAATTCATCATCCAATAATTTTTTGTTTGAACATACTCTTAAGGCTCTTGTGACAGCCAATTTTATTACATTAGTTTTGTAGGAAGTTGGTGCTGCGGTATTAAAATTTGATGTAACACCTGCATACACCTCCTTTCTATAAACCGTAGTATTGAAAGTATCATTACTTTTAATAATCATAACATCTAGATAACGTAATTTTCTTTCTATTTCATGCTCCATAGTGAATTGGATCATTTTATTAACTGAATTGAAGTTTAATAGTACTTGGTTTATTTCTTCCTTGTTTATCAATAAAAATGTATAATCCACGTGGATATCTGGTCATAACTGAAGCATTGTCCTTTACAATCTGTAATTCCCAGATTTCATCATCTATTAATTTCATAACACACTCCGCTAAGACTGCCGATGAGGGGAGACCCATAAATAAACCTATGGTTTGTTGATATACTTTATTATTAAAAGAAAAATATTGCAAATCAAAGAGCGATCTAATTAACCTTAAAATTTTTTTCATATCTATATTTTTCTTTTTTTCTGTTTGATCATATGCATGTAACACAGCTTTTTTAATGAGATTGTAAAGGACAATGTTTCATTTATGACCAGATGTGGATGACACGTGAACATGAATTTTTTAAATATATTTTTATTTATCTTAGTGTGTTTGGTCCCATTTTTTAAGAAGTTAAGAAGAACTTTAAGCCTAAACTTTCATTAAAATGGAACAAATTATTTTTTTTTTAATTCTGAAAACGACGAATTTATTTTTCTAATGTGAAACAAAGAAATTTTCCATTTTCTGAAAAGAAAAAAAAAATCCATATTATTTATTTAAGTATCTAAAACGGATTAATTTTAGTCGTATCAAAACATGCGCAATGGGTTAAGACAATGAAATGTTAATAGAAATAAGTTTGAAATCGATTGTCTATAGTAGTTTTCAAAAAAGAATGGTTTGCCATATATGGTCATTAAGTAGCGATCGATTTTGTCTGGAACAAACGTCACCAGGCATGACGTCATCAACTTGAACTCCGAGCAGTTAGTCCAAGATGGCGTCGTTTTGTGATCGCATAAGCGTGACCACGAAAGGACAAACTTTGCATAGCCAAGCAAGGGGAATAGTGTGGAATAATAATAACAATAACATAAAAATGTATTCGTAACTGTAGAAAATACAAAAACCAGAATGTTCTCGTAATGTTTAGTAGATTCAGTTACGAATTTTAGCAATAGATGGCGCTGTTACGTCCTGGAAACAACAATCCATAAGCAAATTACGTCATCAAAAGCTCTTCTTTCATGAACTGAACTGTAGGTTCTAATGCTTTTGTTTGGGGATTTCACTTTCTCGACAAGGGCCCATTTGGAAAAGATTTTAAATGTAAGTTGGATCCTCCAAGTTACAAGAAGATTCGAAAGTTATCAGGGGAAAGTTCACTCACGTACATACAGACTGACTGGTTTGATTAGCCTCGCTTTACTATTCGAAAGGAGGCTAATAAAACTGGAGATAAAAATTGTAGTGATACTCACGTTAATGTAAACTTCCAGTTTAGTCTGATAATGTAGATTAAAATACATGAACAAAGAAGAAAAAGGAACGAAAATAGGCATCAAATCTTACTAAAATAAATGCGTTACAATATTTTTGAAAACCCTTAAGAAAGAAATTATCGATTAGAAGCGGCATTTTCCCATGAAATTAAAAGCTGATTTGGATTATGATCTCATTTAAAGTTTCTGCTCGACATTTCCCTCAGGATAGCAGACATTACGCAGTCATAAATATTTTCATCATTTCTTTCACATCCTGTTATTAAAACAAACGGGAACAAATTGGCCTTAGCAAAGATTAAAACAGAGATACACATTATTTATACAGAGGGAAAAAGTTCTTTGATATTACAACATAGAAATTTATATTTTTGTATTTTGGATGCTACAAAAATAAAATTGAAATGTTCAAACTCATCCTCCCTATATTTCCCGTACTTTACACTCACACTTTACACTTTACACTCCCGTACACTTTACACTAAAGTACGCAGTACTTTACACTTTCCTTAAAAGTGTGTATTTTCTACCTCACAATTGCAGGGAATTATTGGAAACTTCACTCTCTACTCGGCTGTCTTTTGATTAATAATATGTTTTCATTTTTCATAAATTGATAACGATTTGCTTTTTAGGTGACATCATTTTTTTTTTAATTGAGTTTTTCTGGAAAGTTTTTTTTTTAATTAAAATAAAAAAAAAAAACTCAAACACAAAAAACGTAATTTCAAACTTTTAAATTGAAAATAACTTTTGTTTTTCAATTTAAAACGGAGCGTCACGCAGTACGTTTTTTTAGAAGTATTTTGTTAATTAGAATTGATTAGCTGTTGACCTTTTTATTTTTAATTTTCAGCTTTGCTATGTTGTATGAGAAGAATAGAATTGAAACAAAAAAGAGCAACTGCATTCTTTCTTACGAGACAGAGATCGAATATTTAATATCTAATCCATAGTTGATTAGAAAGACCATGAGTGTCTCAAGACTTGTACTGCTTAATCAGAAAGGGAAAAGAATTCAACAAGAAATCCCTGAAAGTCTACCTTCCTTTAAGTCTTTTTATTTTGTTTATCTTGAGCATTTTATTATTATTATTTTTTATTTTTCTCTGTTTGAAATCTTCAGTAGTTTCAAATTGCAATATCTGCCGAATTCAAACACTTCTTTTTTTTCTGAAAATTAATTAAATCCCCGTTAATCTTTTCAATCACTAATGTTTTTGCCATTTCAAAGCACCCGCAACTTAGTGGATTAATAGATTGGGTCTCGTGGTGGACGATCCGTGCTAGGCAGGTTTTCTTGGAGTTCTCCCATTTTTCCTTCACTACTTCCATCATTCCTTCTTCATCCTCCTCTCCGTTTGTCCTTCTGTATGTGGAGATACCACAGTAGCCTTAAGGTCGCTGTAGTTGGCTTCCCTGTCACCCGTATTCACCTTACACGTAACATAACATAACATAATTAGTGGATTATTACATTATAATTATTATACATTCGTTTATTAACGTATAATTGTTTATTATACATTCTTAGCCTTTGTTTCGCTTTTAATGGTTTTTCTATAAGAGTTTTCAAATATTTAAAAGCGGTATTGTATTTCGTCCATAAATGAGCATGCCCAGTTTCAAGAAGATCCATTCACCGATAACAAAGTTCGTGGACAATGATACAACACAAACTCACACAAACATATTTAATTGTTTTAATTTTATGAGCCTCACTTTTAAGGCTAAAACAAATTCCCTCAAAACTGAATTGGCGAATAGCATAAAAACTCTTGATTTTGTTGGACCATTAATGGTCGAGTAACACCGGATATTGAGTACCGGGTTCGGTTCTCATGTGGGTTTCGTGATGGTGGACGATCCGCGCTGGGCAGATTTTCTCGGGGTTCTCCCATTTCCCCTCCACTTCTCCACCATACTTTCTCAGTCTTTCTCTCCATCTGTCCTTATTTCCGTGGGAAAGTACAATAGACCTCCGGTCACAGTGCTTGGCTTCTCTGCCACCCACATTCACTACATAACATAACACCGGATATTATTTCTAGTAGTAGCGTGGCTCCTATAACTGTTACTTAAACAGTTGTGACTTCTTAAAAGCGTCAATTTCTGTTGCAATTTCTGGGTAAACAAAAACTGCTAAGAGTTGAATTGATAACAGAAGCATCAATTACCATTTCACCAACTTCTGCAATGAGCAATCTTAAGTAATCTAGCTGTTCAATCTTGTACAGAAGCAAACTCAAACTTAGCATAGCAAAATCACAACAGTGGAAGCAGAAAAAGCATCTGTTATTTCAACAGCTACCATGATCACTACGACTTCAACTAATGTTCCAATACTAACTCTTAGATTTTACTAGAATAAGTACCACAAAATCTGCAACCTTTATTTAGAGGTTCACAAAATCGTGGCACAGAAGACATAAGTCACGTGACAAAATGTTTATTCGCATCTTATTCAGTATTTGAATTTCCACCCTTGTTATCATCAGTGTTTCAATCTTTACTTAGTAAATCAAAAGTGAAAAGAATGAAGGAAGTAATAAATAAACTGCAAACATACAAATGCTTAATTCAGTAAAATATTTTCATGAAGTTTTGACTGACATCACAAATCTTAGGTTATTATTATCGTCAGGTCATTATCACCAAAATATTTTATTGTTTGCCAAAATAATAAATTTTAACTTCTCTTCGCTCAAATTTAGTAATTGAAAGAAATTTAATCATCAGTTTTTTTTAAAATAACTTTTATTTGAGACTATTTTTAATTAATTAGAGACATTAATGTAATTGTTGCAAATAGATTATATTAATCAAAGATCTGCTGTGATTATATGAAATCCTGCAATATAAAAAGTAAAATTGATAATGAGACATTCGCCTAAACCTTTCATTTGTAATCATTTTCTTTTTCAATCACCATCTTACCAAATATTTCTTTTTTTTTTCTTCTAAATTTAACAAGATTTAGTTGGAAGAACTTTAATGGAGAGATTGGCAGCTTTTAGGAATGAAAAAAGTAGAATTTCTGATTGGGCAGATCACTGTGAAGAAGAAGGACACAACCCAGATCCAATTGTCAAAATTGAATGCGAAATTTCCGAAGAATAAGAGATCGAATCATGTTTGATCAATAGCAAAAATTGTATTAATAAGGATAAGTTCCCTAAATGAGTGGTGCATCATTTGGATATGTTAAAGAATTTATGAAAAAATAAGTTTTTAAATATTAATGACTAGCAGCAAAGCCTGTCGGCCGACAGGCATAAAAAAATCTGAAAAATCATTTTATTATCAACTATCA
>JAFIDM010004315.1:40848887-40859497 GCA_023159025.1 Thereuonema tuberculata | reverse complement strand
GGTTAATTAATTGGGGAGCGCTCACAAGATTCTTAATAATAGACAACGTCTCTCTCTTTTCAAAATGCATACACCCACACACAACTGAGGGGAGGAAGGTTGTTAGGGGTTAGAACCATCCATTGCATCCGAAAATGGAAGAAATCTAGGTTCTTTTTGGTCTGAAAATTCATCACCATCTAGGAAAGGGCATGACCATCATCTAACCCTCCCTTTCGAAAATCTTCCGTAGCGTATGGCACACAACACACACACACACACACATATTTTACAAGCTTCATTTTCATTTTCATAGAAACATACTATTATTTGTCTGTTTCCAATGCTGAATATAACAAACGGTATTAACGGGTAGTAATCGTCTGAAAGTGCCTTAGGAATGAATCATGCCCTAACATTTTAGCAGATAAATGGGATTGTAATTTATTTTCAGTAATGAATTGTTAGGCAACAGTGGATGAAGTGTTCACATGCAGACTATGGATCTTTGAAGACCTATGTTTATGCAACAACACTAGGTTTTCCTTTACCTAAATCTAAACTCCTCTGAGTTTGTCTGGGAATTATGCAAAAATAAGTTAATTGATGATTGCAAATATATTAATTGCTCTTTGTATCATGTGGGACTGCAGCTGTGAGCAACGGCGAAAGAAGTATTTCAAGTCAAATTTCATGAAGATAATTACCGGCATCTTAAAGTTGAACATGTTGGCTAATTTTAAGAAAATTAAAAAATAAAATTTTTGTTTAGGTTTAATATCAGTTTCAATTAGGCTAAATATAAATCTCCCAATTTCTTGTATCTTTTCAATTTACAGTATATTTATTTTCATATTTGAATAATCCAGTATAGTATGTTTACTCTCAAGTTAACAAATCAGATGGCTTACTTAGGGTGCCCTTCACTGACACTTGTTTCTTGTGGATACGATGATTCAGTGATATATTTTACTGGAATATTTCAAACAGACAATAAAACAAAACAAAACAAAAAGATCTAATAACAGTTCAAACATAGTGTTCATTAATCAAATCTGATTTAAGTTGTAGACAATTATAAGGATCACTTAGTTGTTCAGAACCGTGGTATTTTGTAACAGCATTCATTATTACTCCTGTTTAGTAACTTTCTTATTTAAAGAGTGAAGTTTATAGAAACGTAAATACATTTTGTTGCATTACATCAATGGGTATATTGTTTAAGCAAATGTAACTAAAGCGTTATGTTCCGAAAGTGCTTGAAATTATGTCTTGAGAAAGTCTTTGAATAGTGATTGAATAGTTCTTAATTTTATTGTCTGCTAAAATTATCTGACAACGAGATTTGATCGAACAAGATTGGAGAAGGAATAATTACAAATTATTTTTATGCTTGCAAGAAGAAATTCATTGAATGAACATCTGCATTTTAAAATCTTACCATCTGTAAAACCTACATTAAAGCAACAAATGAAATATTAATAGCAATTTATTATTTAACGAATGTTTTATCTTTCTTTCAGTTTCATTTTATTATCTGCAACAAGCCATTATCGGGTGTCACCATCTGCTATCATCAAATCTATGAAAAGAGTTGAACTGTAACTGCGACGTCCCCTCGCGTTAAACTCAAGAAAAAAAAATCTATTATCTTACTTCCTGTTGGGATGGAGGAGGAATAACTAACAAAATCTCCGATCGCCTCTCGGAAGAGAATTCAGACTCTCCAGACAGCATTTGCCGTACATACCGAGCAGACTCTAATGGTTTTACTCCTGAAATTTATATTTGCATTTCTTTCGTATTTTTTCTACGCAAGCTGCTGGTAACTATTATACTAAAAAATTATACAAAAAAATTTCTTGACAGTCATGAAATTTCGGATATAGGATATTTTTAAATTTCTCGTTTGTCTTAACTATTTAAGAAATCTATTGTCAAGTTGTTGTTTTTTATTTTTTTAATTTTGTACTGGTTTTCAAATTATTTTTTACAATATTTTTTGAACTACTTTAACATACAAGATATAAAAATCTTTATAGAGTACATGCCCCCTTCTTTTTTTTACGAAAAAGTGCTCCAACATTAAAAAGGGGAAATAAAAGTAACGAATTGTGTAGAACCACTTTTAAAAAATTATGATTGGTTAATACGGAGAGTTGATTCCTTTACAACCGGACAAATTCAACTATCAGTAGTTTAACGAAAATCCCTTCTTCCATCACTTATTATGCTGAATGTGGCCACCAGCATTCCGGACTATGGCCCTGCAACGTAACTTCGACTGCAAGAATGAACGTTGTAAAATACATAGGGGTATTTTGTCCCACTCCTCTCTAAATACTTTCCTTAGTCCATCAACTATTGTAGCATGTCTGTTCTTTAGTCCCCGTTTTAATAGTCCAAAGCTGCATCGGGCTGGCATCAGGGAACTTTACTGGTATCTCATCGAAGGGGATTGTACGTATTCCTGTTCTGGCTTCCAGTTTTTGATAGAATCTGAGGGATGATTTGGCCGAGTGGCTGGAGGCTTTATCCTTATGAATGGCGACTTTTGTGTCGTCAGGACTATACAGAGCAGGTGTAGATTGCTGTCAGAACATGTTCATAATACTTGGCATTCACTTAGGCATTATCGGAAATTCTATGGATAGCCAATTTGCTCCGGTGACAGTATCTCGCAACCACCTTAAAACCTTTGGAAAAAATTTTATTGCATTGGGGCACAAAATTCGATCTGCAGTTTTCGTCGATGGGATGATATGAAATTGCCTTGACCTTTTCCACAGTCGGTAAGATGAATCTAAACCTCATCTAAAGGGAACACAAAAATCTATACTTATCGTCGACCAGGTGTCGTTCGTAGAGCTTTCTGCAGTTGTCTGCATGGAAAATTGCGACAATGTAACCTTTCTAAAACGATTTTTTTTTTCCATATCAGAAAGACTGTCTGAAGAAAGGTTATTACTACCATAAAATGATACATTCGATAAAGAGGCACCTGGCTAAGACACTACAACATGTCTCAGTTTGAAATGGGTTCACGCTATCACGTCGATTTTATCAGGTTATAAAGGAATCAACCTTCCATAACGTGGGTTTGGTAGCTCAGTGATATAGGCACTGATCAATAGGACCCACGTAATTGATATAGGTCGTCATGACATAGGTACTGCATTGCTACAGGTCTAGGTTTAATCCCTAGCGGCAGTCGGGAATTTCTCTCAGATTTGTTATCCTAGGAAAGATTCACCCAACCTTGTGTAAAATATGGATAGTAATTTTTCCCCAGGGATTAAAGGCGAGCAAGCTTTGTGCTGACCAACTATTTTAACTGGTTCCAATTGGTCGTAGAAACTTTGCAGTCTATATCTTCAGCTGGAGGCTAAATAACAGAGGCAAACACCTGTACCTACACTCACGCAAATGAAATGGTATGTAGTTTCTTGTTGATTTGCAATTTCTTTCCCAAAACGACAGTCCAACGATCATTCTCTTATTTGACACAACGGTCAATAAGGACTTCTCTTACCAAATCGTATCGCACTTTTCCTGCACTTATTATTAATATCCATCGTTCTTTGGTTTTGTTTTTTGCTTTTCAGTCGTATTCTTAACATGTTTATTTAAGTTTGTGAAATAAACTGATTGAAAAAAAATAGATCGAGATGGAAACAGAGCCAGGTTAAAACATTGTAACGAGGTTGAAATAGGTTGTAATACATTCATGTTTATGCAGATATGGCTTTCTAATAGGTATTGAATGAGGTTTAAATATTTTCAGGTGGGAACGTGGTGTCAAAAATTGAAACCGAACGGAAGGACGGATCGGCAAACGCACTTCGTGTTCAGAGGCCCAAACACCGTAGGAATAGGGTATTTTCAGGGGCCATCACCCCTCCAAGTTCGAGATGTTTGGCATTGTTTTCATTGGATTTCCGCTATTAGCTTAAATATTAGAAATGCAATCATCTCATTTCAGTTGTAGCTTTATGGGTAAGGTTTCGGACCATTTGCTGGATGTTGTCAGCTCGATTCCATATACAGTATCTAATGTTTTTTGTTTTGTTTTGTTTTTTTCTCAATATCCGCGTGGTTTGTTTTTTTTTCTTATTTTTCCTTACGTTAATGTACTTACTTTTTTTTATTATTATTTTTAAATTTGGTTATTATTATTGGTCGCCCTTAAATTTATGCTTTAGCACAAAATTATATTCATTTGTTTTCCTTTTAATTCATTGGGTGCAACAATATAAAGAAAAGTTTTTACATATTAAAAATAATTAAAAACTAGTTTACCCATGCGAATCATTCGCAACAAAAAACCACCTTTGATAAATAATAAACAACTACAAAGCTGTCGTGAATGTTAGTTAAATACATTGTCAATAGATGGCACCTTATACATTTTTATAGAAAGGTTTTTAAAATAAAGTTTTTAACGAAAACATTAATTTTAAACAATTTTGTTTATTTTTCGTCATTAGCGGTGAACATAATCTTCAAAATGATTTCTCAATCATTGATTTTGATGAAGTATTAAGGGAAATAATAAAAAAAAAAAACACTTTTGAGAAATAATATATGAGAAGTTGACAAATTTTGTTTTTTTTTATTGTAATAAATCGTTTATTTTTATTAAAATAAAAATCTTTTGTTTGTTTTTCTATCTGTTCTTATTAAATAAACGATGAAATATCATTCCAAAGTGGGTTTTTTTTTTGTTTTTTTTTTCAAAATAGAATATATTTGAAGTTTACGACGCTATAGCATTATTTGAAATGTTGTTTCGCTTTCGAAAGTCGCTTCTGTTAAAGCGTGTCTACATTTTTATAAAAAGGTTTTCAAAATAAAGTTTTTTAACGAAAATATTAATTTTCAACACTTTGTTTATTTTTCGTCATTAGCGGTGAACGTAATCTTCAAAATGATACATCAATCATTGATTTTGATGAAGTATTAAGGGAGATATGGCGTACCGACACAAACACACCTTTGAGAAATAATATAAAAGGATAATGGCAGTGTTGGGGACCTGTACTGACGGTTTCCTTCCTCGGATTTTTGTCCCCGAAACTATTATTGTTTTTAATTGTTTTTAATTTATAAAAAATGTTTAATTCAATTTATTGTGCAGTTGGTCGCACAATTGTAGTATTTAAATCTGCACGCAAAATCCACCAATCAATGTAAAGAAAACTTACAATGTAACCAAAATCATTGTATTTTGAGAACAGTTTTGATGTTATTTATTTATTTATCCTACAATTTTCAGAATTTCTTTTAAAATTCTTTTCGGTTAAAAGAAAGTAAAGTAATTTAGTTGAATATGTTGTTGTTTTATATTTTATGTTATCATGCTTTAAGTTACTAAATAAAGATAAGATAAAAATGATGGAGAAAATAAAGTATCACACTCCAGAGAAACGCTATTATTTAACAACATTTTCCTACAGATTTACAAGCTTATGATGTATTTGAAATTCCATAAAGTACTAACGAGAGATTTCTTTATATATGCTTTTTCATGTCACCTCGTTGACAGTAGTTAAGCAGAAATTGAATAGTTATCAAGTGTTCTCTCTTCATCGTTGACTTAAACAAGCAATAAAATCAAAGTTTAAGCCTTCACGTATTTGCTGTCTTCTGTCATTTATGTATTCTTGCAACCTCTTCCTTCACAAAAGCTATCTTCTGTTCCTCCAGTATTTACACCAACCTCATTTCTTTCCTCAGTGATCTTTTTTTAGCACCCACGTCGTCTTTGCATGCTAATGATAGGATCATTAAGCGAAAATTGTCTGAGACTGCACCAGTTCCTTTATTATGACTGACAATCACGTGATGCTTAGTCAATGTAACTTTTAGACCTTACTTAATAAGTTAATATTAACAGACAAAAATATTCCATTAGCACAGTTGATTCTGCATAAATCCAGCTTTATCAAATTTAATTACGATAATTCAAACTTTGCAGCTAAAAAGAAGGAAATAAACAAAAAAACATATATTCCATACAAATAATGTTAAATATAAATAATATATCTTAGATATAAATATACAGCAAGTTATAATTAGATCAAGAAACGTTATTATCCTACTTTCCAAACAAACTCACCAACTCACTCAGTCTGTAGTGTGCACTGTTCGTTTTCGAAAGCCAGAATCACACTTGCGGACAATTTTACTCCGCAGAGGGGTGATACGCTGAGATGGGCACTTTCCTAAGAAATTCTTTTGGACATTTTCGCTTTTAAGAAAAAAATAACGGAGGAGCATTTTTGCAATAGTATTTATTCTTTCCATAATTCTTTCCCGAAAAGCGCAAATAGAACGCAGCTACTAGTAAACTAACACTGATTAAAAAGTAAACATCCCCTCTTTATTTCTCCTCACCCCTATTTTGATGAAATCGAAGGAGACCTGTCGCATGCGCAAAAGCGCTGAAGGTTCTCGTAAACGAAAACGAACAGAATCCATGTGTCTCCCTAACAACTTTTGAACCCTGGATGGGTCTCGCTATATAAAGGCAAGGACTATAGACGCTCTAACGTTTAATTTGAAATGTTTTCCAAGTGGATTCTGGTCGAGAAATTAGCGGCAGAAAACGACAACTTCCCTAGAAAACCATTAGTAACTAAACATTGGATTCCATTAAACTTTTAAACAATGGGAATTTATCGTTTTAACTAATCTATTACTTAACGGGTAGTTTGATACGATTAAAAATTTATCCGCTGTAGATAATTTAAGTAAAATAATGTGGATTTATTAATTGTTTTCAGAAAATAGAAAATGTCTACCTGTTTTGCATCCGCAGGTAATTTCAATTGAAAATAAAGGCCTTTTGTTTCTCTCTTTTCCACCACTTTAAAAAAGATAATAAATAATTTAAGAATAATATGTTCAGGAAAGTAGCCTGTTTAGGTTCATTTTGTTGTACAAATAAAAATATTATGCGACTGTCAAAACTGTAGGAGAACAATACAGACATCGATGCAAGAATTTTAATACTGTATGGGGGTTTAACCGAAAGTTAGTTTAAATTTTTTCTCATTTGTAAATCGTAGAACTTTCGATTCACACGAATTAATCTAGATCGATCTTACTGAGAATCAATAAGTGATCTTCGCTTAAATGTGCTTTTTTTTTTTTAATTAGTAGCATTAACTTGGCATGGATGGCCACTTTTACTGGAGCGTGTGGTAACGGTCATTCCATCTTCTTCAATTTCATTCGGGGCTGAAAAGCCTCAGTTGGGTTGAGTGATGGCAGCCACCTGGAGTTGATCCCATTGACTTGTAGAGGATGGAAATAAATAATGAATTTCACCTAAAGGGTATCTGCATTCACTATTCACAACGTTCACTAATTGTAAAATTCTATTAATTGCCTGTACAAGTATTAATATAATATAACAACATACCACACAAATTAATTCTTTTGTAGTAATAATTATTTTTGTCTTTGTTTTGTTAATTTACTGTTAAAGCTTCTGGGACCCTACGTTTATAAATAAGTAAAAAGTTATTTTATTTTAATCGTTCAGGAAACTAAAAACTGAGTAAATGGCACAGAAGTTGAAAAAAAGGGAAAACAAAATCAATATTATCAATTATTTTGGTAATTATCAATTAAAAAAATTAATTATTATTATTATTATTATTATCTCGAAAAAGTTTCAAACCATGGGTTTCCCTAGCTAAGACAATATGGCGGGTCAAGGACCAAAGCACATATTGCCAAGTGTTAAAAAAAAAATAATAAAAAATTGGAAGAATAGTTAGTTATTATTATTATTATTATTTTCAGATTAATATTAATCTTATGAGCTAAATATTTTATGAAGAATTTAAAGTGATTTGATTTTTAAAATTTTGTTTTTTTTGAATTCTATTTACAAAATGTTTTTACCCGATTGTTTTTTGTTAATATGCATATTTTAAATGTATTCTCAATACATTGAGAAGACTAGGCATTAACTACGTGTAATTAACAATCAACATTCTTTCGACCTCCCTAGAGCAATGGTTATTTGTATTTTAAAATAATACTAATAATAAGTCATCCCCATATGCAACTACAAAAACACATTCTACACGACACAAACACACATGACGACAGATGCAGGAAATGCCAAACTACGCATGAGACGATCGACCACATAATATCAGGTTGTCTCCTCCTATCCCAAACACACTACTTCCACCGACACAGTCAGGTAGCGTCGATCGTTCATCAACAGCTAGCACACAAACAATTAAATAAGAACACGGTCCCGTACTACAAGTACGTACCACAAAGCGTATTAGAGTCATCCTCACATAAGCTGTACTGGGACCGCCCCATTCACACAGACAAAACCATTCATCACAACAGACCTGACATCACACTTGTTGATGTAACACTTATGCACAACTCCAGAAGGTTATGATACTTAACACAACACGCATAGTTAGAAAATTCATGGACACAACCACACATCCCTAACCCTCCTTGCACACTTTTTTACACTTGGCAATATGTGCTTCGGTCCTTGGCCCGCCATGTTGTCTTTGATGGGAAAACCCAAGGTTTGAAACTTTTACATAATTTATTTATTCATTTATTAAATTTATACAATTCAGTCCCATTAGGAATTCAAATTCCTATCAACAGGTGCTGTTATTTTATTATAATACATAATAATTATATTGAAAATTACATTTAAAAAAATTTTACAAATTTTACAAAATCAACTTATCATCCTCAAACATATTGAAACAAATATATTAGCAAAAATATATTAGCACAAACATAAAATTAACAAATTATTAATCAATATTATCCAATATCCAATTTTTTACCTTATTTTTTACAATTGAAATTCTTTTATAATCTTTAAATATATTCTAATTTATATCATTAAAGGTTTTCTCAATTATATAATTTAAATTTCTTATACCATATTCATTATAGATATAAGGCTAATCAAGTTTTATTCTATTTTTATTTCTTAAATTTAATTTTCTTTTATACTTTCATCTTTTAATTTAATTACACTATAAAAATTATTTATCATTATATTATATATAAATTTTTGTTTAGGATATAATATATATTATATTTTAGTAATATTTGTTTCCTTTTATTAAAATCATTCCATATGTTTTTAGAAAATATCAACTTTAAAACTTTGGTTTGTAAATTTTTAAAATTTTCCAAATGTATATTTCCTACATTTGCCCATATATTAACTCCATAATTTAGTAAAGAATAAAAAATTGCAAAATAAATTAAAATTATTATCTTAAGTGGAAGAATATTTTTTATATAATAAAATATATATATATGGTTACATTTAATTTTTTATATAAAATATTTATATAGTTATCCCATTTAAAAAAATCATTTATAATTACTGTATACCTAAATATTTAAAATTGTTTATTATATCAACTTCAGTAGAAGAAATACATTTTGTACTATTTCCATGTAAACAATCATGCGAATGTATTATGAATTTTTATTTTTTTATCTTCTATTTTCTTTGTGAGTTTAATTAATATTCCTTTTGTTTTTTCTTTATTAAGAACAAGTTTATTTCCATGTAGCCATTTTTGTAAAATATTGAAACTATCCAGTAAAAATTTATTCACAATCTCCAAATTTAAACCTGATGTATATATTATTACATCATCAGCATGGATCAACAATCTTTTAAATAATAATAATAATAATAATAATCATAACAATAAAATTTTTTAAAGCATGGACAACTTTAAAAACTTTCGCACACATAATAAAATTTATAAATAATTAGTCATCTAAAAATTAAAAAAGATACTTAAAAAAGGACGATTTCAACCTGCTCCACTGGAGGTTATCCTACACAAGCTGATGATAACCTGCAGTGGAGCGGGTTGAAACCGTACTTTTTTTTGTATCCTTTTTTATCTTTTTTATTAATTATTTAATAAAATAAATAAATATTTATAATTATTTATAAATTTTATTATGTGTACTAACGTTTTTAACGTTATCCATGTTTTAAAAAATTCTTTCAACCCGCACACGTTAAAAATAATTTAAATTTAAAATAATAATAATAATAATAACAACACTTCTTTACACTTGGCAATATGTGCTTTGAACCAAATTCTTCCCCAATCTTCTTTCTTTCCATATCAAAAATATTAGATAGAAACACACTCTTCCATACATTGCATTAGTATTAAAATATTTATTAAAATACTAATAAGGGAGACAAATTTTCAGGAACTGTACATATTCCTTTTTTCAAGTCAATAATATAGGTATAACAGAATTAAGAATAAGCTTGGCAGCATTGGTTTAAAAACATGAACTATTAATAAAATTAATTGTTGATACAATATGCTTAAACATCTCAAAGTGACTATTAACTAATTTTATTGTTACAAAAAATAAATAAATAAAAGCATGGTGATACAACAAATTTAATTGTTGTTTACAATCTGACTTATTAATTGTAATCTATAATTTTTCAAAATATTGTTAATAATTTAATTCCTTAATATTGGCTGTTTTTCGGTTATCAAATTGTAAGTAATCTCTAATAAGTACAATGGTATTAAAATTTACTATAGCTCCTTTATACCTATTAAAATTTT
>JAFIDM010004315.1:40836529-40848877 GCA_023159025.1 Thereuonema tuberculata | reverse complement strand
AAAATTTTAATAGGTATAAAGGAGCTATAGTAAATTTTAATACCATTGTACTTATTAGAGATTACTTACAATTTGATAACCGAAAAACAGCCAATATTAAGGAATTAAATTATTAACAATATTTTGAAAAATTATAGATTACAATTAATAAGTCAGATTGTAAACAACAATTAAATTTGTTGTATCACCATGCTTTTATTTATTTATTTTTTGTAACAATAAAATTAGTTAATAGTCACTTTGAGATGTTTAAGCATATTGTATCAACAATTAATTTTATTAATAGTTCATGTTTTTAAACCAATGCTGCCAAGCTTATTCTTAATTCTGTTATACCTATATTATTGACTTGAAAAAAGGAATATGTACAGTTCCTGAAAATTTGTCTCCCTTATTAGTATTTTAATAAATATTTTAATACTAATGCAATGTAATGCAATGTATGGAACCCACCATGTTATCTTTGCTGGTTTTTACCCAAGGTTTGAATCTTTTACATAATAATAATAATAATAATAAAGTGAGGTTTTTTTTTTGTTTTTCATCACATCTACTGTGAACCTTTTTGCATAACCACGGCAGATGATGGATAGGCATCGTGAAACAAACTCCTCAACGTCTCCGGAATGAAAAAACGGTATAGAATAGAAAACTTACAAAGAAGAATTTATTTATTACAGTAACTTGTTCATTTATTTATTATTATATGTACTTCAATCATCAGAATATGTAACGATTATTATATACGTTCTATATGACCTTTTGTAGGTATCCTTATATTCATCAGATGTTTATTATAAATAGAATCGCTTGATCGTCCAGCTTTTTATGTTCAAGCTAAAAGGGAAAATGAGATCTATCTATGATAGAAAGTTGAAATTTTTATAGTTGATTAACGATGTTAATGATGTAAATCAAAGCTCGGTATTGCATTTGGTAGAAGTTATATCCATATACTCTAGATCAGAGGTTCCCAACCTTTTTCAGCTGGCGACCCACCTTTCCTTATCGGAATACCTCCACATATATAGGAATAGAAGAATATACAATAAAACCATATTTGTATCGTATCCCTTCCTTATATATGATCGATTTTCGATTTTTCTGATCTTTTCTGATGGTTTATTCGATGGTTTCTGATAGTTTTAGGATCAAGTCGCGACCCACCTGTAACCCTTCCTCGACCCACTAGTGGGTCGCGACCCACCGGTTGGGAAACGCTGCTCTAGATGGATCTAGCCAAAAGGCTAGAGTTCTCTAGCCAAAAGACCAGCTATTAATTGCCTAAATCAAGATAAATAAAGAAACCTGATGCCATAAATCATTAAATTTGCCTTCTTTCTTAATTTGATATGAATAGAACCGATTTAAGAAGTTTGAGACTTACCTAAGTTTGAGCCAAATTTAAAATATATATAAGATAGGTTGCCCAAATAAGGTCCGGTTTCAAATAAGGCCCATCCTTCTTTTTGTTAATAGAACGTTGACAATTTACCAAGATTAGTTATGTTTCAGACAGGTCCTGGCTTCTAGCGGCTACATCAAAAATTAGATCCGTTGAACTGGATAATTTCACCACGTTTGTTTCAGTTGAACAGTAAAAGTCGCCCGAAGCTTTTGTCGTTACTATTTCAACCTAATTTGATAAATCGTCTGCATTTTTTGGCAACTTAACTTAATATACGTAAACATGTTTTGTGTCATTTTAAAATGTGTAATGAGTAAGATACTGTTTTTGATATTTTCCAGTTGACGTGCATTTAAATACTTTGTAGTAAAACAATGCATGAAAGCTTTGGTTAACAGGGGGCTCCAAATAAGGCCCTCCATTGTTTTCACTGCCAAGCTCTTGTCCCTGTGGGTGAGTTTGCCTGTGACTAGTAGTGGGCCTTATTTGGAACAGGTGCTCCTAATAAGGCCCTTCAGTTATATTTTCAAAACTATGTTATTACAGAAAGAACTTCAAATGCAACTAATTCTAAATTCACTTTTTCGTAACAGCACACCTTAAACTACCTTTCAAGACAGTTTTCAGAATTTTCACTCTTGCAGTAGAAATGTAAAAAATCTTTAAACGTTAGGTGGGCCTTATTTGGGCAACCTACCTTATATATATATCTATATAAGGTAGGTTGCCCAAATAAGGCCCACCTTATGTATATATTCTCAATTAAAAGATACACATGAGGGAAGTTTATAGGCAACTTCCTTCTTCAGGCTTTAGAAAACAAATATGTTCCACGAATTCTTTTTATTTTCTTACTTGGGAAAATTGCTAGAGAAATTTTAGAAAAGATCAGAAATATCCTTTTGTTTTGTTATCGTGTCTTTCTTTTTGGTTCCATACCTTTAAATTTTTGCCTTTTCTCGTTGTTCTTTTTAATTATTAAAAACATGAACATTAAAGTTGACATTGACTTTCTAATTAGGTATTTTTTTTTTCCTTACAGGCAAAGAAGATGATTGTGGAGATACATGTAAGTAATTCTTTCACAAGAAAATTTAATCTACTTCTTCATTAAGTGAATAAAAATTAATGAAGTTATAGTGATATACTTCCTACTCATTTCACATTGACAAGTGATTAATTTACAATTTTCAATTTATTAAGAAACATAACGTGGCTTCACATTATAAAAAAGCTAGCTGTCTATCTGACCGTTTCAACGCCTGTTTGGTGGCGCCTCTTTGGCAGGAGAATGGACCACTTGAGGTTTACGCCCCTATCGACGTCACGTATGACGTGTAAGACATGCGGCG
This sequence comes from Thereuonema tuberculata, assembly GCA_023159025.1. Taxonomy (NCBI): domain Eukaryota; kingdom Metazoa; phylum Arthropoda; class Chilopoda; order Scutigeromorpha; family Scutigeridae; genus Thereuonema; species Thereuonema tuberculata. The sequence goes on along the minus strand of JAFIDM010004315.1, from coordinate 40,846,117 downwards.
AGAGCTTGTGGGATAAACAAACATATAACTTTGTGTGAATTACTTAAAAAATCGTCGATTTTTGATATTTCAAGACGGAATGGTTCAGTACTGTGCAGATCCTTATTGTAATAATTCTGTAAAAACGTTTGGAATATCCTTATTTAATATGATATTTCCTCTATATCTACACCGGTTAAAACAAAGCACATGGCTTTGTATATCCCACATGCGAAGCAGTAGCCTGGTGGGATAAGTTGTAACTCGAAGCCCCGCCTATCCTGAAGTGGGCCATTAAATTATATCCTTCTTTGAAAATATATTGCTGTCGTCGTCTTCAATTGACGATAATCAACTCTACATCCAATCTGAAAATTTTGGAAGGCTTACAATCCTTGCATCCAAATCAAATCTTTTAGTTCAGCCTCTATCTACTAGGGTTAAAACGAAGCAAATGGCTTTGTTTATCCCACAAGCCAAAAAGTAGACTGGTGGGATATTTTGGAACTACGAAGTCCCGTCTATCCTCAAGTGGTCCATTGAGTAACATTTAAATCTGTTAACTATAAATTCATAGTAAATCCATCGAATATCACTAGAAATGTATAAATGGACGCTGTTACACGCAAATTATCATGGACTCTGTTACATGCAATTATCATGATAATCCCACCCTCTAATTGATGATTTCGATGCCTAAGGTGACGCTCTTCAAGATAAATATTTAATAGAATTGACAGACATTTGAATGTATCTGTGAATGCCTTGAGTTCGGTATATAACAACAGAGAGATTATTAATCATACTCAAAACTGTTTAAAATGTAATTTAGTCAAGAGTTTTAGCTCCAATCTTCTGATTTATTTAGAATTTAAGATGGGCTAACAAAAAGATATTAAGGTTCTGACTCAACAATTCCTGGAACTGCAAATATTTTATTTCTTTTATATATTTCTTTTACCAATGCACCTAAAATCCTGAGTATTTAAATATGAACTTGTGGAGCAATCTGGGATTTATATTGTCTTGTTTTTAATTTTCAAAATATTCTGTAATTAATTAAATTCAAATTCAAAAATAGTCAATTTTTGAGGCGTTTTCGAGGTACATATTACTCGATATTTTCAACTTTAAAAAAACTTGACAAAAGACTGAAATAATAAAAATTTCTAAAATAGTGAGTTGCATTTAAAATATTTATTATAGTGCAATAGTTAATTTTTAAAAAAATAAAAATTGTGTTTTTTTGAAATTGTTTGAGATGAATTTTTTTTGTGCTATCAAATAATCATAATAAAAAACATTATAGACATAGATTTTTGTTAATTCTATTAAAATCTGTTCATTATAAAAAAAAGCTTCAAAACAACAGAATCAAATGAATTTGCTTGATTTTTAGAAAGCCTTTAATGAAAACGTTTTTTATTAGCGGCCCCTAGGTTACAGCTTCCCTGTAACACCGCTAGGGATCGCTCTTGCTTTTATCCTGTCTGGATGTCACACTCTAGCGGCCAAACGGTTAGAGATATTAGAATGAAACCTTCACCATTGTGTTCATCATCAAAAAAGTAGGTGACCACCTACAAAAATCAGACCTCTACGACCATTCCCTGACCCCCCAGGGCGTTTTAAAAAAATGGAAAACGCCTTGGGGGGGGGGGAGGTCAGGGAGTAGTCATAGACGTCTGATTTTTTAGCATAAAAGCAATGTTAGCTTCCCCTAGGTTGCACCTTGCCTGTAAAACATGGGACCGAAACCTTCACCATTGTGTTCAGCATCAAAAAATAGATGTCCACGTCCCAAAAATCAGACCTCTAGGACCACTCCCTGACCGTAAGTTGGGGGTTAAAAGTGGTCGCTTCCGATAAAGTTTTGTTTATAAAAGTTTGTTTATCAAATTGTGCATATTATGGGGTAGCTTTGCTTTTGACACTGTCTAAAAGCATTAATTATCTTGTTACGATTATTTGATAACATGTAAAAAAAAATAATTTAATCTCAAACAATTTCAAAAAACACAATTTTTCTTAATTTTTTTAATAAAGTCAGTTTTTAAAAATTGCACTAATCATAAATATTTTAAATTGTTTCAAGTCACTATTTTACGAATTTTATCATTTCAGGTTTTCGTTGTATTTTTTGATAATATCAAGTAATACCTCGAAAACATCCAAAAATTTACTGTTTTTGAATTTTAACTTATTTAGTTATAGAATATTTTGAAAATTAAAAACAAGAAATTTAAATCCCATCTGCTTCACAAGTTCATATTTAAATTTTCAGAATTTTTGGTGCATTTGTAAAAGAAATCTATAAAAGAAATAAAAGATTTGCAGTCGCCTGCATTTGCTTGAGTCAGGACCTTAAGATACCAGAATAAATCAGAAAAAAATTATTTTCGAGGTTATTTAAATTAAATATTATGTGCATTTATTTTTAAATACTGTAACAATGTTTTTGTTGTATAAAACGGAACTTTTCAAATGTGATTAAGATATTAATTTTTCATCGAAAAATATAAATTAAAAAATAAAATAATTTATACAATACTAGGATACAATTACAGTAAAACCCCGTTATTACGCTCCCGCTTATAGCACTATCCCGTTCTTTACGCTCCTTTTCTACGGTCCCTGGAATTTTCTATGTAACTCTGTATACTTCTACCCTCTTATAACGCTTCAAATCCCGCTTGTAGCGCTTTTTTTATATCGGAAATTTTGTATCGAAAAGAAATGTAACACTGTAATGATTCTTTTCTTTCCCTGGTAGGAGGGAATCTTTGAACTCTGTGAAGTGCGGGTCTGTGATACAGTAAGTTAGTGCAAAATTTCGAAGCGGAAATCCCTTTCTATAAGTGAAAAATTGGAAATTCTCCGTGAGTACGACGAGAATTCTACAGAAGTCAGAAGGATTTCGCAGAATCTCTAGGAATTCCCTCATCCAGTCTGAGAACAATAATAATAAAGATTTTTTTAATAGGAAATAACCTCACATTTGCACTATATCTATTGCAGAATCAAGTATCTTTCCTGTAAAATGGTGTCTAAATGTTTCCCCATCTCATAAATCATTTCCCGTCTATAGCGCTATCCCGCTTATTACGCTTGTAGTTCATGGTCCCTTGACGAGCGTAATAACGGGATTTTACTGTAATTACATTCTAAGAAAGTAAATTACATTCAAAATAGTAGATCCAAACCCTGCTTGTTCACTTACCACAACCCTCTCTACATTACTAGTTTCAATATTATAATTTACAAAACTAATCTGTCTTGGTCACATCATAAAAACATAATTACTATTTTCTTTTATTAAAAAAAAAACTTTTTTGACAGAGTGTTTTCAGATTATTTATATAAAATTATTATTGAATATAGAATATTATAGCTTTTATTTACGTACATAATCTGAAAACAGTGCCAAAAAAAGCTTTTTTTTTTATTGATGTATTAATTACAATGGGATTCTTTATCCGTCCAATAAAATGAAACATTTGAATTTTTATAAAATGAACGGTGATGTAGTTTTCACTTTTAAATGTTAAGTGGTATAAACTTCGATTTATTATATAAAAAATATAAAAATCGACAATTGTTTTATAATAAATTCTATAAAGGATTTACAGGAGTATCATTAGTAATGTGGTGATTAATCCTTTTTTCTTTAAAGAAAAATAATAGTACATTTCGTAATGATATAAATATTTAAAATTAATTTTTTAAATCATAAAGGCTATTAGCAAGAAAAAAAAATGGATGTAAATTAAAAAAAATTAAAAAATGGATGTACAAAGAGAATATTATAGCTTTTGTTTCTTCTTTGAATTCTAGACCACTGTGGACATAGGTTACAATCACATCACTTTCTCACACATGTTGGTGTTAGAAAGAAAAGATATGATTTTTTTTTAGTGTAAGTGGAATTAAAATTACAGTTGGAGGCTTAAGTATTACTTACGGCATTAAGTAACGCCCACTACAGAGATTGGACACTAACATTTCTTATATTGCCTTTGTAGCAATACTTTGATCCGCACGATGAATAAAAGCGAAGAGTAGTTGAATGTTCAAGAACTTGACTGGCCAAGTAGAATTCTGAGTTCAGTTGCACTAATCACACATATGATCAGTTGACTCTGATTGTGTAATGGCAAAAAAAAACATAGCCTTTACGGGAATTAGGTTTAAAAAAAAAAAGGGGGGGGGGGGAAATTTAGTGGATCATTTTAAACAGACTCTACCAAACGTTACTAAAAAAAAAAAGTAAACGTTAAAAAAAATTAAACCCAAACCTTTAAAATATGACAAAATCCAAGTAAACAAATAACACAAAAATTTATTCAATGATTAAATAAGTCAATTATACACAATTAATATTCTTCTTAAATAAACTTCTTTTTTAACTAATTTCAATGGAAATTAACTTCATAAACATATGAAACTTTATATCTTTCCAACATCTAATTATAATCAATCTTTAAGTTAGATAAACAGACTTAGTTCAAAAATAGCTTTAAAATTAGACTTCCTTTCTCAAGACATCAATCTTATCTATTCTAATTTACACTTGCTTTTTCCAACTTATATTTCTAACTATCAATTGACACTACTAATAAAATGAGAATAACCTATTAATTTTTTATATTAGGTTCTATTCAATTAAATACTGTTTTATAATTTTGTTAAATATTTAATATTAATGTACTTCATATACACATATATTAATATTACTCTTGAATGTCCCTTTGTTCCAGTGTTACCTGATTACTATGTTATCGTTAGCACTAAATTAATAAGGTTGCTATATTTTGCGTCCATAATTGAAACTGGAATAACTTTTCCTGAATAAGGATGTAATACACTTCTTTTTTCATTGCAGTAAACATAAGGGTGAAAATTCATGAAAAATGTTTAAATTGTAATTTATTGCTTCTTTGTAATTCTTAAAAAATACTATTAACATTTATAAAGAATTGACAGGAGAAGTGATTTATTGATTTCTGAAACACTTCAACTTAAATGTAATTTTCAATAATAATAATTTCAACTGTTAATTTATTTCTGTTTTCTTTTTGTTTCAGGGGTTCCTGTTGTAGTTTGTCAGAATGTCCAATAAGTTTGCTGCTTTTACAGTGCTTAGTGTTTTGGGAGTGTTTAATGTGATCCTGTATGTGTTATTTATTAATCCAACTCCTACGTTCCCTTACATGACCCTCGGCTCAAATGATAACTGTACTTCAGAGGTGCAAAACAAAACAGTGACTGCGTTGGTAGAAGGACCTTTGCCGTCTGATCTCAAGTTCCTCGAGCGGATGCTGATGCAAACCGCGAGTGATAACTGCTCTCAGGCCACTAACATCAGTGCTGTGGCCGTTGTTACCAATTTCACCAGCGATAACTTGAACCATTCCCTTGACCATGACAGTGCCTCTCTGGAGTACCCTGAAGACACCAACAGTACCAATGCCTCGGCCCCTATCGATGTGGTAAAGGGATCCTCCACACAATCACCCCAGGCTATTTTGCAAGGGGTGAGTGGCCCTTTGAAAGCTCCTCCTGTCGTTGGAACTACCACAGCTGCTGCCATTCCGGCCAGCACCGTCAATCCTCCTCGCCGCTTCCAGAGGATCGATCCACACAACTTCACGTACCTCATCAACCAACCCAAGGAATGTGGTGCGGGAGTGGATCATCTACTGTTAATATTCGTTTGTACTAGTCTACAGAACTTTGATAACCGCCGTGCCATCAGGGAGACATGGGGGAGCATCGCTCGGCAGCGGAGGGACGTACATCTCCTCTTTCTTCTCGGTACCACCACCAACCGGACGTTGCAAGAAGCCATCGCTTTGGAAGCTACCAACAATACGGACATTGTACAAGAGGATTTCTTGGATACTTACTACAACCTGACGCTCAAGTCCGTGATGCTGCTCAAGTGGGTGGATACCTTCTGTCCCAGCGCCAAGTTCCTTCTAAAGACAGACGATGATATGTTTATTCACGTCAAAAACCTTCTCAAATATTTAGCAGTGATTAAGAAGAGGAGGCGGATGCTGTTTGGGCGGCTGGTGCGGGGAGCAAAGCCCTTGCGCTCGAAAACTTCTAAATGGTACGCTCCGCCCTGGTTGTACAGAGAAAGAGTCTACCCGGACTATTTATCGGGAACTGCTTACGCCATGTCGACCGACGTGGCTCGGGCTCTGTACAGTGTGTCTGTCCGTATTCCTCTCTTCCATCTGGAAGACGTGTTTGTGACTGGCATCTGCGCGAGGAGAGCCGGGATCCCCCGCCGCCACCACAATGGTTTCGCCTACGAGAGGCGCTCTCCCACAGGTTGTGCCTTCAAAACCGCTATATCAGGACATCGAGTCATTCCTCAAGAGATGCACAAAATTTGGGACGAATTACAGATGAAGAACATCACTTGTAAATAGCGCTGTTTCATCCAGGACAGAGACAAATACTTCTCTATCATTCCAGGAAAAAGCTTCCTGAACCGATTTACAAAAATCCACATTTAGTTGTTCATTTTTTTATTTTTTTCCCCCCAAATAAAGTTCGATGCATTTATATTAAATGTGTGTGGTAGATTTTAAAGGGACATAAAAAAATATAAACCTGGAATCCACTGTTTCTTTTGGAAAAAAAAATAGTCAGCAAAGGCACAGAGAAATTTGCAGAACCACTTAAAATAGAGCCCTTCACAGGCTTCTCTGCCTAAATGTGTATTTTCCCAGTCCCTTAGGGTGATGATACTTTGAGAAACATTGTTTTTTTATAGTATATATTTAGTGGATTTAGTTTCGGTAATGGCAATTAGTACAGATAGGATCCTGCTTTTTTAAATAATAATTCCTCAAAAATGAAAATAAACTGAATCAAATCGCAGTGTATGGATGAATGAAAAGACGAACAGTTCAATTATTTTTTTGTTTAAAAACATTACTCATCTTTTTATTTATTTTAAGAAGAAAAACGATATTGTAATTGAAATTTTGTTGAGAACTTAAAAAAAAAATCAAGAAATTCAAGTACTTTTTATACTTTAAGAAGTTGAATATACATTTCATTTTTATACATTCCTTCACAGATAAAGTGTGTTCATTAATCGACCAATATACTGTGATTTGATCTCATGCTAAGTTAATCATAAATTCTCATTCATGCTTCTAATGCATAAAATCTTTTATTTTTTTGAAAACCAACTAATACATATGCATATAATAATCCACAAATTAAACAGTTTGTAGACATTCTCAATAATTAGACAAAGCAATGAACTAAATCAGGTAAGCTTTGTTAATTCATATGTTCATTTACTTTTAATAGCCAAACTTAATTGAAAATGGCTCGTTTTAAATAATTATAAAAACTTTAAAGGCTTTATTTTCGAACCCAAAAGAATTAGATTAGATTAAAAAAATGTGTTTCTGTAGTAGATGCTAAACTTCTTATGTGGTTTTTTTATAGTAGTTTGGTATGGAAAGCTTGACGAAAATTTTGGCTGCTTTGTACGCTCCTGAAAACTTGCCTGAAACCGGCAAGTGGCTCGAAAATCTAGCACTTGCCTGATAATCATGTCTATTGCTCTAATAAAACAAGTTCTAAATTTAGGCAAATTTTAGAAGCAAGTCGACACCAGCGCTCTTGGCGGCGAGAATTTATTTAAAAAGTGTTAACTTCACGTTGAAATCTGGATATTCTTTGCTCGTGGTTTCAATCCATGGTTTCATTCACCAGATTCTCTTCCTCCGGGATATTTTTTTCCTTTCCCTTTATATCTGCTGTGAAATGAGATAAGAATTAATAGCAAAACAAAACTGCGAAATTAACTTTTTTATCGTTTCGCCGACAAGTTTGTAAATCGCGTTCTAAACGAGAACAAAACGCGATTTGCTTTCAATCAAGCGTTGGAGGCAATTTTTCGAGAGCGTGTAAAGCAGTCATTAGAACTAAGGAAAAGTAAAATAAACAAAAAGAAATCCAAAAACCACAACCACTGTTTTGTTAAACGTTTTATTCTATTCCTAATTTCTTGAAAGTGTTGTTATCCAATAAAGAAAAATGTGATCTTACATGCTTCTATTATTTTTCAAGTTATATACATCCTTATTTAATATTCTTATTAAGTGTATGAAATAGTCTTATTTAATACTGAAGTCATCTTTCCAAAGATTACTACTTATTTTCTTAAATTAAAAAGAGAAATATATGGAATAATGGTAACAATAAATGATGATAAATGAGCTGAAATACCCTTTTTTTAGGAGTGAATATCACGTGATTATTATTTAAGGATTGCGTAAGCCCTGGTTTGTTCATTGCTTCTTGTACTAAATAACAACAACTATTGACATTTATTTCATTGGTTTTTCTCAGAGTAAAAAAAAAAATGTTATAAAATGAGAAATAAAGCCACATTCCTTTCAGTGACTTGATATCAATAACAGAACTCTGTTAGTTAGTAGGTAACTGTAGATATTCGAATTACTATTAGTTGGTAATTTCAAAGAAATAAAACCCATCCAACGAAAGAACTGAGGAATCAATCAAAACCAATGTCTCCTTTATTCCTGATGGAGTTTATATTTATTTTAGATTTAACTACAATCTGGTGAGAAATACACTGTGTATATGTCTCATGTAATCTGAGAAGCTTTAAAGGCCTTTGAAGACTTCAAACACATTTCTTCCAACAAGATCCAGTGTTTTTTTTTTCCCCACAAATTTCATTAAATATTTCAGATGCAGTAGAATTCGAAAAGATCATTTTCTTTATTTTTTACTAAAACTTAAAAACGCTTGGTCTCCTTGAAATTCTTTATTTCCTTAAATGTAGGAAAACAGGTTAAAACTATTGGATATTCAATTTGGAGCATAAAGTGTTTCATTAAAAGACTTCGATCTCTTGTAACACATAACCCCCAGAAAGAACTTTCTTTTTGCTTTCCATTCTTTTCTGTACCTTTTCATGTTCTGTAGATTATATTTCGTAACCTTTGCTGTTTTAATCCAATGCTTGTTTTCCTATGTTTCACCATAAATTCAAAGCCACTGAAGCTTCTCGTATTGGTTGATTTGTCTCAGGTTCTTTCGTTCAGGATGAGTATTTCTACTTTAAATAGGGCTTCTTTATTAGTCTTCCTTTCATCCAATGCCAGTCAATGCTATACTTTGTAAATCTGTAGAGATATAATGTAGTTCTATTTATTTTCTGAGGCTATGTTGTTTCTTATAATTTTCTATATGAAATGTCATTCGAATTCTATCATGTGATACATATTTTAAAACCAAAAGATTTTGCAATTTTTGATTTACACATTACGTTGCTTATTTTGTGGTAATGTAAAAAAGTTTTTGATCTATGTATAAAAACCTTATTTTTATGCTTTTACTATACAAAAAAAAAACAAACAAACTATAAAATAAAAATTAAAAAAAAATATAAAAAGTAAAAAAAAACATTCCCATTAAAGTAAATATTCAAAGAAACTGTCAAAAGTAATTGTCTTTTATTAAAAGTTAACAAACATTTTCGTAAAACAAACAAAAACACTTTTCTTGTCTTAATACATTTGCTCCATGATGATTTGAAATGTTATA
>JAFIDM010004315.1:40801095-40831529 GCA_023159025.1 Thereuonema tuberculata | reverse complement strand
CCACCCCTATTTATATGGAATAATCGTCATTCTTAACTCAAACCTTATTAATACACTGAATTCCTAATAATGATTAAAAAAAAATAGATACAAGCAGCTCCTATCTATATTACTTAAATACAGAAAAATCACTATTTATTTGGAATAATCGTCATTCTTAGCTCAAACCTTGTTAATAGACTGAATTCAATAACTTTTGAATAATTTTCTTCATTCACGTATCAGAAGCCGTAGCAAAGCATTGTGATTGGTTTCCTAATCGCTACCGCTACCTTGGAGCCCGACCAGCTAGAGACACAAACTCTACGGCTCTGAACTACTCTTGGCAAGACCTTTTCAACGACACCCTAATTAAGTCTCTAGCCCTCGTGGTGATGAGTTGATACTCGTCCACAGACAGACAGACAAACCGGGGATATAAGTAACCATCTCTATATCTTCATTATCATCTAAAACTCGAATATAAACACAAACTCCATCAACATAATTTCAATATTTCGTCCTTTATTTCGAGGACTTTCTCAAGATCCCACATCTTTAAATTAAATAACGAAAAATACAAGAAACATAAATGGAAGGAGAAAAACTTATTTCTCATTCCTAACAAAACAAAATATAACAAAATCTCATTAGCGAGATATTACATTGTGAAATAAACAATTGAAATCAAATATAACCATAAATAATTGAAAACAAATAAACAATTAATACAACAATCAAACATATAAATAAACGTGAAACAACATGTGAACTATTATTTAACTAATCTTTAAAATGTTTTTCAATCTCTTGTTTTTCATTAAATATTTTCTATATACATTTAAAGATACCTTATTAACTCTAAGTGATCTATTCTTATTAAAACATACGCTACAATTTATTAAACAAGATTCTAAAGCGAATCTTTTATATTCATCTGTGACATAATAAATTAAATGAACCACAGGGTCTGGATTATGATTATTATCCAGACAATGATCAGCCCAATCCGAAATTTTTCTTGTTCCGCTCCTGTAGGCACGGACGTGCTCATCTACTCGTTCTTTAACTGTCCTTCCCGTACTTCCTATGTAAATACCCCCACAATCTCTACACATCAAGGCGTATACTACTCCCATGTTTTTTAATGAATTTTCATCTTTTTTTCTTATGATTCTTGAAGAAAAAACCTTATCAAACAATTGGATAGGAAATTATATTTGAAGATCGGAAGAACAAAAAGCTATTTTCTAAATGATTATAATAATCAAAGAATTTTTAAACGTGTTTATATGAAATTTAATAGGAAAAAAATATTGATGAAAAAGCTACACTCATATTCCAACCAAAATTGTAACTATAGATTTGTAGTTAGTTTTCACAGAAACAGAAACCGAATCTTAGAAATTAGTGTCGAAAATTATTGTAACACACGTATTTTTAATTTTGTAATATTGCTGAATTTGTTAATCGTTGACCGTTTTTATTTGAAGAATCAATGAGGATAGAAAAACTTAGCCAAAAACAATATTAGAAGCCAGTATTATACTTACGCGTGGTTGCTAATCCTTTGAGAAGAGCGCTTTACTGTCAGAAAGACAGCGCTGTAAGCAAATGTGATGATAACACACGGCAGCACGAAGCCAAACAACGCCAAAAAGGGCCTTGGAGAAAGTTCGTCATCAGCAAGTTCACAGAAGGGTGTTTTTCCTTTCTGTTGAAAGCGCCCCCAAGCGGAACTCACTGGAATCGACCACAGAGAGAAGCTATACAGCCAAATACATCCTAGGATAAAAGCTGTACCTACTGGAGTAAAAATCCTCTGATACACATAATGACGACGAATTAAAAAATACCTATAAACAAATAAAAAACAGCAAGTTTAGAATGTTAAGTCCAAAACAGTAATTTTAACTAAAAAAAGTTAAAGATAATGGAATTTTATCAAACCAAAGTTTAAGACTGGACTTGAAAGCAATTTTTTTTTTTTAATTCCTATAATACAACCTGTTCGTATTTCATTTCAAATTGAGTAATCTATTTTTAAAGAAACAGAATTTCAGAAGATTCCCCTATAAATTTGATGAAGAAAAACATTTTTGTTAACTAAGACTTTTATATACATTTATAAAATCTTACAGAATTTATATTGTTGAGTTACTGAAACATTTTCTACTTCTGATGTTGATTTTCATAATAAATATGATTTTAAGTAATTACATATCAGAAATCTTAAAATAAAAAAAAAAAAAATAGTAATCTTAATTTTTTTTAAACTGACAAAAATGAATTAAAAGCCACTCCAAATTTTTTATTTTATCATTAAATTCTTTTTTTTTTTTTGTAATTTTTTTTTAATGCTCCTTGTATTTTATTTTATTTTAAGAGTCGCAAAAATATATATATTTTTTTCCAGCGATGGTCAAACTTAAATTGTGAAATGACAATTTTTTTCTTGTATACTTTTTACATTTTTAATGCAAACTGTAGAAAATATATAAAAAAGATAAAACCTATTCATTGTATCCAAAGAAAAAGTCACTTCATCACACTCTTTGTTACTATTAGTAACTTACTTTGTTACAATAGTAACAGGGTTTAGAACAACGGTTCGCATAGTCCAGATATCTTTTATTAGTCCAGTGTTCAACAGTAGAATCTTTTTCTGCTGCTTTTATCAAATTTTTATCAATTTTCTTAATTTTCTTTAACAAAGCAAATACAGTAGAACCTCATTATAACGGACTAATAGGGCTGAAGGTTGTCCGTTTTAATGAAAGTCCGGTTTATAACAAATAATTCTTATAGCGGTGTAATGCAGCACGGTGTACATCAATGAAAGTACAATAGTTAGCTATGAAAAGTGTTTATTACACATCAAATAAAAAACAGCCTTCAACATAGTAGGTTGAATTGAAAAAGATACACTGCATTAAGCTTTAGAACAAGAAGGTCCTGGTTCATGTTGATTGCTTACATTCATTGGTTTGAAAAAATAATTTATTTTCTGCTGGGTTTGTTTGCTGCTTATTTCTTCAGTTAATAACTGACGGAGGTGTTCGTAATATACAAACACGTTTTCATTTGCCGATTGTTCGACATATTGAATAACAAAATTTAAATGGTCTTTCACTGTGTTCACCTTAATTGTAGGTTGACAATTTTTTTTAAAACTGTCCGTTATAAGCGACGTCCGTTATAATAGGGTCCGTTATAATGAGGTTCTACTGTATATAAGAAATAAGTTAATAAGCTAATTCTAAATTTAAACTTAGTTATAATTATAATTTTTTTGTTTTTTACTTTCCAGAAAGTAAGAAAAAAAATTGTAAGTTTTAATAATTGCAATAATAATAATAATAATAGTAAACAAGTGATCAATAATAATGTTTATTAGTTCATTGAATAACGTAAATTCTTAGTTCATTGAATAACGTAAATTCTTAGTTCATTGAGTAACCAATAGATGGCGTTAGACGCAAGGCATTCAACGTTCTATTGTATTCATAGTCGATTTTCTTATTTCTCGAAATTCGATACCATTAATTTACTCATTAATTTTTTTCTAATAATTTCCAAGAATGAATTTCATTAAAGTTAAGATTGAATGTCATAGAAAGTTAAGATTAAATTTAAATCTCTTGTAAGAAAAAATGTTATACTTGCTAAAATTTTTAAAAATATCATCACTTCTCAAATATAGAAACAATCAGTTATAAAAAAAAAATACTGTTTTGGAATATTACATTAAGCAGAAATGGTTTTACTTTACTTTTTTTTATAAACTTATAAGTAATTAAATAATTTAATGTCATGAAAAAGATTATTAGGTAAAATAACAGCAGAAGTAGAGGCATCAGTCCCATTTCGTAACTTTTTTATCGTTATAATTATGGCATACAATCTTCATCTTTAAAAAATTTAAATTCAGGAACCATTAACAAATTTCATGTTTGATATTTTTATTTCGTCTCCTTTTTTTTTTTCTCTCTCTCTAAATCCTCTTGCATCTCAAAAAAAAATAAAAAAAATAAATAAATAAATAAAAATAAAAAAGTGGGTTGACTGATTTCTAAATTAAAAAAAAAAAATCTTTAGAGCTTTAAGATTAAATCAATTGAGTGTTCTCAAATAATTTCAGCTTTTTAGAAGGATCTTTTTTCTTCATTTGTGTATAGAAGGATTCAACATGTAAAAGCTAACATTAGCAATCTAAACTACAGAAAAACCTCTCAAATCCGGCCTAATGTGGCGCCCAGTAAGCCGGATTACAGAAAAGCCGGACTACCGAGAGTGTTCTTAAAATAACTCAATAGCTCAATTTTTGGGAAGCCATAATGCCAGGTTTAATTAATTTAATCTCATTTTCATAATTTTGCAATCAAATGTTTATTAAAAACAATACAAATGTGCTTTTTCCGACACCAAGCTCTAATGATATTTAGCATCAACATACTCAACATAAATAAATATAATAAAATATTTGTTTTGCAGATTCCCCTGCATCCAAACTCCTTAATGCATTAAGCTTCTGTTCCATAGTGACAAAGTTTTTCTTTCTTTTTTCACTCATAAGGAATACGCGCGGATAGTAAAACGAATTTAGTTACTAAAAAAAAAAAAAAAAATTACTCAGGACCAGGCCGGATTACCGTGGGGGCCGGATTACCGAGGACCGGAATTGAGAGGTTTTACTGTATTATCCAAACTGAAACATAATACCGACACATTCTTTTTAAGATAAACAGGGCAGATGTATTGGGTCGGTGCATAATTATCAGGCATTTTTGTAGGCGGATTTTTTGATAATAAAAATTGCTGTTTTGTTTACTTTTTTTATTAAAATAGTATTTTAGTTTCAGGTGATAAAAATGCATGTCAATAATCATACTCATATTCGCCATATTATGCTTTATTACTTCGAAAAAGAATGGAAAGCAGCGCAGTCATTTCGTGATCTCAACGAACTTTTTGGTGAAGGAACAACTAGCGAAAGTCGATGCAGGGAATGGTTTGCCATTTCAAATCTGGCGAAACTGGCATGGAAGATAAGGCAGGAAGAGGTCGACCATCGGATTTCGACAACCAGGCACTTTTGGCAGCCGTAGAAGAGGACGAAAATGTGACAACTCGAATGCTGGCCGAAGACTTCAATCTTGACCATTCAACCATCGTTCGTCATCTCAAAAAGCTCGAAAAGGTATGGAAAGTGGCTGGATGGGTCCCTCACGAACTCTCCGACAACAATAAAGCCGAACATGTCCGAATTTTTACTGATTTGCTGCAACGAAACGAGCAAGCTCCATTTCTGAAGAATCTTGTCACTGGGGATGAATCATGGCTTCTCTTGAAAAACGTCAAAAGAAAGAAGGTTTGCGTTTCGCCAGGAGTAATAATAAAAGGAATACCGAAAAAACGTGCACTGTAAGAAGGCAATGTGGTGTGTTTGATGGAACAGCTAGTGTCGCCAGATTTGAAATGGGCAAACCATTCCCTGCATCGACTTTCGCTAGTTGTTTCTTCGCCAAAAAGTTCGTTGAGATCACGAAATGACTGCTCTGTTTTCCATCCTTTTTCGAAGAAATAAAGCGTAATATGACGAATATGAGTATTAATATCGAATCGCATTCGTATAACCTGAAAATAAAATAATATTTTTATTAAAAAAGTAAACAAAACAGCAATTTTTATTAACAAAAAACCCGCCGACAAAAACGCCTGATAATTATGCACTAATCCAATAATTTTTCTTCAATGTTTTCAGCACGGTATTCTGGCAACTAGTTGCTCATAAGAGAGAAAAAAATATTGTTTTTTATGAATGCTCACTACTTAGTGAAGGAGTGGTTTGCGAGCAAATGGCAAAGATAGGTTCCGAGTAACAACCTTCTAACTCTAAGGCTTTAAAACGAAGGATTGCTGTGTCATGCATATGAGGATGAATGTTCTCAGGTCATTATCCTAGCAAAATTTTGTCATGATATGGTTCAAGATCAGAGCGAGTCATAATAGTGACTTTGATTAGTTCTTTCTTCATTAACACTTGATGAAATTGCTTTGGTCAACAACACAAGCTTAATTCAACCTGCCACAGTAATGTTTGTGGTGCGTCCAGATCGTGGGTTATAACAGGATTGT
The DNA here is from genome assembly GCA_023159025.1 of Thereuonema tuberculata. Classification (NCBI taxonomy): domain Eukaryota; kingdom Metazoa; phylum Arthropoda; class Chilopoda; order Scutigeromorpha; family Scutigeridae; genus Thereuonema; species Thereuonema tuberculata. The sequence goes on along the minus strand of JAFIDM010004315.1, from coordinate 40,825,412 downwards.
ACTATCTGCCATACAGTCAAACATTCATCTAAAACACACGGGGAGTCAATCACCTTAAACAATCTTAACCTCATGATATCTCTGAAATACCATGCTAAAAGATTCCATTTTGAAAGATCTGGTTGAACTGAATTGCAGAGGCTTTTTTAGATAGCGATGCCATCTCTGCTTTGACATACGGTGGAACATTCTGGAATCATCTGCAACCATTCATACAGCATGTGATCTATTGTCCTTCAATTACATTCAATACTGCATATTATAGTGATTTTTTTAAAAATTATGTTAATCAGGTCGACTCACCATACTAATAGTAATGTTTAAGTCTTATTAAAATAAAATTTATTTTTCTGGAAAATGACTTTTTTTTTAAATAGTCTTATGTTCTAACTTATGAAAAAAACATTACTGTCATCAATACAGGACGCAAACTGTTAAATTAACCATAATTGTAGAATATACTTTATTTTTGGAAAGTGTGAGAAAAGTTTCAGTACTGGAGTTAATTTCAATCTTTGGTTTACTATTTTTCCTTCTTCGTGAACTGTTTTTCTTATAGAACTCACAACTCTTTCTCTACAATTCCTTCTCCTTCATTTCAAGTTCTTAATTCTTACCTAATGAACAACCCAAACCTCCAACTCTAAAACATATTTATTATTTCTGAAATAAACCGTGTTATTCTAGTTAAAAAGGTGTTCTCTTAATTTTGAAATTAAAAAAAACAAAACAAACAAAACCTTATTTTTGTTGATATTGTTGTTTATGTTTTTTTATTCATTTTTAATAATCATTATTTATTCATTTCATATTCATTTGTAGCTATTTAATGAGATAAGGATTCTTTCGGGGGAGTTCATGTGCTTTGTGATGTAAATTGTTGGAGTAGTTAAACTTTATAAAGTAATACATAATTATAAGAGCAGTTTTATTGTAAGATTTGAATTTACCTGTTCAAAGCAATTGCCACCATACTCATAAGCGACACGGTTACATTTCCATAGAAAAAGAACAGAAATACTCCGCACGTGATAGTCGATTTTCCGGCAAATGCAGTAGCTCGCACAGGCATAACGCATGCGCAGAAAAGCAGATCAGCAGCACTCAAATTGATGACGAGAGCCGTTGTAGGACTGTGAAGTTTACGATAACGGAAAAGGGCAGCGATGGTCAGAAAGTTACCTGAGGACAAATAAAAAATAAGGAATAATTGGTAACAACATAAGAAAACAAGAAAAGAAAATCAGCACATGAAAACAAGAGGAAATTGCCTTTCTGTTTTTAGATTACGGGAAGGAATTGGGAACGGCCGTTTCGTCCTTCTGCGGACTCATCAGCCCAAACCCTCGCCTTCCCTTAACCGAATCAGAAAGGCAAGACCTTGTTAGTGTAAGACTCCGCCGATCTGGCAGTGACCTCACCAACAACAAAAGACAACAAAATAAATTGCTGCGTCTCTCGACGCTACCACAAACCTTCTACTACAAATGCGTAGGCTGAAGGGAAATAAAAAACAGAATGTTTAAACAAAAGACATGATAATAAAGAAATTTAACGTGTTGGGATATAAGTAAACAAGAAAAGAAAATCAACGCAGGAACACAAGAGGAAATAGCCTTTCTGATTTTAGATTACGGGAAGGAAATGGGAATTTATTATCATAACTGTATTAAGTCTTTTTAAAATTGAAACTAGATGGTCATTCCAGGTAAACTTATTATTTATAATTAATCCAAAGTATTTAGTTTATTCTATTACCTCAATTCTATCAGTTACACATATTCTTTTTAATGCTGATTTGTATGAATATATTCAAAAGAATGAAAATAATTTTAGGAGTAATATGTAATCTTTTGTTTTTCGTTTTAATAATTAATAATTTAGTTTTTTTTGTGGTTATTTTTCATTTTATAATCATGCGACCATTTTATAATTCTATTGAAATCTTTTTGTATATTATTTTTTAAATTGATATTATTATTGTCAGTACTGCAAACAATAAAACCGTCAGCATATACAAAAATTTCAGAATATTTAATGTATTTGAAAATTGAATTAGTATGTAACAAAACTAGTAACATGAAGTATATGAAACATGTTATATACTTTAACCACTTCCAGCTGTAATTAATCATTCTTTGAATATCTTATAGTTGTTCCTCAATCGTAAATCAAAAATAAAAGAAGTTATTTTAATAAAATCATGTAAAGTAAACTAAGCTATTCATTTCCCACCTGTTATTCCTATGAACATCAAAAAGGAACAGATTGCAATGGCGCAATTGCACAGAACAGGATCAATCCATTCATTTTCAGTGTTTAGCAAAGGAACAGAGCCTGGAAAAGAAGAGAATTCACAATTGCAATGGAGTTTTTCATCTACTTAACAAATAGTTTTGTTTTAACCAAGATATATTATATGTACAGAAACAACAAAGGACAAAAGACATTGATAATTGTGAGTGAAGATTTCAAAGAATTATAATGTGATTTATGTAGATTATGAAAATTACATGTTCAAGAACAAAGAAGCTAATCTATATCTTAGGAAATATAACAACAAATAAAAAATCCCTTATCAAAATTTACAATCAATTCTCTTCAGGCACGTACCCAGGGAGGGGGCTCGAGGGGCTGAAGCCCTTCCGAAATTTAAACATAAGAAAAATCTCTCTCAAAGTTGAAATCAAAGGAACAAGTCATATCAAGCCCCTTAGTCGCCTCTTACGACATCCAAGAGATTGAGGTGCTATTCTTACTACGGTCGACCAAAGCACTTTTGCGAGGAATGACCCATCCCCGAAATAAAATTCTCGCTACGGGCCTGATTCTCGTCGTTATAGTATTTGTTCTGTTTCATTTTCTTTTTTATTAGTTACAACTTACATAGTTACGTACAATAATATTATATTTCTATTAATATTAAGAAATTAATATTGCAATAATAAAAAATATCACTTTACTAAAAAACTAAATGGGGTCGTGATGCATCATTTCGAACAATCTAGGAATCTTATTCTTGTAACCAACACTGTTTCTTCAATCCCTTCTTAAATCTATCAAAGACTGCACACTAGACTGCATTTACAAATTACAGCATTAGGAAATTATCAATAAGTCTAGCTTATCTTCTAGATACATTCGTTATTAATTTTTTTGTAATAACAGATCTATAAAAACAAATATAAACAACATGTTATTATTGATCTTGAAATAATAAGCTAGAGATAGAGGAGGACTTCCAATCTTCAACAGGGGCTGCTTTAGTCTACTTTGCTAGGAAATTGAGGCTTATCAAATCGCTTAATCTGTCTGTGTGTGTTTCCCTGTTTGTTCCCCTTAGGAGCTCTGGAGGAATCTTCTTAAAACTTGACATGTTATCTTTAAGGACAAAAGACGATCTGTTATGTCTGAATTTTTTTGTGTGTGGGTCCTTATTCAGAAGTCACTAATGGCGACTAAAATTTCTAAAGACAATGCTTTTAGGACCGATGTCTAAAATCCTTTTAGCTAAACCGATAATTCATCATGCTTTGACTTGATAAAAAAAAATCGGATTTCAGCAATCTTAGTACGAATTAGTTACTGAGATTGCGGAAATCCAATTATTGGTTGACAGAATTAAAAATTTCTATTCAGCAGAAGTAACTTAAAAATAATCGTAGAATTTTCATTTTTTGTGGTTTTCACGACTTTTTTTAAATAAAAACTAAAACTAAAAATAAAAAGTAAGAGTAACATATTAAGGAAACTGGACATTAAGTTCTTTCACGATCTTCTTTTTTTTCTTTGTTTTTGTTTCACCCTTTTGTGATTTCGGAACGTCTCTAGATTTTAATATTCCTGTGAAACAAAAAATCCGTAACCTATCCGTTAATAGCTGAGTTACTGTTTTAACCTTCTAGTTAATGATCAACTTCCGAATATTCGTATGGTTAAGATTTAAAAATGATTGTTCCTGAAAGCGAAGGGAAATTTAGAGAAAACTTTTAGCTTTCCTATGTAATTTGTTTATGGTTTCCCCTATCTCTGTCACTGTGAGCCCAATTTCAACCAATGTCAATTCATATTCATAAAATTTACACATAATTAAAATTTCAGCTTCGTAAGATAAATAACGTTTGAAATATCGTGATTTTAGAAATTAATATCATTTGAAAGGTTTTTTTTTTTTTTGATCTACTACTTGTTGATCCCATATATCAAAATGAAAGTTATTTCTAAAACTCTTACTTCTATAATATATGGTATGTAAGTTTGAACTCACATGATCAGACGGATTGTCATACTCGGCTTAAAAAATGCATTCTATACTTTTTTTTTTCTAACTCGTTTTCTTTCACATAGAGCGGGATATTATAAACGATATAACACCCTGAATAAAAACTTTTCAATGAATTATTGATGTTTTGAATTAATTTCTATTAAACTTTCTTATAATGAAAGTTCAGTGAAACGACAATTCTCCAAGAAGCAATGATATCTAAAATCTAATGCCAGAAAGCTATTTATTAACTCTGTATTACGTTAAAAATAGCTGACAATAGTCTACGTAGTTTTTTTTAAATTAATTTTAAAATTTTCAGAAGAACCTTAATTATATCCCGATGAAATAAATGATGATCTTGCAAATATCATTAGATATATTAGAAATCATTTCGATGCAAGATGAATTATTTTTCGTATGTATGTGTGCACCTATACAGGCAAATAATAAGACAAGACAGACAAGAGCTTATACGAATACTATGAAAACTTCGCCCTTATTCTGCGTGATTTGTATCATCCAAATTCTGAATGGGAAGCATCTGTAAAAGCCAGTTTCACAGGTTAACACAATGAAAATATAAATTATGGAAATAAGTTAAGAGAAAAGTCACTTTTATGATATAGTTATAAACTTTAGTGTTAAGGGAAGGTGATAAACCTCTGTCATCAATTATCATTAACCTTATTTGGATGAAGGCACTGCCTGTGGGGAGAGAAAGCTCTGGAAGGTTTTTTTTTTTTGTTTTACTTTTTCCATATTAACATTTCGAAAGCGCAAAACTTGTTCTTGACCTTCGGAATTTCAAAGAATGAAAGAAAGAAAAAAGTGATAAGCGAGGTGCATTTGAAGTATTTCTCGGTTTCTAGTTCATGACTTTTAGAACTAAATCTTAACCTTGAAGACGAATCTGTGTCAAAGAACTGTTCAATGTTTCTAGATCTACTTTGGTAATATTGTAGAAAAGTGCGTTTATAAGTAATCCTTAAAGTTAGTTAAAGTATCCGTTTAACTGTAATTATGTGACCCTTGGAAGGTGAGGCTCAATTGCGTTCCCTGAACTACGAATCTTTTCAAAGGCTGTGTCTTGAAATGGGATAAAGAAGAAAATTTATTTATAATAAATATACATGTAATCAAGTGTCTAATCTAGATAAAGTTCTAGACATCAAATTACCTTGCTAACAGAAACTTAAAACTATATTCTGTTCGTCCTAATAATCAACGTTCAAATTAGCTTTAAAAATATTTCAAGAGTATTTTAAAGTGGTTAAAATGGAGTGTTATTTATTTTTGAATAATGTTGAGGTTTTCAAAGAATTCTGTTTAACCGTGGTAAGACAATGAAGAAGTCCATGTGTCATTGGATTTTAGCAAACATAGAAAGCAGAAAAAGATTGAGAGGACTGCTGTAGCATATTGAAAGAATATTTGGTAAATGAGCTAATATTTAGTAAATTGGGACACTGATTTCTGATTAGGAACTATGATTGTGATTCTTATATTTGTGAATATTTTTCTCTGTGAATATCTCTTAATTGTGTGGGTTGAGTGTTAATATGCTTGATTTGTTAGGAAAAAATCGCCATTTTTTTAAAAATTCATGCTGTATCTGTTCTGTAAGAACAGATCGTAAGTTCATTTTACTCCACATTACGATTTGCTTACTATTTATAATAGTTGATGATGTTGAAGGTCCAGCCCGCACACAATGATTAAAAATTAAAACATTAAAATTTAAAAAAGTTTAAAAAAGTATCTCTCCTGATGAAGCCATGTCCCCCTAGTGGCGAAAGCTAGAGACTTGTGTTTTTAACTTTTTTAAATTTTAATGTTTTAATTTTTAATCATTGTGTGCGGGCTGGACCTTCAACAATGTTATTTGGCACACGTTAAGAATTTTATATTATATTTATAATAGTATTGTAAAGAATTTTATAAATATCTTACGGTTTTGAAAAAGGCACGAAGTGATGTTTATATAAAGCTGCGCGAATTGTAAGAACCCAATATTTATAAAAGATGTTATTATTTTTTTATTTCTTGAAATTGTATAAGGTTTTTTAAGAAACACCCTCGAAATTTTGAAAATTTAGTTGTTAAATATAAATAATTAAATATTTTAATCTGATGTTTTTATTACAACACTTTTTCTGTCTCAAGGCAATTCATCTAATTTGGCAAACGTATAAAGTATAATAAATGAAAATGCTTAAAAAATATAGCAAAGATGCTGCCAAAACACTTGATCATTTATTTTATCTTTACTTTGTAGAATAAATTTTCAGTTATAAGTGTCTTCTCAATTCAAAAGTTCATAAAACATTGAGATTCTCCATCTTTAGATTGAAGGGCTTCCCAGAAGCAAAGCAAATTGTGAGAATATTGTTATATTCAGAAACAAGGATTATTATTTGGTTAAAAATGATTTATTTCGGCCAATATTCGCTGAATATGTGTTCCAAACTTTATTCATGCTATTATGTTACAAAATTAATTCTTATTATTATAGACTAATGTTAAGTTAACAACCAGCTATTATTATAGGTTCTAAAACAGATAACGTCTAGTATATTCTTGGAAATTGTCTGTAATTTAAAGAATGTGTTGTCAGGAATTCACCACCCACCCAAGTGTGGTGTCCCTGCCCCCCATAGGAGAGCGAATATCTCACTTTTGGCAATGTACATGAGGCAGGGAGGTGGGCCCGACAAGGGGCCCTAAATACGGGGGCAAGGTATCGGTCCGGGGTGGGACACTTATGCCCTGGTGTCGACATCCACCCACCCAAGTGTGGTGTCCCTTCCCCCCTTAGGAGAGCGAATATCTCAGTTTTGGCATTGTACGTGAGGCAGGGAGGTGGGCCCGACAAGGGGCCCTTAATACGGGGGCCCGGTGTCGGTCTGGGGAAGAACAATTTTGAATAGTTCAACACAAATTATTGATTGTATCAATAAGAAAAATTATGTGGTACTCTACAAATCTAAACTAAAAACAAGAAATACACATTAAAATAAAATAAGGAAATTTATGTGCTGGCCTCCACTAGCCTCAACGAATTTTCAAAGCGCATGTAAATAAAAGAAAAGTGCCTCGAAATATATAAACAGACTAAAGGTGTTCACTAGGTGACATCTCAAAACAGTTGTTTAATGCTTAATTGGCGATCATCAGTTGAGAGTAGTCCCCAGTAAACAACGACGTCTCAATACAGAGGTGAATGGAAATATCAATAATAAAAAATATGGTACCTCCACAAATCTAAACTAAAAATAAGAAAAATAAAATAAAAGAAATGTATGTGCAGCCCACCGGCAGCCTCAATGAATTTTCTACGAACATTTAAATAAAAGAAAAGCGCCTAAATAAATTACTCTGTAGTGACTACTACACTACTCAGACCCAATACACTACTACCTGTGGTGTGTTTATAAATTTATTGTTTTGAGAAAATATAATGATGTTGACAAGAATGAATTAGTTCTTCCGCAAGGTCTACAAAACTTAAGAAAAATTAGATACTATTTATTCATTATTTGAGTGGCGATGGATTACTGTAGTACTTATCTTTGCGATTTTCCTTTGGAACTAACTGAGCGAATTGTGACGTCATTTATGAATTGTCCCTTTTGTGTGATACATAGTTCTACTAATTCCTTTTGTTATTTAATGTCGTTGCAAAACATTTGTAGATTGTACAGTTATAATATATTTATAAGATGAGATCAAGTTCGGTACTAAACGCAATTTTAATTTAAGTTTACACCTTTCTAGGATTTTTATGTTCGGGAAAAAACGCACCTTTAATGAGTGGAGTGTCTTCAAAACTCAAACAGGATATCAGGCCTACAACTAGACGGGCTCAACCGCAAGGGAAGAGATCTTCTGTTTTAATGAACCATTTGTATCATTAGACGTCATACAGAAAATTCATCTTTACGCTGATGACGTTTCAAAAACGAAATGGCGGCCACGGAATTCAAGTAGCACGAATTGATTGATAAAATGTAAGAGGGATGTGGAGGCGAAAAAGACAGAAATATATTTCCCATATACATGGAAATGTGCTTTCATATTTCAAAACAGAAAATTAGGTGTTTTAGTTTGTCAGGAATTTATGGTAAAGAAAGGCTCAGTTTAAGTTGTGTAAATTTCACAGAGAAATGTAAAGTGGAATTGTCATCCTTTAGTTGTTGAACCTTAAGAACATTAAAATGTTTCTGAAGCTTCTTTTATTCATTTTTTTTCGGAAATAAACTTGTTTCCCTTTTTTCTTTATGAATAACTGTTTAGTTACAAATAATCACATTCATTTCCGCCCGTCATGTTTACATTTACAATTGCTGTTTCTGTAACAAAATATTTACGTTTTTGCCTGTGTGGTGAAGCCCAAGTCTGTTCCTGTTTAATTTGCGAAGACACTCATGGTTTTAATGGTTTTTACAGTTATTGAAAACAAAACTATTGCTAATGGGCATTATGAAGTGAAGTGGAGTACGTTACGAAATGAGGTCATGTGACGGCAGAATTCCCAAGGGGTTCCTTGTTTTCTTTAATGTAATTTACAGTTTATCTTTATAAATTTAATGGAAAAACCCATTGACTAACTGAATCATCTCCACAAAGCCGATACCTTTGAACCCAGGAACTTGAAATTTTAGGGATGTATTCCCTAAAATTTTAGGGATGACGCCCACTAAGAACGGATTTTGGAAATTTAGCCCACTAAGGGGTGAAAAAGGGGGATAAAAAAAGATCGGCGTTTTGCGAAACTGCTTCAGTTTGAAACACGAAATTTGACATTTCAAAATCGAAAAGATACGTATTCGACGAATTTCGATATTCGCGTCCTAAGGGGTGGAAACGGGCGGGGGGGGGGGGGGTGAAAATTTCTTGAAGGGTACGCGTATCTCTGAAGCCGCTTAAGCTGGAAACGTGAAACGGGAAAAATACTCTTCTTAAAAAATAAACAAATAGATTTTCAACGGTTTTTCGAAAAAAAAAAAAAAAAAAAAACTATCCGAAGGGCAAACGGAGAGGTGTTGCCGGTTTTTCGAATTGATTTATAATAAATTTATATAAGTAAGTGTCCTCACCGAGTCATCAGCGCACAGCCGAAACCGTTGAATGTATGAATTTAAATTTTAGGGATGTTTTTCCCTTTTGATGTAGGCACCCACGAAAAAACAGATTTTTGTAAATTCTGTCCAGTTATCTCTATTGGAACCATCGCAACAATTATACAGTAGAAGCTTGAATTCAAAAAATGAAGGTTCCTTTCTAGAATTGGGTTAAATGCTTTGTGAGAGTTTGCCAAATTTTGTCTGTCAGGGGTGGAAAAGGGCAGAAGGGGTTGGGGAAATCTTACGTTCTCTGATCGATCGTTCTCTGACCGTGAAATTCGATATCTACGGGTTTTTCGGATTACAAAATTCGAATGTTGTTAATTTGTAACCATCACGTGATTTATTTAACAGTTGTGAAGGATCGAAGTTCTTCCTTCCTTCTCCATTTTTAACTCACGTATTTTGCACGTATAATTGCAAAATATAAATGTAATTTACAGTTGAAGTAAAATTAAGTTCGTTCACTCAAAATTGGTGGAAATTCTACGCTACACATTCCCTATCCAGTCTCAGGCTATATATATTTTTAGCTGCCTTCAAGACCAGCGCCTCCATTATCTCACTATCCGATAATGAATTAAATTGAAGCCTGTGTTCACCTGTCTATCGTTTAAAATTACATCGTTATCACAAACCTTCTTTCAACAGAGTCTCGATTAATATTTGATAATTTATTCTAAAGTTCTTTTGCTGCTCAGAAGATGTAACTAGAGGCTATCAATCGAAAAGATGACAAACGAAGTAAATGCTAGATGAACAAAAAGGATAGGATGATTTCGCAAAGTTATTGTTATTGATTAGTATCACTACCATTTTATCAATAAATAAATAAACACTTTCAGGATGGCTTCTGCTGTTCTGAGTTGTTGTTAAGTAGAAACAGTTTTAAAATATTTTTATATATTAAATAATTACTAATCACTTTTGTATATTTTTTTCCGATCAGAGAAAACCCTAATTTATTTTCATGACTCCATTTTCTAAGTAATATTTATCACGGAGAGCGGATATTAGTCATAAAACATTACATTTTAAATATAATATTACATTTTAAATTAAAATGTTTCTAAATAAATTATAAAATTTTATAATAATCAGCTCATGTGCTTAAAATAAAATTTGAACTTTGATTTTTTTTTGCATGTAAAATAAATAAGACAATTTGATTAATAATTTTAGGCTACTTTTTAGAATTTGGTAGTGAGATAAGATTTAAGATTTTTACGGAATAGACTGGAATCTAGTGATCATTATTACAAGGGAACATCTATGAGAAATAGGGGATCTTACTTGTCTCCACTTGTGTGTTGAACTCTGACTGCAACATATTGTTCGACATTCATCAAGTCTACTTCAAGAAATTTAGTCAGAACTTCCACGAAGCCAGGAAGTTAAGATGTGTGGGCGGGTTTGTATCCAATAAAAAAACAACTGAACTAACATTTGCAAAGGAAAAGCAAAAAATACCAAGATTTAATAGATAGGGTCAAAGGAAATGACATTTTAACTTTCAGAATATGGTGAAGTAAAAACGGTGAAAATTTAAGAAGTTTTACTGATGTTGGAAGTTTTACTGATGATAGTATTTAGTTACTTGTTTATTTTAGATCGTAGAATAAGAAAAGCTACCAAGGTTTTGGTTTGACATTTACAACACTCCATATTTCATATTGCATTGTTGAGGAAAAAGTATTCGAGCAAATTCAAGAAAATTCAACAAATAGTTATCAAAGAAACTGAAATTGGTATTGTAAGTTTTTATTTCCAAGATATCTCTTCATTTTGAAGCAGATTGTAAGGAACTAAGAGTCAAAAATCATCAATATACCATCAAAGCTCCAGAGAAACAATTTGATTATGATGCAATTAGCAAAGCGGTAATTAACAGCACAACAAAATAAGAAATTTGTTTTATTGCAATTTCCCATTTATATCCAAATTTTACAGACATATATAATGTTTAACAGTATTCTCCAGGTGATGAACCATGAACATATACTAAGATGGATATTAGATTAAAATGTTAAGACGTTTTAGCATAAAAAAGGCCAAATTGTAACTGAGATTTAACGTGTGTGAAATTGATATCAATTTAAAAAAAATTAAGGCCAACACACAAATTAAAAGTTCAAAAGGTTATTTTAACACATTAGAAACTACGTTTCGGCTGGACTTAACCAGCCATTTAAGAATTAATTGTAGATTTAATTGTGAGATTTATAAATGGCTGGTTAAGCACAGCCGAAACGTCATTGTAGTTTTAATGTGTTCAAGTAACCTTTTAAACGTTTAATTTGTTTGTTGGCCTTAAATTTTTTAAAATTGAAGATCAATTTCACACACGTTAAATCACATTTAATATTTTTTTATTTAAAAAAAAGAAGAAAAAAGATGGAAGAATCTGCATAATCTGCAAATTGAGATTTTCTAGTATATTCCTCTTATAATATGTAAATATTACATAAGTGAACGTCTTTAGTCAGCTGTCCTGTCACAAACGTCGGCAGATACCAAATGTGTCGTTAGATTATCTGCCAGTTCCTCATAAGATCACTGAGCCTTATCTATAATCATATTCCTTAAATGTGGATATGGTTCAAGCAGCAATTGGGATCCAGCAAATAACTTTCCGATTCTGTTTTGATTGAAAAGCCTATCATTAGATACCTTTCCTTCCTACCACCCACAATGACTTAATCTTGTTATTTCTTCAGGTAAGTATTGACAACTGACTTAATCGATATTAACAGTTTATAAAAGGTTTACAAAAGGTCTTCTTCAGCACCTGTGATAAAAGCCTCGGCTGCTAGTGATCAATATGTGTCATATCGCCTACTTTTCCATGAATTTTAGATCCAATAAGGTTGCGACCTTAGATCCAACTGTAAATTATTAATTCCACTCGATTCTACTTTTTCCATTCAAAAGAATATCAAATTTTTATCTAGTGAATATTTTGAAAGCATTCTTCACTTCGTTTACAAATGAGATCAGAATATTCCGATTTGTCCCTCCTGTTTCTTTAATTACCATTAGCCAATAGGCACCAAATCGTTTCTATAGCTGTAACCTCACATTCAGGTAAATTATCTTCATAATTGATGCGAGGGTTTTTTTTTTATTATTTTAAAAAAAATATTCGATATTTAATTGTCTTCCCATAACTGACCGTCCGAATGTTACGCCTTCCTGACTTACTGAAGATCAATAACCTAAAATGATATAACGTAATAATTTTAATGTAAACATTATGCCATTTCAAGTAAACTGACTCCATTATGCAAGACAATAAGAAACAAATAAGAATGATACAGTATTTTAAAAACTTATGTCTTCTCCCCTACTTTGCCGTATTTTTCTTTTAAGACTTCGAATAATTCTATTTCCTTCCTGTTCCCTGTAGGAAACCAGATTACTATTGCTTCCTTCGTAAATACTTAGTTCCTCATACTATGTCTGCAGGTTCTTCCTCATTTATAATTTTTTCACTCATTCGTTTACTTATTCTTAGTTTAAAGGTAGTTAAAATAATTAATTGCAGTATTTTCTTGAAGGTTCTTAGATCTTTGCATAATCATTTTCCTTCATTGTTAGTCTTTTGTTTTTGTTTTTTTATTGATTGATTCTTGGTTGTTTTTTTACTTTCTGCTTGTTTAGTTGACTTCATGTTTTTCAAACTAACCATCGTTGTATTTGTGTAAATCCTCTTTCCCATTCATGAGTTAACAGTAAAAATAAATAATAGTAGGCATAACGAAGAGTAAAGAAATGACAAATAATCAACTAATACGGCACAAATATAAAGGCATTGATCCCAATAAAATGACGTACGTTTCGAAACTCGACGGTTTATGTTTCTTTATCAAATTGCTAAAAAGAGATCCCCCCCCCCCCTACCTTAAAAAGATTAACGCGTCCTCCCTTCACGAGAGTCGTCAGTCAAATATTTGAAACCGTTAACAGCACGTTAAATTGCTTCAAAGTAAAGAAATGACTTCAAGAAAAAACAAAAACTGATTAGATATATCAAGGCATTCAAAATACAAGGCATACGAAATAAAAATATATTTCATTGAAAGCATATAAGTCGTAGGTTAAACGAAAAACAAATTGACATTTTACAATGAACTAGGTGATTCTAAATTAAGAAGAAAATTATGAGTGGAACTACTTAGATGAATGAAATGAATTAAAACTGAACATAAAAATAAAATGAAAATGAAAATAAACTAAAATGGAATAAGAATAGAAATAAAAAATAAAAAAATAAAAACTTTATCTTGCCTGTTTTTATAATATCACACAGAAGTAATAGATAAACTTGACACCAAACTTGTTCTACTTCTACTAATGTTTGTAACATATTTATAATATACAATATTTCGAACGTAACAAATTTCCAGTCTTCTTCAGGTGTAATTTAGTCCGTTGCTGACGAGACTAATAAAAAACATAACAAAGTTAAATTTCAATAAACAAATTTTATAACAAAGTAAGATACCGTATATGCTCCAATAAACGCCGAGGCTCTTATTGTCGCCGGTCTCTAATAAGCGCCGGGCTGCCGAGGGGACACGGCCAAATAGTTGCCGGTCTCTAACAGTAGCCGGGTCTTTGATATTTGCCTACCGATACTAGTGTCCGTATCTTTATAGTCGTGCAATAATACCTTACGGTACATTGCCTTACAAAATGCCGCCGAAACGGTTATTTGACATTGCCTTTATGATTCGTGAGGTGGAATACGCGGAAGAATCTATCGCTGAGGCGGCCGCCCATCATTGCGGGTTCGGACGACGAAAAGCAGCGAAAGGTACAGAAAGATATTGCCATTTATCTTTAACAGTCATATGTAGCGTGTGAAATTCAAATAAAGTAGCTGTTTGTAATTTTAGCCGGTATTTATGAGTAAAAATATTGCGTTCTGAAGATTTTTGTTAATAATGGCCGGCCTCTAATAGCAGCCGGTCTCTATTAAGCGCCGGGAGGCCTCTATTGGAGCATATACGGTACATATAACAAAGCAAGCATAAAGTTAAATAAAACAATTTACAACAAATAATTAAGCTAACTTATTATCGTATTTTGACATAATTTTCTTAAAAATTTCAAGGATTTATTCATTAACTTTCACTCCTAAATAACATTAATAAATTTGGCAAATTGATTGGTCTCTCAATTTCGTTGAAAAATCTGAAAGTATAAAGGGGATTTTTCTTTTTAACTTCCTTAACAGACAGAAAGCTGGAATGTTCTTATTGTTAAGTGCTAAACTATAAAAAAAAAAAAAAAAACAAAAAAAACCTGACACCAAAATTGAGAGATGGGGGAAGTAAACAATAAAACGTAAATGAAACTGTCATTTGTAAATAGCCAGGTGTTTTTTTTTTTTTTTTCAGATCTACTGCAATATCACAATGAAGTCTAAGGATAAACAGGGTAAATCTATACAATTAGCCTGGAATATTGGCATCTTTTTATTAGTCTTTTTATGAGATGTTAGGAACAGGCGATGTCTCGTTGCATCTAATTGTATCCAAACAGTTTTTTAGTTTATTTAAGAATTTTTTAAAGAAAGAGTCTATTACGTTCATTTGATTTATCAATTTAAGTTAATCTTTTTTTAAAATTGATATAAACTTATAAATATTAGGCTGAAACACATTCAGAGATTTATATTCAGTTAACATAAAGCAAATGTTTACATTTTTACTTTATTTTTTTTTCTTACTTAAATTGAAATTGTAAAGAAAAAAACATAACAGTGATAAATACCCTACTCCTACAGTGTTTGGGCCTCTGAACACGATGGTGAAGTCCGTCTGTCGATTCGACTTTCCGTTCGGGAGTTGTTAGGGGAGGGCAGACACGGACAGACGCAATGGGTAGGACAAATACAAAAGCATCCAAATGGGTCACTAAATAGACAAATTTATTTGGGCTCATTTGCCTTCTCCGTAGCACTGACAAGGAAACCTCTCGAACTCTAAAAATTCAGATTTTAATGAAACTTTACAGAATAAATCTAGTGATTGTGTTTATTGAATGAAATGAATCTTAGCTGCTGAATCAAAGCGAAAGTGGGCTAAAACAGGCCTTGAACATCCTCAAAAATCGGTCGTTTAACCTTTCAAACACTAGATGGCGCTAATGATTTATTTCTAACCAAGAAACCTAGGAGTTTCCTAGGTTTTGATAGGAAAGTAAAGTAACGCCATCTGTTGATTCCTGATGTAACCTTATTCAAAGAAGATCTTTGATATACAATTATGAAAAATTTCCAAATTCGGAAAAATTCTTAAACGTAAATTAGAATAGAATCAAATAGAAGAGGAAAACATTCTGCATGAGTTAGTTATGATATATAATATAAAGACACATGATCGATAAATCAATTTCCTTAGTAAGTTCAGCGTCGTAACATGGTAAAAAAAAGACATCGTGCGTTGTAATCTCACGAATTTTAATGTATTTTTTTTATCAATTAAAAGTTGAGAAGGATTACTTCATTAAAATATTTCGTGAATTGCATCCATTACAAAACAGTCTTTTCGATATTTGTGTTGGTATTATTTTTTTATTTTTTTTAATAAGCTTAAAAATGAGGGGTGCATAAAAGGTGTCTGAGTAGTCAAGTGCATAGCATTGAGGGCTTATAATTTCGAGAGTCAAATCCGTGGGAAGGATTTCATTTTTTTAATAAGTATTACAAAAATATTATGAATTTGCCCAAAGTTTTTACTTTTATTTGTTGTACTTATGTTTGTTTATTTTGCTATTTCAAATTTAAAAGTGTTTTTATTATCTTAATTTTTGCTTACATTTTTTTATTCACTAAATTAATTACATAAGACAATAAAAAGATCTTAATATAAAGATAAACAAAGGAAAAAAATACAACAACAAAAAAATAAAGAAAAGAAAAAGAAATAAAAAAAAACCTTATTATTAGAAAAAAAAGAAGAAAATATGAGAAAATAATGCTTATTAAAAAATAAAATCCTTCCTATGGATTTGACTCTTGAAGTTATAAGCTGTCGATGCAATGCCCCTTGACTACTTGAGATATCTTCTATGCACCTCTTTATTTTTAAGCTATTATAGAAATAAAAAAAATACCAAAACAAATATCGAGAAGGTTGTTTTATAATGGACCCAATGCACAAAATATTCTTTTGAGGTAAACCATCAGTACTATTAATTCATAAAAAATACATTAAAATTCGTTTGATTTCAACGTACGATGTCTGTTTTTTATCATATTACGACGCTGAACCTACTAAGGAAATTGATATATCGATCATGTGTCTTTATTTTATACATCATAACTAACTCATGCAGAATGTTTTCCTCTTATATCTGATTCTATTCTAAAGTACGTTTTAGAATCTTTCCGAATTTGGAAACCTTTCATAACTGTATATCAAAGACCTTCTTTGAATAAGGTTACATCAGGAGTCAACAGATGGCGTTACTTTACTTTCCTATCAAAAGGCATAGAAAGTCCTAGGATTCTTGGTTAGAAGCAAATCATTAGCGCCATCTGGTGTTTGAAAGGTAAAACGACCGATTTTTGAGGATATTCCATTTTAGCCCAATTTCGCTTGGATTCCGCATCTAAGATTTAATAAACACAATCTATAGATTCATTCTGCAAAGTTTCATTAAAATCTGAATTTTTAGAGTTCTAGAAGTTTCCTTGTGAGTCATGAATTTCTTCGAATCTTAAAAAGGAAGGGAATACATTTTAAATAGAAGGCGAAAGATAAAAATGAAAAACAGTCATTTGGAATACGAAATGATTGAATCTGATTGATAAGCTCTTAGAAATCTGTAAGGAAATAAAGAGAATAGTAGTAAAAATAATGGGAATTGCAGAAACATTTTGGCTTCGAGAATTCTGAATTTACTACAAGAAAGGGAATCGTGTAGGTTATGTGACAGCAGGAGATGATAAAGATAAGATAAGGAGATGATAAAATGATACAGGAATTATGGTGAATCAAGCGATAACCAGAAATATGCAAAAAAATAAGATAAGGTTGGGATTGCACAAAAAAAGAATATGTATTTGTGTGGGTGTGGAGGATTTCAAGAAAGAGTAATTACAATATGTCTTCAGGAGAAAGTAAATATTTAATAGAGTATTATCTCAGATTTATGCCGCATAAAAGGTAGGATTGAAGTTAAAATTAATTTACTTTACATCAATTGGAAGAAGAGATTAGAAAACAAAAGTTCAAGAATGCACTATTTCTTTAATGTTCTCAAATAAAACTTCCAGGAGACCAAGAAATCACAATTACACGATAATTGTAGATATTCACATTTAGATTTCTGTTTTCAATAAAGAAGAATTATTAAGAAGGTATTTATAGTCGATTATTAAAACCTGATGCTACGCACGGTGGAACGTGCCACCAAACCACGACAATCCTCTAACAATCCCGAAGAGTCCTAAGTCAGAATTCTGTCCAAACAATCACCTCCCAAGATTAGAAATTTCTCAACAAAGTCTACAGTGATGAGGTTGTAACGAACGAGCTATCTACTCAAATCAACTAGAAACGAGACTATTCAGTGTCGCTTCACACTGTGACACCTATAGTCATTGGTGCCCTTGGTGCCATATCAAAGGAATTTGCAAAATTCTTTAATTACAATATTTCAATAACTGACCTGCAAAAAATATCATTACTAGGCACAACTTATATTTTACGAAGATACTTGGACAATTCTTAGGTCTCTAGGTGAGACTTGAGTTGCTCAATAACTCCAGTCAAAGATGAGTTCTATTTGTCTTTGTATTGTGTCGAATGTTGATATAATAATAATAATAATATTTTTTTTTTTTTTTTATTCATTAATTATTTTAAATTACATTTCAGTCCCCTCAGGAATAAGAATCCATATCAAACGGGTTCTGGGATTAAGTAGTTTTACAAAGCTAGATAATATATATATATATATATATATAAAAATAAAAATAAAAATAAAAAGTACACAATAAAAAAGTGTAGTTAACAGATAATGTTAGTGTAGATTATATAATGAAATCTTTAAAAGTTTTAACTATATAAATTTATATAAGTTTAAAATACAAAGTTTAATTATATCATTAAAAGTTATATAAAGAAAAGAAAATTAATCTCAAAAGTAAATACATTTGTATATGTAATTATACCTTATACATAAAAAACAAAAATAGCATTAATAACATTTAGTACAAAATGCAATTGAAACCTTACACATATGCACATACACATACATACATACACACACACACACATATATATATACTCCATATTGGGAGTCTGCAACCCATACATGGCGCGTCCCCAGGTGGCGGATGGGGGAATGCTCGGCAGAAATGCAGGGTAGGAGGGAAATAAAATACCTCCCGCGGGCCAAACAGACTAGGGGAAGGAACCCCGAATATAAACCAAATATGGCTAGTGCGACAAATACTAACCTTACGGTGCAAGGGTTCGGATCCCCAGTACCGGCGTTCGTCGGGAGTGAGCAAGCGGGCTCCGGGACGTCGTCATCCAGCGATCGCAGTGCTTCAGTGGTGGTGAGCTTGGCCACTGATGCATCTAATACGACAAGCAACAAAAGGAGTCAAGCACTGGAAGAACTGGGGAATAAGATAGACGAACTATCACAATATGTTAAACCCAGAAATAATGTGCATCATGAGATCAAAAGACTTGTAAAAATGATTCGGTTATGCTTTGACAAAGTGGCAAACCAGGATGAAGATGGCAGTGGAAGTGTATCTGGAGTGTCATCTCAGCCCTTGCAAGAGAGTGAGACTCAAACGTCACCTCGCCCTTTGCGGGAGAATGAGTCTCAAACATCATTTCGCTTCTTACAGGATAATGAGATTCCAACGTCTCCTAGTCTAAAGAAGCAGACGAAACCAAATACATTCCTGGAATCTGGACTTGAAGAACAATTGAAGAGGAAGATGGGTGATTTTTCACCTCGCAAGGAAAGTAAAAGTGAAAAGAGGACCAAGAATTCTGACACTCAGATCAAGAACTCTGACAAAGAAGGTGTTGAAGCAGAGATACCGAAGATCCCAGTTGGTCCACCTGAAGAATGGAAAAAGGTCAAGAAGAAGCAGAGACCTCCCAGACTTCGTTCGGACGCCATAATTGTGAAAGCAAAAGAAGGTGCTTCATACGCTGATATTTTGCGTTCATTAAAGACTGATCCAGAATTGGAAGAACTTGGATCATCAGTCACGAACATACGGAAGAGTATTGCGGGCCATTTACTGATTCAACTTGACCCCAAGGCCAAACAAAAAGTAAGTCAGCTTCGTCAAACCATACAAGGAAAGCTTCAACAGAAAGTTGATGTAGATTGCAGAACACAAACTACTGTGCTTGAACTGAAAGATCTCGACGAACTAACAGTTGAGGCAGATATTGGCCTGGCAATCCGGACTCAGATCGATGGAGCACAAGATATTGATAACTCAGTGGTAAAATCTGTACGCAAAGCTTACGGAGGTACGCAAACGGCTGTGGTAGTTTTACCTACAGTACTGGCGAATCGAGCTCTGGAAAAGGGTAGGTTGAAGATTGGATGGGTGATTAGCCGCGTGAGGGAGAAGACTACGGTCCAACGTTGTTTTAAATGTTTTGGCTACGGTCATCTTGCTCGAGTTT
The DNA here is from genome assembly GCA_023159025.1 of Thereuonema tuberculata. Classification (NCBI taxonomy): domain Eukaryota; kingdom Metazoa; phylum Arthropoda; class Chilopoda; order Scutigeromorpha; family Scutigeridae; genus Thereuonema; species Thereuonema tuberculata. The sequence goes on along the minus strand of JAFIDM010004315.1, from coordinate 40,805,340 downwards.
GTAATGGTCCAGATAGGTCCAAATTGTGCCTGAAATGTGGAGGAGATGGGCATAATGCCAAGGAATGCTCTTCTGAGGAATTATGCCGTCTTTTGTGTGAGGGTAAACATCGTAGTGGCAGCTATGTTTGTCCGGCTTACAAACAGGCCATACAAGCTGTAGAAAAATCGAGGAGATGAAGTTTATTCAGCTTAATCTCAATCATTGTACGGTTGCCCAAGATATACTGCAACAGACTGTACGTGAGGAGAGGGTTGATGTTGCGATTCTCTGTGAGCAATACAGAAACATCGAGGGATCACGCGCATGGCTCTCTGATACTAGTGGACGGGCAGCAATTTGGATCTGCGGGAATCATTTCATCCAAGAAATTCCACAGACACAACAGCATGGATTTACTTGGGCAAAGGTGAGAGATATGTACATCTATAGTGTCTACGCTCCACCAAGTGCAACATTAGAAGAATTTGAGTTGTATATTAGAGCTCCAAGGTCGGTGGCCTGTGGTCATCGCAGGTGATTTTAATGCGTGGGCTATTGAATGGGGAAGTCGAGTAAGCAACAGAAGAGGTGAGATACTTTTGGATGTCTTCGCCTCACTGAATGTTGTTCTCCTCAATACCGGCTCAATACCAACGTTCATTAGAAATGGTAATAGTTCCGTTATCGACGTGACATTTACAAGTGATTGTTTGGCCTCTCGTGTTACGTCGTGGGAAGTGTGTAGTCACTATACTCACAGCGACCATCAAGCCATAATTTTCGAGATCTCCACTTCTGGTGTGTCAAGGTTGGGATCCACACTTCCAAGAGGATGGAACGTTAGGTCCTTTGATCGTGAATCCTTCATTGCAATGATGGAGGAGGACTTGGGGCTTTCGGGATCTGTTGATAGCAAGGCGTCACGGCTTATGCGGCTTGTCGCTGATGCTTGTGAGGCATCGATGACACGACGTGGCAGAGGAAATCGTCACCATCCAGTGTATTGGTGGAATGCTGAAATAGCGGAGCTTCGGAAGAAATGTCACCGCCCAAGAAGACTAGCACAACGAGCCCATGGACTAGAAAACTATGACGAGTTGAAACAACAGCACATAGAAACCGGCCGTGCTCTCAAGAAGGTCATTAAAGTCAGTAAACAGAGTGCTTGGAAGGAACTTTGTAGTGAGGTTAATAGTGACCCATGGGGTAGACCATATAAGACGGTTATGGCTAAAATAAAAAGTAGCTCCTTATCACCTCCGACCTGCCCTGATTTGCTGCGCAGGATTGTTTCTACTCTTTTTCCACAACAACCGGGAATAGTTTTGGAAGTTCCACCTCAAGAATGTGAAGATGTGTCATCTATCTCAAAAGATGAGTTGATAAAGGCCTGCGGAAAGATTGGTGACTCAAAAGCCCCTGGCCCAGACAGCGTTCCAAATATTGCTCTTAAAACCGCCATCCGGTATAGACCTGAGATCTTTCTAGACGTCTACAATTCTTGTTTACGAGAGGGTGTGTTTCCAAATCTGTGGAAGCAGCAGTTGCTCGTACTTTTGCCTAAAGGTAACAAGCCACCTAATGATCCATCGTCCTATCGGCCAATTTGCCTGTTGGATACGGCAGGTAAGGTATTGGAGAGAATCATTTACAATCGACTGGAGGCATTCAGTGAAGGAGCGCATGGTCTCTCTGAAAACCAGTACGGTTTCAGGAAATCAAGATCTACAATAGACGCTGTAAGGGTTGTTGTTGATTTGGCTCGAAAGGCCATTGAGGGCAAACGCTGGAAGGGAGGAGTAAAACAGTACTGTGCCATAATAACGTTGGATGTGAAGAATGCGTTCAATTCGGCAAACTGGAACTGCATCTTGAACACTTTGAGTTCAATGAAGGCTCCAGCGTACATCAGGAAAATAATTGCGAGTTACTTCACTGATCGTATCCTAATGTATAATGCCAAAGTCGGACTGAAGACCTACAACATCACTGGCGGTGTTCCACAGGGATCGGTACTTGGTCCTTTGCTTTGGAATATCATGTATGATGCAGTACTCAAGCTACCAATGCCCGAGGGAGTGACTGTAGTGGGGTTCGCTGTCGATGTTGCATTGGTTGTAATCGAGAAACACCTGGAAGTTGTCACCCTAACATCGAATGTGGCTGTTGCCAGGATCCGTCAGTGGCTCTCAACGGTTGGATTAAAACTAGCAGATCACAAGACAGACGCGGTTCTTGTGACCAGCACGAAAGCGAGGGAGATCGTTACCCTCACTGTGGGTGATCATGACATTCTGTCGCAGCCTTCTCTCAGGTATCTGGGTGTTCAGATTGATGCAAGGCTTCGGTTCGATGAACATCTTCGAATCGTGAGTGAAAAGTCTGCACGAGTGGTCAACGCCTTGGCTAGGATCATGCCGAACATCGGGGGACCTCGGCAGAGCCGACGAAGACTCCTGTCCAGTGTGGCTATCTCTACCATGCTATACGCGGCTCCGATCTGGTTACATGCCACGAAGACTAAATCATATGTATGTCAAATGACTTCGGTTCACCGGAAATGCGCTCTACGGGTCGCTTGTGCATTTCGAACAGTTTCATATGATGCAGTGTGCGTCATAGCAGGGATGCCGCCTATCGATCTCTTAGCAAGTGAGAGAAGCGCGATATGCAGTGGTATTCGGGAACGTCGTGACGCTCACCGACCCAAGATCAGGAAGGCCGTGAAAAGCAAGACAACGGAAAGATGGCAGAGACGATGGGATTCATCAACCAGTGGAAGATGGACTCATAATCTTATACCTAATATTGCAACGTGGATGGAAAGAAAGCATGGTGAGGTGGATCACTACCTGACTCAGCTATTAAGTGGCCATGGTTGTTTTCTAGCGTACCAGAGGCGCTTCGGAATTGTCGACAGTGCGTCATGTCCGACTTGCCAGTTCTTGGACGAGGATGTGGAGCATGTCTTCTTTGTCTGCCCACGCTTCCATGAAGATAGAAATGAGCTGAAGAAATTCCTTCGACAGCGTGTGACTCCAGAGAACATCGTTGGCTTGATGACTATCTCCCAGGCTAATTGGATGGCAGTGGCTGACTATGCTGCCACTATTATACGGAAACTTCGTATGGCTGAGAAAATCAGACTTGGTCAGTTGCGAAATGACATGTGAGTCGACTTTTAGTCATTCTGCCCTACGCGATGTAGTACCTGACGGTGGTTCCGTGTAGGGTGTTTTGGAAGTCGGACGTAGGGTTTTAGTGAGTAGTAGTCTTTTATGACTGAGTCTCACATTACCAATTCCTTGGTATGCGTAAATGCATTTCCCCCGTCCTTAAAAAAACAAAACAAAAAAAAAACACATATATACACATACACACACATACGTATACACACATATATATATACACATACACACACACACATATATATTTTTAGAAATTTTCAATTAGCCATTTTTTTAAAAAAATTTTTCACCAGAGAAATGTGATTACTGTTTTCAAATAAATTTACATTTAAATTATTAATAAAGTTTTCAATTTTATAATTAACATTTCGTATTCTATAACTGTTATTTATATAGGGATATGTTAATTTTATATGACTTTCAGATCTGAAGTTATAGTTTTGTATAATGTTCTCCTTTATTTTCAATATGTGATAGTAATTTTTCAATATAATATTATAGTATAATTTTTGCTTTGGAAATAAAATACCATATTTATTCAACATAAAGTATCTTTTTGTTTTGTCCTTCCAAATTTTTTTAGTGAATATAAGTTTTAGAACCTTAATTTGAAGAATTTTTAAGCTCTCAAGATTTGTGTCATTTGTATTTGCCCATATATTAATACTATAATTTAATAAGGAATCAAACAAAGCATAGTAAATAAGTATTTTTTTTTTTAAAGGCAGAATATTTTTTATGTAATAAAAAATATATATTATTGAGTTTAATTTTTTTTGTAACATAGATATTTGAGAATTCCAAGTAAAAAGATTGTTTATAATAATACCTAAATATCTAAATTCATTTACCGAATTAATGATTGAACATGAATTACAGTGATTTGAACCTTTATGTAGATATGGATGTGAGTGGTAATATATTTTTGGGAGGAAATTTGTTAGTTGTTTTTTGGGTCTTATAGCATACTCTTTGTTTTTTCTTTATTTATTACAAGTTTATTGTCATGCATCCATTTTTGTATTATGATAAAATCTTCTTGGACATTATTATTTGCAATTTCAGGATTTGCGTT
>JAFIDM010004315.1:40772363-40789668 GCA_023159025.1 Thereuonema tuberculata | reverse complement strand
GCCGGATCAAGCTTGCTTGAGGCCACTGACTGAAAATTTGTCGGGCACCGTGCATGAAACTGTTTTCTGTTTCCTAGTAAAAAGGGATCATATTCTGGTGAGATTTACGTAATTGATATACCACAAAAAGTGTTAATAAAATTGGAGGAAAAAAAAAGGGATGGTGATTTTAAGAGGCGTATTTGACACGTGTATCAAAAGCACTGACTGTTTACGAGGGACTAAACACTGTGATGTTCGATTGCAATCAGTGTAATCGAGCAAATGTATAAATTTGAATGTGACGCAAATGATGTAAATTCTTCGTTAACTCTTTAATTGTAGTATATTTTTTAATTACACAATTTTTCGGCCCCTAAAATATTGGGGCCCTTGGCTGCAGCCCAGCCATCCCTCTTAATCCGCCAGTATTGTGGCGCTCCTTGGCAGCCAAACTCAAGCCACTTGATGATGATGAGCTTATTTTGAGAAAAAATTTAAAATAATATCTTCATATTTAAAATTGTGCGGAAGTAAAAGAAAAAATTAATTATAAATCCTTTTTACCCTTTATATATAAAAAAAAGTGTAGTAGAATTTGAAAAAAAAAGCCAATACAAAACCATATAACTGTTTCTGTGAAGATACGGCCAATTTATCCTCACGTCATCAGCGGCATACGCGGAAATTAGAATAACAAAAATTTAGAAACAATTTAGAAAAAAAAATATTATAAAAAGGTAATTAATATAAAGGTGTTGTAGAATTTGAAACAAAAGCCAATACAAAACCATATCAATGTTTCTGTGAAGATACTGCCAATTTAACCTCACGTCATCAGCGGCATACGTGGAAATTAGAATAACAAAAATTTAGAAACAACATAAAAAAAAAAATTATAAAAAGGTTATTTATTGTAAAAGGTTTGTTAGTTGTTCATTGTTTGTCCACTTTAAACTCAAAATACTGAACCGATTTTGATGAAACTTTAATTGGTGTAATCCTTATAATCTGTGGAGGAATATAGGCGTAATGTTCAATCTAACTTAGGGCTAGCAGTAGATAAAAAGACTGAAAATGGTAATCATTGTTTAAATCTTGAAACGTTGGCTAAAACTTTAGCTAAGATTTAAGTAATAAAGTTTCCTTTGCAAGCATAAATTAATCAATTTTATATATGTCTAAGTAGACAGCGAAAGATAATAGATTTGAATTTGGATTTAAATGGATTGGAATAGAAGTCTATTAAACCGACATTCTGCGCAAGTTCGCCTTTTGCAATCTAAGTTAGAAAATAATTTAACTCTCTTAGAATAAAAGAATAGATTTACTTATATTACTATAGCAAGAAACTTACCAGAAAATGCTTTCTGTTTGCAATTGAATTGCATCCAGAAAACAGTTTATTTATGAATATTTCTTAGAAATATTCATATATTTTTAAGATGATGTAGCCTAATAACAATGACGTATTTCTCCACAGTGACAGAGTAGTCTTACCAATTTTACCAAATTTTCACAAACTTTAACTCCATCATACCTATTGAGATTTTTTTCTTTCGAATTTCGGATACATAGGCTTTCTATTGTCTTGCTAATTTTTGTATTTGTGTCATTATATAAAATTTTTACCTCACTATTAATACAATGCTGTTTGTCTTTACAGTGTTCAGCAATTTCTGATTCCTTTACTAATTTTTGTCTAAAATACTACTTGAGGAAATTTTATTTTCTAAACTGAATTACATCATTTATACAATTTTTATATTATTTTTATTGAATGATTTAAATTTAAGTAATAAATTACAAAGTTAAATAGTTTTTAATAAGAAATTATATCAAATCAATTAATCAACTTCCAAAGGATTTAATCAATAAACGTCATTAGATATTATATAAATAAAATAAATACACTTGTACCTTACTTCTTTCTAATTTCATCTCTTCTGGAATTCTTAATATTAAGCCACAACATACCCAATATAAATAAATGTAATAAACATATATATATATTTATTGAAACGAAATTTTCAAAGAATAATCGTCTCTTCTTCTTCAGCTTACAATGAAAATGCAACGAAATAAAAAAAAATTAAATAACAATTAAGGAAGACTACGTGAAAAACAGTATTACATGGATTTACATTGATTTATTATTTATGCAGTTGTCGTGTTCAAGTACCCTTTCCTTTAATGTCCTTTTACTTTCTCCAAGATAGAACCTCCTGCAGTTCATACAGTCCCCATTTCATGTTTTTTGTCATACATATTTAATTTATTACAAACACTATTTTTTATTTCATTTTGATAAACAAATCCAATTTCAATATTAAAATTCTTACAAATTTTCTTAATTTGTAAACTATTTTTATTGATATATGGTAGAAAAAATCTCCTTTCGTTGTGTACATTTAATTCCTTAATTTTAAAATTATTGTACTTTTGTAGAGCTTTATTTATGAAATTATCATTATACCCATTATTTCTGAAAATAACTTTCATGTTTTCAATTTCCCTCAAAAAAATCGTCTTCTGTACTTGTACATCTGTCAATTCTTTGTAGGTAGTTATCAATAATGTTTCTTTTCACTCCTGTATCATGCCCTGAATCAAAATTAAGTAAATGATCACTTTTAGATTCTTTTTGATAATGCTTTAATACCAATTTATTTTCTTTATTTATTAGACATAAATCCAAGAAATTTAATTTGTTATTCAATTCTTTCTCCATTTTAAAATTAATTTTTCTGTTTCTTTTGTTTATTTCTTTAAAAAATAATGTCTAATAAATAATATGTCTAATAAATATCTATCTTGGAGGTTCTATCTTGGAGACAGTAAAAGGGCATTAAAGGAAAGGGTACTTGAAATAGACAGCTGCATAAATAATAAATCAATAAGCAAATCTGAGGTGGCAGAGCATTGTGTTCAACAAAAACATTGTATGAATAATGAGATTAAAATTTTATGCGTGGAAAAAGACCATAAAACAAGAAAAATAATAGAAAGCATATACATTAAAAACACAAAAAGTAGTAATTTAAATAGAAATGATGGAGTTCATCATTCCAAGTGAATGAAAGGATAGTAGGAATGGCTAAGGAGGTAGTCAATAAAAATTGTGCACGTTGTAAAAACAAAGTAAAATTCGATGTATTTAATGGTTGATTCATTGTATTACTTTCAAATTATTATAATTGTTGTAATATTAATTGTTTTTTAACAATCAATGTAATACTGTTTTTCAGGTAGTCTTCCTTAATTGTTATTTAAATTCGTTTTTATTTCGTTGCGTTTTCATTGTAAGCTGAAGAAGAAGAGACGTTTTCTCTTTGAAAATTTCGTTTTAATAAATGTATATATATGTTTATTACATTTATTTATGTTGAGTATTTTGTGGCTTAATAAATACCCTTGTCCTCAGAAGCGCAACTAGAGATTTTTGGGGGAAAAAAAGCGGAGAAATTTAAATTTTAAATTTGTATCTTCGAATAATTGCATTCTTATTGTTGCAAATAATGCATTCAATGCCAATAAGTTAACAAATATTTAATTTAATTTATTTTTTATTTAAAATACGAAATAATTAAATTAATATATATTTTCCCTGGGGGGGGGGGACATGGCCATTCTGGGGGTGGAGGTTCCCCCCCCCCCTCCCAGTTACGGCTATGCTTGTCCGTTATATACAATTTACTGAGGTAATGAAATTGAAAAATGCAGTTCAGTTTCTTGTCGGATTGATTATAAAACATAAAAAAAGTAAAAGTTAAAATAATAATAAATATTCTTATTTTTTTTTTTATATATAAATTACGTATTTAAATCTTTTGTCTTTGTATACAGGGCTTGGAATTTTAAAAGAAAAACCTTTATTTAAATATTATTTTATTAAAAAAATTACAATTAATAATGAAACCTGTAATTTTAGAGTTAATTTGCAGATACCTGTTTAATACAATATATGCAGTATGTAGTTTGCGTGTGTGTATATGTGTGTGAGTTTCTTTCAACTACGTATTTTGAAATGGTTGCTGGAATCAAAAAAACGCTTGCTGTAATTAACTTGTTCTGAAAAACAGCAATATACTATGACAAATTGGACATAGAAATTACTTTGATATATAAGGAAAGTATTTAATGTCTGTTACAAATGGATATTATCTGATATTTGTTTGTACTCCAGCAGAGAGTATGTTGTTAATTAGATTGGCTGCTGAAGGACCTTGAGCAATGACCTGGTGATCGTCTGTAGTAGCCTTGGCCCAAAGCACTTCCTCCAGTCATTCACCTTTCCTTTGAAAACGAGTTCTCGTGGTTCTATTCCCTCATCATTTCGTTGAGTGAAAGAAAGTGGCAGTTATAGGCCATCATCAGATAGCATCACTCTCTCAGTCTATCAGGAAGAAAAGAATAACGGGAATTAACAGAAACTATTTGATTTATTAGGAATGGAAGAATAAGAAAGACAAGTAATTTAATGCTGATGTTAGGAAGTAAGTATTACATATTAGGGATAAAAATTACTATTAAGTCCAAAGAATCATTGTGAAATAAAAAAGAAACAAATAGCAATAACTTTTTTTTTTTCATTGCTAAAAGATTTTTTAGAAATGGTGCAATGCATCTCCTGGGATTGGTATTTAGAATAATGTGTAAATTTGACACATTATGTAAATAAATCATTTTAGTGGTTTTGAGTGATTCGGCGGGAATTTTGACGAATCACTCAAAATAAGAAAAATAAAAACAAACGAATTTGTGAAAATGTAGTATTTATAAAACAATACGATTATATGATTCTTCTCCGAGATATCATAGAGATGAAAATACCCTCTGCCTCATCTTGAATTTAAAGATAGTTATGCAATTTAGTTGATATGTAAATTTTGAAAGTTGAAATTTATTTCCTGCACTTGAAGACTTCATTAAAATTCAGTTATTAACTTTTATTCATTAAAGATAATATTATTTATTTATATTTATCTATTTTGAACTGTTTATCAATGCATACCGGATACTTTTTAAGGGATAACTGTGGATTAAAAGGAATATATTCACAACCTTGTAAATAAAAAATTGAGTTCTTGTTATTTTTATTTGATTTTTTTCCATTTCTAATATTTTTCATCTCCAATTTCTTTACTGTAATTTACACTTAAATTATTTCCGCTCCTCCTTCTTTAAATCGTTCAATTAATAATTTCTTTTCTCAGTAACTGTTTGTGAATAAATTTCAATTTTAGCGAATGTTTCGGAAGCGTTAATTCTTCATGAAATAAATCAGAAAAATAATTGAAAAAAAAATTGCTATAATGAAATTCGTTTTTATAACGAAATCTTTTATATTCCCTTTTAATATTTAAAAAGATCTGACTTTCACTTCGTCCTGATGACTGTAGATCTGTCGCCCTCAGCCCAGATCTTTTTATATGAAGTTGTTCTTAGACATCGAATTGCACTAACATTTCTTTCTTTGCTCTAAACGAAGTATAATATAAGGAAAAGGAGTCATTACCAATTTTCTGGAGAATAAAAGATTATTAACCAAATAAATAACGAAATTGTTTAAAGAAGCAGAAGCAAAAGGGCTTCCATTAAGAAAAAGTTAATCTTAGTTGTTTTTTTTAGTTTTTGTTTTTTTTGTAATAATTGGTTTGGTTTGAGAATGGATTCTTCCCTGAAGCCTTTTCTCTTTTTCTTGTTCCCATTTCCAGTACGGGTTAGTAACACACTGTAGGTCGTTCTGTAGGTGGAATAAATTACTATTGGAAATTACTATAAACCCACTGAAATATGGGAGCGTGAGTCTCGGATTGGAATTAATAAGGAACTCCATATTTATATGGTTTTATTCGTAGGATCCACACAATTCATTCACTCTTAGCCGAGGAAATCGCCTGGCATTTTAATTTTTTCCCCGGCGCTTTTCCTCTCTCAAGCTTTAAGGCATCCACGACGGCTGTTTCGTGGTAACATCTCTAAAAAAAATTCAAGTTTTGTAGAGATGCTACCATGAAACAGCCGTCGTGGATGCCTTAAAGCTAACAACTGAATTAGATCGTGGACTAATCAATAATCAGAATTAGACTAAGACCGAAAATTTCATAAAATTAATACCAAAACCTGCAATTGACGAGGGAGCCGCACAAAGTCTCTGTAAGCTTTTGTATGTATTTTTAGATTTTAATAAATATTTTTTAAACGAAATTTTGTGTTGGTGATTTTCATTTAATCTAAGTATGTTATTTTAGGCACACGTTAAAGCTTATTTTAAATGATACCAAGAAAGAAATAAATTAAATAAAATAATCAACTAAGGCTAATTTTCTTAATTAATAAATAACTATATACGGTATATATCGATAACGATAAATATATATCTTGACTTTGCAAAACATATCAACAAATCAAGTCTGATTTTTTGCTAAGTTTTTGTTTCCCAATTATATAAAGTTTTTTAAGTGAAATCTAATAAGATTTTAACTCCAGAGGAAATAGACCAATTAAAATACTCGATACTAAATCCAGGGCGTGGCTTTGTTGAACAGTATGTTGAATTATTTACGATGATAGCGTTATATAATTTCCAGTACTTTTAGTGCCTCTGAAGGGAGTGATGTATTCTTTTCTTCTTCCATTTCTGTAATACAGACCAATACTAATCCGATAATCAGTAATCCTTTAATCTGGCTAATTTAATTTCAAATTTCCAGGATTACCACCACGTGAACATCACATTTGTACACGAATAGTGATAAGATTTACATCAGCGATTCAATTGCAAGTTTTATGCATTTTATTACAAACCAAATCTTATTTAGCCTTGGTGTTCTTCAACGAAGGATATGGTTCTAATAGTATATAAATCATGAATATTATAAAATTAAAAGTAGAGTTCCTTGGAAATTCTTTACATCGTAAGAAGTATTGCAAGTTGTATGATATTGGCTCTTCCACTGTGTATGGAAAATTAAAAAAAAAAATCAGAAATCCTTAAAAACCACTATTCCGAACGTTCCAGTGAAGTTGGAGGAGTGATAATCACCTGTAATACTAAAAAGTTTGATTTGTCATTGTTGTTTTATACAATAGAAATTTATGAAGCGCTGGACTTCAGAAATAAGCACTTGAACTATGAGTAGGGTTGCCAGAACTTAAAAATATGAAAAATGAAGATTTCCAAAAACAAATCTTATAAAAGGAGGACATAGACTATACAAAATTCCAATGTAATTGTCAATAGATTTATAAAAACATTTTCTTATATCTACTATAGAAATAAATACACAGCAATGTTAGAATGAATAAGCGTTTATATATATTAAATATAATTAACGTTTTAAAAATATTTTTCAAAAGTGATGCAAGAGTGACATTAATATTAAACTTAAAAAAAAAATCACAATGTATTAACTTTTGATCATCTTTAATCATCAGTTTCGAGGGACTCATACATTTTTAATTCACAACATCTGACAGCAATTTGGTATTATTCTTAATTTCATCATAAAATTGTTTGCATGATATATTTTCATAATTATATGTTGCAGTTTTTGTTGAGGCGTTAATTATATTTAATAGTTGTAATGTTGAGGTGATTCCTTTCTTTTTAATTATTTTTCATAAATGACTGATTTTAAAAAAAGAGAATAAAAGGGTTACAATAATAATAATAATAATACAGTCGGACCTCTATTTAACGAACCTCTATTTTGCGAATTTCTCTATTTTGCGAACTTTTCTTTGGAACCAAGAACATTTTGCTAATTTCTTCGTAAAATAACCTCCAAATAACGAAATGCATTTCCATTTAACGAACTTTTTCGTGGTATCTTATTTTTTTCTTCTCCTTGAAATGTTTTTATTATCAACATTCCCTTAGAGGAAATGACATAAATGTGGATACAGCTGAGGGAAAAAGAAGAAATTAACGACGATGTGCTGATCGATGATTATCTTTCACTTGATTCTGAAGTTGAGACCTCGGAAACACTTACTGAATCGGATATTTTGGACAGTGTGAAAAATAAAAAACAATTCAGCTATGAATTGCGATGAAGATGAAGACGATGAAAATGGAATTGATCGTGTAGCACAAATAAAAAAAAAAAAAAACCTTCTTATGATGAAATGCTAAAATCATTCGAAACAATCCGACGCGGATTACAATTTTGAAGAAAATATTGAAGGGGTTTTTAGTGCATTGCAAAGATGCGAGACATACTATGAGCGAAAGCACTTTTTCAAAAAAAAAAACAAAAACAGACAAAATTAACAGACTTTATTAGTAAAATTTAAGTAGGCATGTGGTAATGTATGCTTTATGTCATTAAAATTATTACTTTTTTTAATAATATTTATTGTTTATGTATTTTTAAATCTGTTTTATGTAGTTTAAAATAATTTTAAAAGGTGAATCTCTATTTAACGAATTTTCCATATAACGAACTTTTTTTCGGGATTTAGCGACTTCGTTAAATAGAGGTCCGACTGTAATAATAAAAAAGAGACCATGTTCTCTTAAAAGAGATATATTCGCAACCTATCTAGGAGGACTTTTTTTTCTTAAAAAAAAATTGCTTCAGATTAATTATAGATTATTTTTTAATTAGGAAGAACTGATAATTACTTTCTTCTAATTACATATTTTTAATCTTAAAACTTATTATACATTGGTGACATGACGGGCTTTGAAACTAATTCATTACTGAGAATATAACAGTACTTCCCACATAGATTTCACGAAATTTTTTATTATAAAATGTAGATTAACAATAGTTTACAAGTTCTCACGGAGGATTATCTTTTTATGTTAAGTCTATTATTTGTGAAATCATCCTGAGTAGTTTTTATAAAAAGAAAATCCTTTGTGAATAAATCGAGTATTCTAAGTCAACGTTAGCCAGAATTTAATAGATTGCTACACATTTTGTCTAGTTTAAATGTCGTCAAACCACTATCTTAGAGAATGGAATCTCATTCATTCGTCCACCCATAAAGTCTTCAACACAGAAAAGTCAAAGAAGCATCACCTGCAAGTGAACTCATTAATATTTAGACCTACCTGCTTGTCGGATTAGTGACAGATAGTCATGCAAAGGAAGTAAGGAAATTTTTAACAAGTTTTTATTAAAATAAAAACAATTTTATTAAAATAATATTACTTTTCTGTAAATGAAGGGTTAATGAATAACTTCTAAAGTATTACGGAGTATAATCAATTTATTCAGTATTAATTAAAATTTCGCCAAATCTTTTAGAGAACTTATCTCCACTGCTTGAAAGAATGGGCAAAGGTCAGTGCTAGTATTCAAAGAGGGAATTAGTTAAATACTAACTTTTTTTTTTACTTCTTTAGGTGACAGCGCTACTGTAGGCTCCAAGTATTATTATATTTTTATTCCTCAGCTACATTTGATAAATATAATTTCTTTGATGTACCATATCATTTCATTACCAATAAATATGAACCAAAACGGATATTTGATATTATGATTAAAATATAAGATATATTTATGCAAAAAGACTGGAGATATCAAGTGAAGCTTGATTGTACCCTCTTTACAAACCACTGAAATGATCTGGAAATGATGACTGCCTTTAGGACCATGAGACAGTGAGAACTACACTAGTCTCTTGAAAGAAGCAAAAAGTTAACAGGAAAAAAGATAAGAAAAGTAGCTTCATTGGGAAGAAGCGGACATAGAAGAAATATGAAGAAACATCTTACATCAACTGAGTTTGCTTAATTGTTATCTTAAGGCAGTTATTATTATTATACAGTTTTGTTTGTCGATAATTTAAAAATAGTAATTTGCTAAACACTTCTTTACATCTTCATTTCTCTGTCAATTTTCTGTCAATTTCGTTTTTATTGGTATTTCTTGTTGAATGTGCTTCTTACATTGGAAAGTTGAAATTTAATATTTTGATCATTTTTAGAAATTGGCTAAGTCATAAAAGACACTAATGGCTGCTTTACACGCTCTTGTAAACTTACCTCAAACAGGCAAACGGCTCGAAAAACTCCCACTTGCTCGAAAAATCTGGCAGTTGCTCTAAATAAAACAAGTTCTGAATTCAGGCAAATATCAGAAACAAGTCGACACCAGTGCCTCTGGCGGCGAGAAACAATTATTTAGAAACTACGATAGTGTTAATTTAACGCTGAAATACGGATATTCTTTGCTCGTGGTTTCAATCCATGGCTTCACATTCTGTTCCTCCGGGATTTTTTTTCTTTTTCTTTATATCTGTTGTAAAATGAGTTGAGAATTAATAACAAAACAAAGCTGCGAAATCAACTTATTTTTTAGTCAATTTGTTTGTCGCTTCGCCGACTAGTATTTTTAATCACGATCTAAACGAGATCAAAACGCGGTTTGCCGCTATATCATGTAAAGCATTTTCCCCAAGCTGCAACTACCAAACAGCAAGTTTCCGAGCGCGTTTGAGCGTGTACAGCAGCCATTACATTCGTCTCGACCCTTGGAATGGCTTGAAACTTTTGTCATTGAGTGTTTGAAACATTTTTTTGTTAGTTCTGTTGAAAAGAATTGTTGTGTTTGTCATCTTTCAAAGTAAATGTTTTTCAAGTCATATATGAGAACTGAATTAAGAATGGAGAATAATCTAATCTATTCAAGTCGATGACAAACTGTCATATGTTTGTCTAAAACATGGCAGTAAATGGAATCGAATATTACACTGTCCTTCATTGACTTTATATCCGTGCACTGTTCATTGAGTTTCTTTCTGTTACAAAATTAAAAAATAATTGACTTGGCATTAAAATTATGCCCGAAAGACATGAGTAAACAATCTAGACTTCATTGGGATTTAGAGTCATTGTTTGTTTTAATTTAATCCTGCCTCCCACCTTTCGCAATGCGAAAACAAAAGAGATAGGATTTGTTGATTTTCTTTGATTCTACTAAAACCAGAAAAGAAAACCATTTCGTTTTCATCTTAATAATTTAAAATTTGCCTCTGTGCAAAAGAAACTCTTGCTAATAAGGTATAAAAAAGACTAAAAATGCACACAAATAAAACAAGTGAATATAATTTTGTGCTGAAGCATAAATTTAAGTCGACCCTTAGTAATAAAAAAAATTAAAAATTGTAATGAAAAAAAAAAGGAAGTACACTACCCTACAGTAATGGATCAGACACCTGCATATTTACATAAAATCAGACAAGATCGTCAAAGTGCATGTGCGCACGTGATCAGTGAGTTTCAACCGGCATCAGAGGTTACATTACATCACAATCACAATACATTGCGGAAGGAATTGAACGCCCTTAAAATCCACAAACCCACACATCTCACCATTCAACAGAATCGCCAGACTCAAGTGGTATTTGCAAAGTCGCAACTTAACTGCAGAGCAGTGGAAAACAATTTTATGGAGTGTAATGTGCCTCATCACCTTACACTGTCTTTCAGTCGAATGGACGTGTTTGAGTGTGGCGAATGCCAGGCGAACGTCTTTTACCCGAGTGCATCGTTCCAACTGTGAAGTTCGGCGGTGGGGGAATCATGCTGTGGGGTAATCATGCTGTGGGGGTGATTCTCATAGTATGGCCTGGGACCATTGCATGTTGTTGCGGGAATCTTGAACTCCGAAGGCTACAAAGACATTTTGGATAATTGGGTTGTTCTTACTCTCTGGCAAATGTTTGGAAATGACGATAGTTACTTTCAGGATGACAATGCTCCATGTATGTTTCAGCCTCTGTCCAGCAGTGGTATACTGAGATGGCTGTAAAGCGGCTTCCATGGCCTGCTCAGAGTCCCGACCTAAACCCTATCGAATATTTATGGGACGAGTTAGAGCATCGATTGAGGGCCAGGGGACCACGTCCGACATCTATGGTTGCACTGGCCATGTTCTTGAAGCAGGAATAGATATAAAAACCCTTAGCTCTGTATCAAAACTTTGTGGAAAGCATGCCCCACAGGGTGGCTAATGTAATTTCAGCACGTGGGTGCCCATCCCACTCTTAAATCAGTTACATTTTCACATGTTTCCAATGAAGCGCACTGTCCGGTCCATTAGTGTAGGGTAGTGTACATTAACATAAGGAAAAATAAAAAGAAGTTAGGAAAACAAGAAAAAAAAATTCACGCGGACATTGAGAAAAAAACAAAAGTAAGAAGTACAGATTTGAACCGAAAACCTTCAGTATATGAGTCCGAAATCTTAACCATCAAGCTATAGCTGCCAACTGAATTAAAGTGGTTATATTTCTGACATTTAAACTAATAGCGGAAATCCAATGAAAAAAATGCCAAATATCTTGAACATGGGGGGGGCGTTCGCCCCTGAAATTACCCCATTTCTACAGTTTTTGGGCCTCTGAAGACGATGGTGAAATCCGTTTGTTGATCCAACCTTCCGTTCGGGAGTTGTTAGGGGTGGACAGACGAACGGACAGGACAAACGCAACAACTACCGATTTGGGTCGCTATCACAATAGCTCTCAAATGGATCGCTAAAAACGCTTCTTTGGCCTTTTTTATTTTTAATTTCTTGATAATGTTTTTTATATGAAGCGTTGTTTTGTTTAGGTTTCTTTGTTTTCACTGACCTGCAGATACTGGATAAATCCATCTGATGATAGTTAATGAACCTGAAACAGTTCGTCGAGAATTCCCGCGCTCCAAAATTCCAAAAGCAGCTCAATGATATTTGTTTGTGTGCGTTTTTATTCCTTATTATATCTTACTAATTGTTTCACGCACGCTAACTCTTCTATTAGAAATTCTTGTTATTGTTAGTAAGATTTTAATTCATTCTTTTTTGAGAATGTTTCCATTTTAAAAATATTTAAAAGGAAACGGAATCCTTCTCCTCTTCGTTTTCCTGACTATCTTTGACTTTTCTGCCTCAGTTCTGTTCCCTTTAATTTCGTGTCATTATAGTATGATCTGGTTGAATCCTTTTCCGAAGCTATTTCCTTTTTCTTTTCTTCATTTAAAGGAAAAGTATCTTCTTCCTTTTGCCTCTTTTCTTATCTTTCTTCTTTCCGTCTTCCATTATTCTGTAGGGCTTTTTTTCTTCGCAATCAGGCTTGTTTCTTTAATAATATCATTCCTTTCTTTTCACAGTTTATTAGTAGAAGACTGAGAAAAACTCATAAACAAAAAGGAAAAAAAGTCGTTAGTTGGATTGATATGTCAGCAACCTTCTTTGATCACCAGTTACTAAAGGACTTTGTTTTGGCAAAATTTAATAGGGGGCTACTGATGGCGAGTGTTTATCTGTTTTATTAACACAACAAGACTCTCCTCTTCAATAAGTGGTGTTTCTACTTCGATGTAGATTTCGAAGACATTTTTCTTCGACAAAGTGAGGGCATACATATACATATTATGTCTATTTCGTATATTGTTTTAATATTGATAGAACCATGTCGTTTTTGCATTAAAATGATAAAATAATTTGAGAATCTTTATCTACATGGAAATGACTGTTAAGTTTCAGTAAAATTTTGTCTAAAAAATCTGAATTTTTCACTCTTTCAACCTATCAAATTAATATAAATATTCTCATAAATATTTTGACTTAAAAGAACAACTCGGTTTTTTAAAAAAATCTTATGAATTTTACAAATCTTTATCAGGCAATAAACACGTTCCTTAACTAAAATACACTTTACGAGAGAATATACAAACTTGAATAAATATCTTCCTTGCAATATAAACAAACCTAATATTTGACAGTTATAAAAGAAGTTACGTATATTGCATTTTTATTTTATAGATAAAGGGAAAATATGCTACAAGAACTTCATTCATCTAAATGAGAAAGAAAATAAATATTTTATTAAGTTTGTTAAATCGTGATTATCAGTGAGTAGCTAAACCTTGCCAAGAGAATCAGAACGACTGAAATCGCTTCCTAAGTGATTCGTTTCAAATCTTTACAGTGATTTAATGGATGCTTTTTTTCTATGTTAGACTGATCTTGTATCAGAAGCCTTCTAATCCCGCTTTGTCCGTCCGTCTGTGGACAAGTATCATTAAAATATCATTAAATTATCATTAAGCACAACAACCACAACAATCACAATAATCGCAACAATTGTGCCTTTTGCATTCGCAACAATCACACTTATAATACTAAGGAAATTAAAGGAATATCAATTATATTGTCTTATACGTATCAGAAGCCGTTGCGAAGCATTGTGATTGGTCTACTAATCGCTGTCACTACCTTGTTATTTTTAAAAGTTGAGCTACAAAACAAAATGCATAATTGAATGTTGTTCTGCTTTTTTCATTATCCATTGTTTCTATGTGCTGAATTGCAATTTATTTTTTGATTTAAATATTAAGGTCCTGACTCAAGCAAATGCAGGCGACTGCAAAACTTTTGTTTCTTTTATATATTTCTTTTACCAATTCCTAACATTCTGAAAATTTAAATATGAATTTGTGAAGCATCTGGGATTTCTATATTCTTCTTTTTAATTTTCAAGTTTTCTGTAATTAAATTGAAATTCAAAAACAATAAAATTTTTGAGAGTTTTCGATATTTTCAACTTAAAAAAGCTTCACAATGGGGGGGGGGGACAAGGTTTTTACCTGAAATGATAAAAAATTCGTGAAATAATGATTTGTATATTTGTAATATTTATTATTAGTGCAACAATTAATTTTTAAAAAAATAAAAATTGTGTTTCTTTAAAATTGTGTGAGATTAAATTATTTTATTTTAAAAATTAACTACTGCACTAATAATAAATGTTTTAAATACAAATCATTATTTTACAAATTTTTTATCATTTCAGCTTTCCTTCAAATTTTTTTAAGTTGAAAATACCGAATAATACCTCGAAAACAACCAAAAAAATTGACTGTTTTAGAATTTTAATTTAATTAATTGCAGAGTATATTGAAAATTAAAACAAGAAAATAGAAATCCCAGATGCTTCATAAGTTCATATTTAATTTTTCAGAATTTTAGGTGCATTGGAAAAAGAAACATGTAAAAGAAATAAAAGGTTTGCAGTCTCCTACTTTTGCTTGAGTCAGGACCTTAATGGAAATTGAAAGAAAAACTATCGTAAACATAAGAGATAGAAATGGAAATACAAAATCACTGAGGTGACAATATACTACGTCAAAATTTGTTTTCAATGAAAAAGTCGTAAGTTACGGAAAAAGAATCCCCGATTAATCAATGTCAGAAAGTCGAAATTAGGAGAGTATATGTCTAAATCCATATATCATTTGTTAACGATTTAGTTTGTATATTCTTTCATCTCAGAAAAGCTGATTCAGTTGCTTGTTTTCCGTTGGCAAAACAAATAAGAAAAAAAAGAATGTTAGAGAATATAGAAATAACACAAGTAAGCATTGGGGAAAATACGACAATGAAACATTCAGTGAATTTTTAAAGTCAAGGAGAAAGGATGGGAAAGAACAAAGTTAAAGAAACCATAAATGAAATAGTCTGTTTCGCATCTGTAGTTATAGTAACACATGGAAAGGAAATCCACTGAGATTTGACCTGAATAATATAAAGAAACGGAAGAATATGGAATATTTAGAAAGAAGTTTTCCCATTACAAGGGAAATAAAAGAATACCAAGAAACAAGTAGGAGAAATGAAAGCTATGATAATAAAATTAAAAGACAAACTGAAGGTTCTAGATAAAGATGCAGGAATAGTAAGTAATAATAAGAAAAGGATTTTAAAACCAGTAAAAAGTCCTGATGATGTAACTAGAAATCTAAAACAATTAGAATATTATTCAGTCAACGAAATAAAGAATGTCAACAGCAAAGAAAAGAAGAGGTCAAAAACTGTCAATCTTTAGAATGTGTATGAATAAATAATACAAAGATCTTTGCAGTGAGATTGAAAACAGTTTGTCATCAACGAAGAAAACTGATATAGTTTTGTAAACAATAGAGAACCATAAATCACATCTATTCAGGAGATAGTTACTAGAGAAAGAGCTTGGAAGAAGTGTAAAGAAAATAAGTATTTAATGATCTTGGGATTTGAGAAACTGCAATCCGTGAAATGTCAACAACAGCAAATTAAAATACAAGAATAGGTCAACAGGAGAACGGCACCTCCCAGAAAGCTACATCTTTCATTTCTCAGTATTTGAAACTGAAATAATCAAATTCCCGTTTGACGATCACCAATGATTGGAGCTGTGCTATTTTTTGAATGTTTAAAATCTGAAGTGATCGCGAACTGGACAACAGTGGTCCCTTTTCATTGTTCGTAATGCCTGAAAAGAGGACATGAAGTAGAGAAATTCAGAGATGAAAACGAAAGGAAAGAAAGGCGGTGAAATTGAAGACATTCCCTTGTTTATTCTTAACATTTTCTTTTTTTACTGTTATGATCTTAGAAGTCAACTGATTTTTTTTTTTAATAATCTTTAGAAAAATCGTTTTCTCGTCAGAACAGGGGAGAGTGAGGGCGAATATCCTACGTATTAATTTGAGTCACAGACGATATTTTTCGCCCTCTCTCCTGTCATTCACTAAACTATAGATAAAGTAGATGATTCTATAACTAAACACTGTTTCAGTTTCAGAAGGTCCCCAGTATAAAATTAGTGAATACATTAGCTTTACTCATCTTTCGACTGCGACTCAAGTCACATTTTGAAAAATGTTAAATGGAATGAATAATGCAGCTACTATTTACCGACTTATTTATCTTCATAGATATGACTTTCATTATTTTTAATTCGCTTAGTACAACCATTATTTCGAATCATGAATTCATATACTATTTTATTTTAAAACTATTAGAAAGAATCTATTGTTCCCAGGTCCCCCCCCCCCCCATCATATTCAGGACCCAGGTATCAAATGCAGTAACTACCCCTTCCCCCACGTTATAGTAAAAACTATAGATTCTTAGCCAAAACTACCGCAAAAACACCACGTGATTTCATATTTCTCCCTTTTAAACATGCCACAAACAGTTATTAGTATTATTTCTAGAGTAAATTAATTTAACACTTCCTTTTTCCAGCTCTAACCAAAGGTTTAGAAATGAAGTTTAGGAAAAAGCTTAGAAAAAAAAAATCGCTCTATGCAAATTATAATGCAGAATAGATCTATGCAGACGTTAAAAGCAGAAAAGTAATTTATATAAAATATAGACTTAATTATAAAAAAAAAAAAAAATAGAAGTGATAGGGCTAATTCATATAACATTTTTTTATGGTTAAAACCTCAGCCAGGTGCCCCTTTGAGTCCCCCCCCCCTCCTTGTGCGGTTACTGATTGTTCCACAATTGTTTGCTATGCTTTTGGGTTCTCCCCCCCCAAAAAAAAAAAAAAA
>JAFIDM010004315.1:40744313-40772263 GCA_023159025.1 Thereuonema tuberculata | reverse complement strand
AAAAAAAAAAAAAAAAAAACCAAAAAAACAAACAACAACTCATTCCAGGATTTTGTAGGATAGGTTTGAGATTAGCTAATGCTCAAAGGCGGAATTTGATTATTTTTGCTTTAATCCTTTTTATCATATCTGAGTATATTCCCATTTAATTTACTAATTTTGTACAGTATTTTTTAATTATTTATAATAAATAACAGATACAAAATTCAAAATCCACCTATTAATGACAATAATAATATTTACTTGAATTCTTTTGTTGAAATGAAACAGTAATGAATGTATATTAATATTTATAAGTAAGCTGTATTTAAAGTACGTAGAAAATTATCATCACCAGTACTTCGTTGCAGCAGTAGGTCCACTGGCACTCTCCTATCTAGCAGACTCACTTTATTCTAGGGAATAGATACTGAGGTGGTTTCCCGTTGCCTTCCTCAGGAAGTCATTATGGAATTGCTTCAGACCCGAGAGAAAGTGAAGAAGCACGTGACAAGCACCGGAAAGAAAATTGAAACAACCTCGCCGCTGCCGGGATTCGAACCGAGGTTCTCACATATCTGCCTAGTGGGGGACCGCCCCCTAAACCCCTACAGGCTATGCCGGAAATGCAAGTAGTAAAACAGATAAAAAATATTACAAAGAAGACATTTTCACATAAAATGTTTGTGAATCGGCTAGATTAATCGAATTAAATTCTTATAATAATAATATAAATTTCTCTGAATAATGAAATCATCAGTTATTAATAATAAAGTTTGATCAATTATTTAGTATAATTCGTTATTCTTTTATTAATGTTAATTTTTTAATTACTTATGACTAGTTATAATCACCAATTATTTAATTCATTATTCAACAGTTGCTGCAAACTCTTATAAATATTCCAATGACCTTCGTTCTTGCAATCATTTGCTTTTCAATATTTTCTTTCAGTAATTTATAAATGCAGTTTTATTTTACTCAGTTATATTTCAGCATAAGGTTATTATACAAAAATTCTACTCTTATAAAGGAGATAACGACACACAAAATTTAAAGATTAATAAGTTTAACATATTATAAATACAGAATTCGACCGGTTTCGCCTTTGCTACCAGGCTTTATCGACTCAAAGGCAAAGGCGAAATCTGTGCGATTCTGTTTTTATAATGTGTTAAAACTTTTTAATCTTTAAATTTTGTGAGTCGGTGTCTACTTTATATGTTCAGATGCACACGTTAAGATTCCATTTATTAAATTCTACTCTTATGGGAGTTTAGAAAAGTATTTTAAAAATCTTATAATTCGAATTATCTAAATTGTGGATGAAAATAGAAATTTACAAAATACCTCCAATTTAAATTTAAAAAAATGATTGGAAAACATTTTAAAAATATTTGTTTCAATGAAATTCTTGGTATAAAATATATAAATCCATTTTCTACTTAATGTTTATAGTTTTGTTTATTATTTTGATACACTACGTACTACAGGCAAAAATAAAATTATTTTATGAAATTAACCCGCATCCTAATACTCAGTGTGAAAATTCATGTTTTCCGTTATTGAGTTAAAAATTAGGTTATTTAAAATATTTTTCAAGAACTGCTATTATTCCAAATATATCAATAACTCTTTTTTATTGTTTCTGTTTTTTGTTTCATTTCGGCAGTCAAAATTGTTTATTTTTGCTTAATATTGGAATGACAAATTGTCTTGGTTTTACTCTATTTGCGCTGAATAATAAATGTTTATATCATTCCCAAGAGACATTCGTAAAGACATGCGTCCATAATGAGACTTCTGTGACCTATCATTAACAAAGCATTTATTTAACTTCAAAATAGGAAGTAAATTGTAATAATTAAAATCTCAAAGACAGTTTTAAAGATCTCTGTTGCGCATATACCGCGCCAAGTATATTTCCCAAAAGTTAACCACCTTGAGATTTGTGAATAATATTTGTTAATAATATTTTAATAATAAACTTCGATATTCAGCCATCTGCCATCAAGGTAAGTTTTAGCTGAAAAGCCCAAAATTTACGGAAGTTATCCACGAAACAACTCTCTTTTAACTACGCCCCCTATAAATCAGTGAATAGATATCGACTTTGTTGTCACTTGTTTGTAGTTACACCAATGCCCTAAAAGGGTTAACAATATTTGTGACAAAAGCTGTAAAAACAACGTCATGATAAGGTTTTAAAGATAGGAAAAACGTCGAAAAGTTGAAATTTCTGTAGGCCGCCATTTTGGAGCGAATGATCCGATTTGAAATACACTACCAGCCGATTCCTTAAGGGTATCTAGCACCCATAAAAGTTTTATCTCAAAAGCTCAAAATTTACGGCAGTTATCTAAGTCACAACTTTGGGGTCGTGCCCCACTTCAAAGACCCGCCCCCTAAAAACCCGTAAACAGATTTCGAATACTTTTATATTTATTTGTACTTCAACCAATGCCCTAAAACCTTGGAAAAGTTTATGGCGAAAGCTCTAAAACCAACGTGACTGTAAGGTTTTGAAAACAGGAAAAATCATCAAAAATTGTAAATACAGTAAAATTTATGTATATATCTGCGGGATCATCTACTCAGGTAGGAGAGAATGCAATATAGTACAGAGATTCTTTTAAAAGATGAAGTATTTGTATTAATATTTGTCTTTTAACAAAAATCCTGTGTTTCGCTTTAATTTGAACTCCAATAATTTATATAATAATTATTAAGATTATGAACGATCATCCGAGATTCCGCTTTATCCAATCTAGATAATATTTCAACGAGACAGTTTCAATTATTCATACAATGTACATATTATCAATGCGGCCAGAGTTGAAACTCCCAGAATGCAACGCAGATGATAGATTTTCCTTTCCTGGCCGGTCGGTCACATTCAAATAGAAGAGAAAATGGCGGTCGCTGCTTCACATTCAACATTTCGACGAGGAAAAATTCTCAACAGTGAAGCTAGGGAAAATTATTCTTAACGTTGCTCGTCGATTTCAAGAAGATGTATGTGAGATTTTTGATATTTCCTATTTTTGATAATTGAGATTGATATTTCCTGCGGCGCTTATGGCATTGATACTGGAGAAATTAGTCAATGATAATGTGTTCCCGGTTTCAAAATTCGCCGCGACGATTGTAATAAATTTCGTTAAAATATTTTTTTTTTTATTTTGAACAATAACTTTTTTCATTTTGCCATGCATTTTAAATTTATTTGTTTTAAAATCCCTTGATTCTTTAATTGGAATTTATCTTTAAGCCTATTTAATGTATTGCAATTGCTTGAAATATTACTGTATCGTCAAGATAATATGGGCATAATGTACTATTGTTTGTCCTAGCATTACATTACGACAACGTAATTCAAATTCTAATAAATATACAGCTTTTTATTTCTCACGAACTAAAATGTTTTTTCATTAAAATTCAATTTTCGCCTTTTGTTTCCTGCTTGGGATTCGAACATGAAAGTTCTGCAACGTCATTAAAACATTAAGACATTCAGTTGCTTTATTTTATTTTATTTTATTTTTTAATATTTACTAAATATTACAGCTTATTTTAATCAAGGCTTTACTTACAATTTAAATGCCATTTCACACGATTATGATTTTATTTTTTAATTTTAATTATTAACTAAGTTTGCCTAAGGTTAATTAAATCTGTTTATATTAAATAATATTTTTGCTCCGAAATAATTTTCATTCCAAAATGGAGTGAAATGTATTCTAAGAAAAAATTCCTGTTTCAGTTTCGGTCACTTTGAAATGAATTAAATGAGATTCAATTGGTTCTGTATTTTAAAAAAACAAAACAAAATAAAAAATGCTTTGTTTGTTCTTTAAAAACCAATTTTGACTTCTATGTCACGACTTTAATTTAAAAATTATTTGATCGTACAATGGATGATTCATCAAATGCAATTATTTTGATTGGAATATATAGATACCAAATGATGTCGTTGGTAGTTATTAGTTCTTAATTATTTTTATTATTTTCGCTTATTATTTTTTTCCTGTCTCTCAGTCCTTGTTTTCGAATTCACTGCACGGAAGTTAGTCTTAAAATCCAAGATTTCTTTTTACACACTAACTTTTATTAGCTGTTACGTCCTAATTAATAGTAATAATAGTAAGAACAACCTGCTTAACAAGAATCTCAAGAAAAACATGATAAATTCGATGTTTTCACATGTATATCTTTGGAAAAATTCTTCTGGATCCAAGATAAATACTAACACGATATATTATGTTTTTTAATTCTTAACTTTAACGTGCAGAAAACTTTATGCTTACCAAAGTGAACACCGACATTTAAAATTAAAATCACACATTTAAAAAATTTACATGTTCTACTTACTTATATTAAAAAATGGAAAAAATTAAGAAAACATATCCTTGCGAACAAGGACAATTTCGACCTGCTAGGTCATCATCAAAACTTTCTCTGATAAGAAAACCTACTCACAGTCAAGCAGGAAGATTTTTTCAAATGTTCTTAGTAGGTAAATACGACGAAAACAGAACAGAAACAGAACATTTATCATTTATGAAGATCAAGTAAATATTCTTAGTCAGAAATAACTAGTATTGGATTACTTCCAACAAATGCTTCTAATTTCCTGTATTTTGTTTTAGGTGTCTCATATATTTGCATATATTCAGTAGCAGAAGTTAGAATAGAGGAAGAGCAATTGGTTCTTCGTGTAATCCATTAAGCAGTAATTAATGAATTCGTATTTTTAGTTGTTAATCTATTTTCCTAGATATTATCTAATTTTTTTTTCAATTCTTGGATCTTCTAAACAAAAAAGAATGATGAATGGATTAGTGAAAAAAAAAACAACCTACAATTAGAATTCTTAAATCTATTCGATACTTTTAACTTTTCTTTTTGTTTTACAAAGGAAGAAGTGATTTTAAGACTATCATTGATGAAAGTGTGGCTTTAGAAGGAAACTCTCAAAAGAATGAGGTTTCATTTAATGAAAAATAAAAAGATAGAAAAAGATAAATAAAACATACATTTCGTCTTCTGTAAGAATTTGATGAAAGAACCTATTTTATCATGAATGGAAATCAGTTAAGATTATCTATGATTCTATCTACCTATCTATCTACAATTCTTTTCCGAGGAAAGCAATCATAATTTCTGGGACCGATTTGTTATTCTTAATTGTTTCGATGTAAATAAAGGAATCTTTCTTTAGAGGGTTTTGTTGAATTAGTTAAATGAGGTGGAATTTGCAGAATCGGTTAAAACCGACCATTACTTGTGTTATTAATTTAGATGAAGAGTAAGTAAACACAAGAAGATAAGCAGAGCAGGAGGAGGAGGAAGAGGTGGTTTCTCTTTTGTTTGAAGCTGCGTGGGAGGAGTGGGTTCATCAGACCTTGAGGCTTCTTCCTCTGCTAGTTTCAGGAAACTTCATTGAGGAAAACATCTCTTTGTAGAATCTGATGTTTTGATGAGAAATAAGTTGTTTTTGACTCGAGATGCATCTAGATCTTTCTGCAGCCACTGATGGGGGCGTTTGTTTTAAAAAGAGAACATATTTCCTGACCCAGTTTTGCTTCAGTGAGATTTTCACTGTTTATGAATAAATTCACTATTGATTTGGGATATCCTATTAAAATACACAGATACTATATCTATGATAATCAGCTTCTTCCAAGTTTCTTAATATCTTCTTTTGCTAATTTAAAACCTTAATTGAAAAACTGTAATTTTTATTTTATTCTATTGCTTTTTTTTTGTCAATGACGTAGGTAAACGAATTCTTAGTGCAGCTAATTACAGAGATAAATACGAATAGAAAGATTCATTATAAATATAAATTATACACTTCTGCTTTTAATTTCTATCTTTTCTAGCAACTTCCAATGACGATTTATCATCAGATATGAAATCTAATCATCATTTATCATCATTCTTTGTTTCATTTCCATTCATATTAGTAAAATATTAAGACTTTAGAAGATTAAGAATCTTATAAGTAAAATAAATTTAGGATAAAGGCATAATGTCAATAAACACTTTGATATTTAATTGCTTCTACTAAACAGTTGAATATATATAAAAAAAAAATATATTCAAATTGTTGGAAAGTTATAACATAAATAGTCCAATATTGAAGTAATTTTCTTCGAAAGAAATTTTCATATTGTTTTACGTAGACTTAAATACAAGATCAAAGCATCAGACGCAAAAATCAAAGCGTAACGGACGCTTTAAACCCGCTTTCTGTTGTTACCGAGGGTTGGGTGAACCCACGGGCTGTCTGGCAGAGAAATTGGCTAAGAAAAATTACGGAGCCTAAAGGAAAATGAATCATGGTTTCAGTGAAATCTACTGCTTCAGTTCCTAGAGCCACTAACTACAATATCCTACAGGTTCCAATATTCCAATTAATTAAAATTATATGGAAACGTTTTCGAATCAGCAAATACTTCAATATTAATTAAGTAACTGTACTATGATTCTCGGGATCTTTAAGTAATTAGAGAGAAAAACGTGAACTGTGTTGATACTTTGGTAAAAATTTATCCGATACAAATATGCTTCTCATTTTACAACAGCGTTATCATAAACATCAAATTCTGTTGCAGTGTTATCTTAACAAATAACATTTTGAAGAAATGAGTGAATCAGTCATTTTGCTTCTGCTAGGTAATTTTAAAAAGATCATTTTTATTTTTAATCTTTATTAAATAGTTGTGTAATGATGTGTGAATGTGCGTGTGTACAAGTGTTCTTGTATAGATGTTTATAAATTAATGTTTTGGAAATGCCACTTCGACTTGGTGAGGTCAGAAAATAATCAATAAGTGGTATCTGCCTGTGTTAGGTAAAATTCTTTAATAAAGATATGTTATCTTCATAAATTAAACGAACTGATCTTAATTGGCGGAAATAATTAGAACATTTCCATTAGAGGATATAAGCCTTTGTAATGTGTTCTTTTGATATGAAAAGGACATAATTTACTTTGGGGAGGTGTTTGTTCCGGATGAATAACAAACTAGAAAGTGATTTGATTTTAATGCAATGGACGATCATTGTCCTTTGTCACGAACATCCATTAACATTAACTGACCTACTTTGTTTAGCGAAGACGAGTCGATGAAGCCCCCCTCGTCATGACTCAGGTGTCCATTGGCTTCCATTTCTTGAGGCATAAGATGGACAATCTTGTTTCTTTTGTCAAGGAAAAAAAAGTACTTCCCTCTTTATTAGTCAAGTCAAGTTCTGAGTAAAAAAAAAAAAAAAATAACGACTTTCTGAGCTTTGTTTAAAAATACTTATCATCTTCTGAATACACTGCATCGTATTCCTTTAATGTACATCAATAACTAAATTAAATCTTTAAATGCGTATTATAACTCGGTAATATATATAGCAATTATTAAATACACATTTAGTAGCGTAGATCCCCCATAGAAACAAATAAATACAAATACATATAACCTACAACATAAAAAAACAAACAAAAAAACGGCTAATTTGCTAAAACAAATAGAAAACAAATACCACCCTTCCCCCACTGGCCGTCAAAAAGCCCACCACTGGGTTCCAGTACAGTTCGCAACTCCCCATGGCACTGCTCTTACTTCATATAAGCAGACAGATCCAAACCAAAAACCATAAAATCCTATAAATCACATTTAAAATTAGATCATAAGAAATCTAAAAGTTTAATAATACAACCACAAAGCAACCAGGGCCGGACTCAAACACCCAGGGCCCCTCGGCACTTGATTTTTGCGCCCCCCCCCCCCTCATCCCCAAAATCAACAACCAAAAAAAAAAAACAAACACCAAACAAGAAAACAAAAAAAAAAATCCAATAAAGCAGGCCCCTCGGCTGGCTGGGCCCATAGGCCCGGGCCTTCTAGGACTAGGCGGAAATTCGGCCCTGAAAGCAACTAAAGAAAGCACGACAAAATGTCCCAAATTACAAAAGGGCAAAGAAGTCTTGGCGTTTGGCGGCACTACTGAAGAAAACATTAAAGTGTCGGCCTTCCTCCCCCTATGTAAAAACCTGATTGTAATATTCAACCAAAAAAAAAATGACAAACAACAAAAACCCCAATAAAACCCTTACAAATTAAACCATGATAA
Organism: Thereuonema tuberculata; assembly: GCA_023159025.1. Taxonomy (NCBI): domain Eukaryota; kingdom Metazoa; phylum Arthropoda; class Chilopoda; order Scutigeromorpha; family Scutigeridae; genus Thereuonema; species Thereuonema tuberculata. The sequence continues at coordinate 40,764,151 of JAFIDM010004315.1, read as the reverse complement.
AAGTAAAAGTATTTACAATAAAATAAGAAATGACTCAGGATTCACCCAAAGCAAAGAAAAAAATAATAAATTATAAAACCAGAAACAAAAAATTATAAAACTAGAACCAAAACCGCAAAAAAAATAAGAAATAAAATAAAAAAAATATAAAAAAATAAATAAATATAAAATCAAACAGACCTCTCTTCCCTCCGAAAAAACAAGATAAAATTCCTAGATTTCTTCTATTTTCGGATCGGGGAGTGGGGGTTACAACCCTTACTAACTCTCCAAGCCAATGGCAAAGCCTACGGTTCTTTATTTTTTGTTATTGGAGGCAAAACCCAGGGCCGCGCCAAGGTATGTTGGTGCCGGGGTGCTAGGCAAAAGTTGCCGCCCCTTATTAGCTAAATTTATTTTAGCCTAAATTTAATATTTTTCATTATAAAACAAATATATCTATATAATTACATATTTTGCATATATTTTCTTTCCATTAGTATTTCTACACTAAATTATTTGCTGCCCGCCGCCCCTCAAGACGGGGCCGTGCACCCCTGGCACTCCCGCTTGCCGTGGCCCTGGCAAAACCCCTACAAGTATTTATTTAATTGCAGATCTTGAGATATGTGGGTGAATTTTTGTTGTTTTCTCTGTAGTTGAATTGTATTCTTTTAATATGGCGTGCTTAAGTTCAGGGGTTAGGCTTAATTAGAATCAATCTGCTCGTGCAATCTGATAATTATCAGTAACATATCATAATTATGAATTGTTCTTCCTGTAAAGGGCTGGGGAAAGGAACTAGATTTCGTTTTGGCGTAAAAATGTTTTAGTATTTGCTACCTTAAGATGAAGTTAATTACAGTCAATGGAAATACTTCTTATATAATCATAGGATTTCAAATTTCTATCAGAGAGAAATAAAAGAGTACTTATTATTTTGATTTGAAATATAGGAAGCAGTCAGTGTATTTTTAATGATTAAGTATTGGTTGAATGACTTTTGTATTTACGGGAAATAACAGGTTGAAAACGAGAGGTGGTTGTTAGTTTATTAATTATTCCGGAAATAATATTTAATTGAATTAACCTCGTTTTCATTTCAGGAAATTAATGCAGTTCATCTTTCAAAAGGAAACTATCAATTTTATAACATCTTTATCTTATTTAATGTATATGTGTTTTCCTGAATGATTTCTTCCATAAAGGTTGCTAAAACATTTTTAAAATAAAAATAACATTCAGTAGGTTGAATAAAAGATTAAAGTTTAATCCTCGAATTAAGTGGATATAAAGATAATCCTTCAACACAAAGTAATCTACTGGTTTGTTTTCTATGATGAACAATTCATCAAATTCCACTTTTGAAAATAAATAGTAAAGTCCAAATTTCACCCAATAATAAAAAAAAAGGTATTCCTTAAAGCAGATAAGACCTACGTTTATTATAACATATCAGTATATTTGGTGTATTTTTTAAACCGTGAAAACAATCTAAAGGGAAAAGTCTCCACATATTTGTAAATTACAGTAAGTGACAAATGCAAATGGTATCTTGATATTTTCCGTTTGTTAAACATTGGTTAAATCTGCAAATGTTTACATAAATTGTGTAAATCAATTTTGATTTTAATCAAATCAATGTATTTGGTGATAACTAAATGTATAATGGAATAGTAATGAATTACTGTGTTGTGTTGAATATGGATAGAAAAACATTGGCTCTAATGCGCTTCTGTGGAATTTTCTTCATCTTCGCGCACCAACTTCTCAAAGAAAAGAATGTTCATAAAAGGAAAAATTTACAATTAACGAATGCTAGAGTTTCAAGAACATCATTGATTGGTTTAAAAGTTCTGACGGAAATGGAGACGCACGAGGATAATATTAATTTCGCTTTCTTTGGAAAATAGGTCAAAAACGGTTAATTAATAACTTCACAAAATCTGCAAGACAACAAAAAATTAATTAAGTAATATTTGACAAAAAAAATAAAAATTTAAATTAAACGAAATATAGAAACATACGTATTCATATTATATATAAATACGTAATGGCCAAACATCAGTTCCTTTTGTGGCTAATTTTAAAATTTGATGAGAGGGAAGATTAAATAGGGCCTTTTCTACAGTAAAACGTTTTACCATATTAAAAAAAAAAAATCGTTTTCGGGTAAATCAATAGGCAAATAAAATGTAGACTCATAAATTCTAGAATGCAGGAAATTTTGTGAAAGAAATCATTCATTTTTTGATCACGAACGACATAAAAACCAATGAACATTGGTAAAGGGGAGAGAGAGGAGGAACCTTCCTTTTCAGGCCTTAGGGTGCTGAAAGAAAAAAAAACGGAAAGAAAAAATAGAATAAAATAATTTTTCTAAAATTATTCTAACATAATTACAGGTTATTCAAGGAAAGATAGTATTTAATCATAGTTAGTATTTCGAACCAACTTTCAAATCCCCCTTTACTGTAATACCAAAAAAAAAAAAAAATTACGGTAAATAATAAAATAATAAAATCAGTGGAAAAAAAAAGAAACTGAGAACAGGCTATTTTTTTAAATTTAAAAAATAGGATCAAAAACACTGAGAAAAATAAAAATAAATTTACAGCATTCATATTCGTTACATGTTACAAGGCATCCTATACAGGCCTCTTCATCAGACTACAAAAATTAAAAAACAAATAAGGCTTTTACAAGTTTTGGATTACAAATATTCCATACATTATAATAATATCTAAGTATCAAATATTAACATTAGCCAATGCATTATTAAAACAATAGAAAAAAGTTAATCAAGCTGATACTGTAAAGCATTTTTGATTGACAATTCGGTATTATAACACTTATTTGATTTGGAATTAATCAACAATGATCCAGAAAACTTGTGTAAGTTATGGATCATTAACAATATTGTAAATGAATTGATTGTCTGTCATTATTAAATGGCCAGTATTCTTATTTGTTTTAATTTGCTATTTTTTTGTTTTAATTATTTCTAATTATTTTCTAACATTTCTGCTGTTGTTTTCAGAAGATATTGCAATTTCAGAGTAATTCTAAACTTTTCTTTTTTTTTGTGATTTTTTTTCAGAAATTTTAAGCATTTTAAGGAAAATAGGATATAGGTTCTTTCAAGAACTTCTGTTATTTCCTCGGAACCTAATTTTTCAAACCTAAGAAATTTCAGCTGATAAGACACTTGATAAGAAGGCGAAGGTGTTTTCCTCATCATCTGAAACGCTCTCAGTAAATCTTCTAAGTAATTATCATTAGGTCTTCGGTTTATGGATTGTTTTCCAGTTCTATTTTCAGTTTTCCCATTTTTATACATTGATTTCCGATGGTCACTGACTCTCTCTTCATTCTTTGTTTTCGTGGTTTCTTTTTTCTCTTCATTTCCTTCTTTTTTCTCTTTTTTTTTCGTTTCAGTGATTTCGGCTCAATGTTGTGGAAATGAAGAAGAAAAAGAAGATCAAAATAAATATATGAAAGAAAAACAAAACTCATAAAACAATAGAAACTCACTTAAATCACAACGACCAAAAAAATAAAAATAAATAACTATTTGAAAACCCCTCAGTCATTTTTTTGTAGCAGTTTCATTTCCTTCAAAAAATTGTTTCGTTTATTTGTAAAATGTAAGAAAATTGCGAGTATAAATTTTATGAAATTCATAAACTAATGTTACTTAGCCTTGAGTGCCTATAAAAAGAGGAGGAATTTTAAATGCTAAATTTATGACCGGAAAATGTGAAGAATTTATTTATTAATCATAATAAGCTTATTTACGTAGAATTGAGTGAAAATTTTTTGTTTTGTTTTTATGTCCATTTTTTACGATTCCTGATTAAAACTATAAAGTTAGGAATGATAATTAAGATGATGTAGTTTTTTTTTCCCAACTCTTTCTTTACTGTGTTCTCTTAATAAAATACTGTGTTTACTTAATTAGGTTAATTAGAGCATACTGAAAATACAAGCACTAATATCCGGCGTTGCCCGGAAAAATATTTGTCCGTTCTGGAAAATTCTTCAGCCCCATTTCGGTTCAGCAGTGAAGCTATCTCGACTATTCTTTGTATCGAATGAGGTGCCATGCAAAATTTGATGGCTCTATCGCTCAAAGGTACTAAATGCATTAAATACAAACATACAAGCCCAGGAATTGGGAATGATGGGTGGATTATCATTATATGATGGTCCTAATCATTGAACCAAAAAAAAAAAAAAATCGTTGATAAAATAATTCCACACTATCATCTTGCTGTATACTTAATACATTTATTAAAATATAGAACTACGTCGCTCCTTTATCAAGCTATAAATTTAAATAAAGAAAGACATAAATATAACGAATGGGAAAATGCATAAACTACCTCTCATGTTAAAACCCGTATGTTACAAAGTTATGAACTAATTCTATACAGTGCCAATCTGATAATGCAAAACAGTAAATTCTACAGCTTTATTAGCCTTCATATATTGCCGTGCTGGCGTGGTCGTGCGGTTTCGGCGGCGGCCAGCCGTGGCGTCCAATGCGCCAGTACCTGGGTTCGAATCCCGGTCGTGGCATGGTTGTTTCTTTCGTCTTCTTCTGTGTGTTGTGTCCGCTGGGGACCCGAAATCTGCTCTGTAGGTAGTGGTCCCCATTTGTCTTCTATATGTTACAGGCTATAGCCTTCATATATTGAGATACCAAATCCCTAGCTAAATTTACAATATCTTTCAGAATAGCAAGATGATAGAGTGGTGTTATTTTAATTTATACCTCCTAAATTAGAAGAAGGCAAGAAATTAAAAAAAAAAATATGGCATTAAAAAATCATTGTGTCCTTTTTCCTAATTGGAGGTAGGGTAGGGGTTTACAACAAAACGACGACTTTTCAACCAAAAAAACATTACGTAGTGTTGGATTTCTTCCATTTTCGGAAGGGTGGAGGTGACAATCCGTACAAACCTACTCCTTTGGTACGTCAAATAATATTCATCTTTATAATTCTGAAAGAAAAATCAAATGGTCTTTAAACTGATTTAAATATAATTGTAAATGAAACAGTGAAAAATATATTTTATTGATGTGAAGAGAAGAACGAATTATCCAAAGAAAATCTCTTCCTTTCAAATTTCTTCATTAGCATACCGAAAATTAAGAAGTAAATATATCGGAAGCAAAGTGAATTAGACATATAATTGCCACTTGCGATACTTAGAGTTCAATATTCAGTTGTAACAGATTTGACATAACTAGGAAACAAAATGTAATTATAATATTTAATTTAATCAATTATTTTTAGAAATAATGTAATTTTAAAACTACTTATCTCTACTTGACAATGCGATTTTTTGGGGATTAAAGGATTTTAATTATTTTGACAGAATGTTCTACAGAGCATTAACAGAATCTTTTCCTGTTTCTTTTCAAAAAACGAAAAGAAAGAAAGAAATATTTTTGTGAAATCTGTCGCTTAAATTTGTATAGTCTTGTTTCGAATAAGTGAGAAATATTGTGTAGGTATTGTCCATCTCCTAGAATTATTATCCTTTGTATATTTAGAATAGAAAGTGAGGATAAAAGATTATGAAGCATCCGTGGCAGACCTACATCCAAATGGGATGGTTTTGTTTGAGAGAAAGAGAAAGAAATAAAAAGCAGGTATTAGTTATTCAGTTCTTGTCTGAATAATTAATAACTTATTTTTTGTTACTATAAATTACTATTCTTTACATTCTATTTGCAATATTTGTATCGGATTATTGCTGGTCTTCTCCCCTTTTTCGTATTATTTATTTACTTATTATTTATTTATTTATTTATTTATTTATTTATTTATTTACAGGCTGTTGGAACGTTTTCATCAGGAGATGACAATTATGGCAATAATTAATTGATTAATTAAATAAAAATAAATAATTAAACTATTCGGAAAACAATAAATCAATATTAAAAAATAATAATATGATGTAATTCAGTTACTTCGTATGGTTCAGAAATATTGTAATACATTTGTTTAACTTTTTTCAATCTGTTTCCGCGCCACATATACACTATGTAGACCTTTATACAGGGCACCCCCAATGATGATTGCCAAGTTCCCGAACCCATAGGATCCCAAAAATTTAGATTTAATTTGTATTTATTAGTTTTATTTATAGAAATCCTATTCATGTAAATGTTTTGCAATGGAATAGCATCCCACAAATATGACTGACCCGAACTTTTAAGTTATTTAGCTGTAATTATTATACGATTCTTACAAAACTATTAACTGCATATTTAATTTACACATTTAAAAACTGTTGAAATTTTATTTCGTTTTTATCATTTCGTTTTATTTATCATTTGCTTATATTCATAAAAATTTTATATGCTTAGGTAAGATGACTCTTCTACTTGTTTCCAATAAATTAGTCAGATTCCGCCTGTAGTAAATGAGCGAAAACCTTTGAAAACCTCAGAACTATAAAGATAATCAGAAGTTTTACAGTTCTAGCAGAATTGAAACTAAGAAAATATGGATGATTTTCCTCAGTTGCCTTACAATTGAAAAAGTTCAGAGAAATCATAGTAATGACTATACAACGATGCAGCTACTGTAAATTACACTGCTGCTCTTATAGTTAATGGTAATCTTTGCTTATTTAAAGACTCATTATCATACATTTTCAGTTTCTTCAAAGATTGTTCCTTTTACCTTGCAAGATGAGCATTTGTTCGTAGGAATATCCTGTATTGTTAGTAGAGGAGATTCACCTTTGAACATCACTTAGCTCAAGAGTACTCAGAATATTCTACCTATAATCTTCAGTGATTTCAATGAATATTCAACTACTATATGGATTGATCCTGTAAAAGTTGAATATACTGGGAACAATATGTGTGTTGCCACGAATGGTTATGGATCTGTATCATACAGTTCTGCACTGCTTATAGAGTAAAACTGCTAGTAAACTGTTATTGTTTTCATAAAATATTTAATGAAAATATATCCACCTGTTTTCATTATTGATAATTTGTATTTTTAACGTAAATGTAGCCATTCTCAATGGAATTTTCTTAAAATCAATTATTGCTTATTTATTTAATGAATAATATATTTTGTGAAGATTTTTGTTTTAAGGACTCTAATTTTTATAGCAATAAGTTGTAAATAGTCAAAAAATAACATTAAAAATGGACCTAGTGTTTATCAGTGCAAAGCGACATCTCCAAACAGCTGTTTCTTGGTAATTTGCCGATCATCAGCGGAGAGTAGCCGCATAAAACCCCTAGGTCCAGTTGAGGAGGTGGGTATTAGTTAAGGTGGGAAAAAGAATGGTAAAAATCCACTCTCCGCTGATGATCGGCAAATTACCGAGAAACAGCTGTTCGGAGATGTCGCTTTGCACTGATAAACACTAGGTCCATTTTTAATGTGTTTAATAATTTTTAGGCGTTTTTTTTTTAATTTGATGCCTACAGAAAATTCATTTGAGGCCGGTGGAGACTGGCACATGAATTTCTTTTCCTTTACTTTTAATGTGTTTCCTTGCTTTTTAATTCATTCTTGGAGGTTCCATTCTTTTTCCCACCTTAGTCAAAAAATAATTTCACTAGAAAAATCAGTTTGAAAGCTACTTTTTCGAATTTTTTTCATCAATTTTTCTTGAGCTTCTGATTATTTTTAAACCAGTCAATTCTTAAAGAAATCAGGGAGTGCGGGCTGCTTATTTTTCTTTTTTTATCAGGGCAGCATTTGACAAATTCCTTGTCGTAATAAACATGAATTTATACATTGTTTCATTACAAAAATTATTGGAAAAAATCTATTAATTGAGGATGAATTAATAAAAACTGAAAACAAAGTAAACAAAACAAAATCAAAAAGTTCTGAATTCCTTATCTTTGCCAAGAGACTGAGCCACAGTCGATAGAGAGGCAAACAAAATATGTTCTCTGAAATAAAGACAAATAGAAAAATCACACTTTTATACGAAATCATGTTACCCATAGTTTAGTGAAAGGCAAAAATATGGCTTCTGCTTCCCAAGCATCCACTCCCCTCTCTTATCGCTGCTTCTGTATAAAACAATATTGAAAAACTACTGTTGGAATATCTATACTTACATCATTATGTATTTTCTTGCCATAACGTTAAAATATCTGTTGGTTCTGGTAATGGAAGCCAAATAACTTCTAAGTTCGTTTTTAACCAAATCTATTTGTTAATTGTAGCGTGGTCTAATTTTAAAAAAATGTAACCGCATCAGAAATTCTAAGCTACTGTATTGATCTGACATCAACAATGAATATGAACACTTGAATTTATATGGGTGGATCTTTAGGAATACATTAAAGAAGATTGAAATTAAAATATAACTGTAGAATTTCCTTCTTCTTTCTTCTTATTCGTTTCATTATTTTTAGAAGCAACTTATCTTTGGAACAGGATTAAGAGTTTTTCTGAATTATTCTGGATTAAGGATTTTTTTTTTTTTTCCTGTATTGGTTTTTGTTACGATAAGGAATTATTGTTTGGTTTTAATTTCCAGGCAACTGGTGCTCATCGGACGGTTTCTGATGATGTACCGCTTTACAAACAAAACAGAAAAAGTTCTTTCACGAGGAAAAAAAAATAAATAAAAATATGCCAGATTTGAATTGGTTAGTTGGCGCGAAATGGAACAGCCCATTTACTTCCGTTTAAATTAGTTCGCACCTAAACTTTAATGATAAAGATAAGAAACCCGACAATAAGAAAACAGAAAACACTTTCAAACAATGGGTAATTGTGCGTCATTTGATCATCATCACTACATTCATTTAATGAATCTTAAATGCAATTAAAAATTTCAATTCCCCACTAGGGGGTCCAAGATGAGCAAGCAGTTTAATTAAGAAAAATGAGGTTTTCTACTGATCCACTATTTCCAAAAAATAAAAAAAAGAAAAGATTTAGAGTTTTATATAAAAAAAGGATATTTTTAAGTATTAGAATTTGTAATAAAGCAAACATTTCCAACTTAGGAAAAAAATAAAGAGAGTGAATAAATAATAAATTAAATAAAAAACATTTTATATTTTAAAAATATGCAGTAAGTATTTTAGGAATTTGAGGTATTTTTATTATTTTATATTTATCAATATAAAAAAATAAAAAGGCTTCGAAATACAGTTTAATTGAGAATGGATCTAGAAGTTAATTATGACAAAGATTGAAAATCAAAGAGAACCGTTTGCCTCCTCATTGGAATTTAGAAGAATTTAGCAAATAACTTGCATAGACAGTGCTTACCAGTCCAAACAACCACTTGATCTAAAAGTGCTTGACCAATTTGTTGTATTGCATTCGTTTGAATTATAACTTTTTATCTAAAATCAAGTTTTGTTATATTTCTTGTTCGCAAATGTGAAGTATATATTTTAAATTGTATTTGAAATATGAAATTTTCAGAGAGTGGAGAAAAGAGTCTTCCCTTAATTTACAGCAATTACGCTAAATTTGTTAAAATAGTAAATAATAAATAATTAATAGTAATATATGATTCTTTTATGAGACGAGAATTGAGTTAAAACGTAGATACGTTATAAATATTTGTGGTAGATATCTACAAAGGTTTGTTGGTGATACTGGGACTCAGAAGAGAAAAGGAAGGAGTGTGTGTGTGTGTGTGTGTAGGGGGAGAGGGAGGTTAAAGCCCCTTATGCAATTATTTCAAATGATCAAAATTGATGGTCGAGCAGCAAAGCATTTAACAGACATTGAAGCCCTTTCTTTCATCGCTAGTCATGAGATCACATTTTACGATATCTTTTCCGTATTAGAAATAAAGGTTTTTAATCGTTCGATGTTTGTAATTGATGTTGTAATTGATCGTTAGATTAGATAGTTGTAATTGAATAACTACTACACTTTCCTTAAGGAATTAAAATGATGGCATTTAATAAGAGATTAGAATTTCATAGGAAAAAAAAAAAAATATTTCGCCTGGTAAACTAAAAGATATTAATGATTTAAATGTAAGACGAAGTGAGGATTTCTAAACGAAAATAATGGATTGAAGAATCAGAGAATAAATAAGAATAAAATCAATTTTGTTGAAAGAAAAGTTATTGTTAAGGAATGGGAGTTTTTAAATTATAATTCAATAAGCAAAATGAGAAATTATCTACGGAGGCTTTGATATCTGATTCAAGAAATGCCTAAAAAGTGTCTCTTTTGTTATCTAGCATTTTATTTTGTCTTAGATTATGTAATCTTCAGTGGCAGTGGTACAGTAATTATGGAATGGTAGCTTCCAAAGCTGAATATATCTCATGGCAGATTTCACTGTCGTTCATCAAATGCCGTCATCACTGAATGAATGGCTTATTGTAGACAATTTACAGATGAAATTATTAATAAGAGAACCAATCCAGTAAAAGTTAACTTCAGCCTTCAATATTTGACAGTTTATTTTTGGCTGTTCAATTTAGTCCAATGTAGTCTAATAAAGTCTGTTTAAACTCAAATTTAGTGTGAAAGCATACTTATTTTAGTAAGATTTTTATATACGGAGTTTGATGCCCTATTTTGAAGATTACATTTTATTCGAAATATTCTCTCCATTGCTAGGAGGATGTCTTCATTGTATCTTTAGGTAGGATCTGTTCAGTTGGTGAGATTTGCACCAATTTAATCCTGTTACCGTTATATCTCATAAATCTTATGAACGCAGTAGCGTACCAAGGGGGGGGGGGGTCGGTCCGCCCCGGGCCCCCGCCTGGGAGGGGCCCCACCCAGCCACTTATTTCCTTTTTTTTTGGTTGTAAAAGCAAGATTTTCTTTTTTTTTTTATTGTAAAAGCAAGCCTAGGGGGCCCCACCAGCCACTTATTTCCTTTTTTTTTTTGGTTGTTGAAATAGAGATTTTTTCTTGGTTGTTGAATAATGGAACTCCCGCCCCGGGCCCCCAAAAGCGTTGGTACGCCACTGTACGAACGAACATATTTCTAAAAAAAAAACAACTATTAAATGAAATGTATCTTTTTCTTTAGAATAGTTCAGTAAATAAACTGCAGTGAATTTCTTTCTTATTGAAATAAGACTTTCTTTCTTATTTCTATCTTATTCTTTTAGTTCAAGGATACCATTGATGGGAGCGAGAGTTTGTTCCTTAACACTTTCAAAATTTATATTTACTGTTTAATGAGTACTAATAAGCACGAAACGTCCATCCTAGAATACTTGTTGACGATAGTATTCAGTATCTTCAATAGATAAGGAATAGTTTAAAACTATTTACCTTACAAAACTGAAATTTTACTAGTGATAGATGCTACTGATTGTGAGCTCTACACTAATTTCGTAGAAATTGGACGCACTAGAATGTTCAAAACCACGATTTTCGATATTACTATGGGCTCAGTTACTGTATATGAAATCAAGTCTGACGATATGAGATATAAAGGCCCTAACTCTTTCATCTTTATCACATGGGTTAATTTTTCATTTTCAGCACCAATGAGTCTTATTAAGGCACAGTTGATGTAAACACTTAATAAAACAATAAATCTTGAAGTTTACGAAAAGTTTAGAATATCTTACCACGATGATGTCCAAAAAAAGTAGTTGACCAACTATTCCTTCTTTTATTTCGTGGATTCAATCTGTTAAGTTTAATTAGGCTGGTATTTCATTCATTCTATTGAAAAAGATGCTAAGATGCATGAAACATGGAATGTGGGTGTTCTTGCTTTCTATCATTGACTTCCCTTATTCTCTTCGAAGAGAAATTAGGTTAAAAAAATTACACTTTGACTGAAAATGTGCTTCGTTTCGGGAGAGTTTCGTTGGAGGGCATTTTGGAGCGAAATTGAGATGCAGGGTCCATCCGTGCGAAGGAGATGGAAGCCTCAAAAGAGGTCACCAAGTTCAATGCCATCTTCATCATCTTCTTCTCTTACCATTTCTACCTGTAGTTAATTTAGTTAATTAATAATTAATGTAGTTGATTAAGTTTAAATGGATTGTGTTTTCATGATTGGCTCGTTTGTTTCCTCTCATTTCAATGGATTATTTGGGTTGAAAGATGATGCTTTTATTTCCCTTTGATTTCTCTCATCTGCCGCCTAAAGGCGCGTTCCAAGCGTGAGCATCAGAGCGGAAGCAGCCACGTGACGTCACAATACGAGACCACGGTTTATAAGGCTTGAGACCGTGTGCTCAGCATTGAGTCTTCTTCATCTTCATCATTCAGCAACAACATGAGAACGCCGTTGGTCTGGGTAAGCATTGACTCTAAACCTTAGCCTCTTAACGCTAACCCCACCCCCTAAAAAAAATACAGTTCCACTGAAAAATAAGTTGATTTGAGAAAATACAGAGGAAAAAAAAAATTAGACGAGTTCAATTCTGCGATAATCAGTTTAGACTTTCTAAAAAAAAGTTGCCAATTTTATATCATTTCAGGAATAAGAAATATTTATATATTTGTAAGAAATATTTCAGTGAGCCACTGAACTGTGGCATGTTGGCAAAGGATGATCTTGTATTTATCGCAATGGACTTGTTCCGATAGCGGCCAAAGGACAACTCAGCCACCTATCAAACAGAAGTTTGATCGCACATTATTGTATGCATTGGTGAAATTAATCGTGCATTAATGTAAGATATTAGTTTTGTTAAGACAGAATAGATAATATTTTCTAAAATAAAAAAAAATTAAATAAAAGAATTTAACTCGGGTCTTTGTTACGAATATAAACATTAGTAAAATATAGAAAATCTATTTTCGTTCTTTTATAGTAGCTTATCGCAGAATAATTTTACTGAATTAGTTGTAACAGGTTTCTTTTGTTTTCTTTCTCTGTTTTTTTTTTTTTTTTTGAGAATTTGACAATTCAGGCATTTTATTTTGAGAAAATACGTGTTTATTCTTATTGAGAAAAACTTAAGCTTCAGTAAAGCAGTTTATGATTAAGTTCTAAAGTAGTACAATGAAACAAAATCATTAGAAACACGCTTTCTCTTAATATCCGCTGAATTTGGTTGTATATATCTTCATCTTAGAAGAAAAAACAAGATTTAAAATTAGCTTTAGGTTAGAAGATTCTCGAAACAGGCCATGCAGATTCAACGGGAGACGAGAGATAAAATGAATCCTAGTGCTTATCGATTAATAAAGTGAAGGTTAGTCCGCCGTTCGTCCGCCTTAATTGCAGGAAGCATTTGAATAGATCTAGGAACCACATAGAGAACGAGTCTAGGAAAAAGCGTCAATCCCCACTGGGTTGCTTTAGATGTAAATGTCTATAATTCTTGAAATTAAAACTAACTTTATATAATAAGCTGTATTATATAATAATACTATAGTAGATCAATATTAAAGTTATTTGCGCTTTAAAAGTCTTCAAAAGAAAGAAGAAAACCTTAATTTTGGAATCACTTAGAATAAGTGTTATTTAAGGTCATATAAGTGGAAATATGTATATATATATATTTATCCTTGTCTGTATATATATATATAAAATAAGCCGGACAGCTATCTGAAATTTAAAAATCCCAATACAAATTGATAATAGAAATAATGATAAGTGATCTTTAAAAAACTGGAATTTTCACCTAGTATTATATAAAATCTCCATAACTACACGTTAACTTTCAAAAATCCTTTACTCGTGATATTTCGCAACTTTTATTCAAATTTGCTTCTTCGGACGTTATGTATTCTATGTATTAGAGAAGGAGTTTTTTAAACGTCCGAAGAAGCAAATTTGAATAAAATTTGCGAAATATCACGAGTAAAGGATTTTTGAAAGTTAACGGGTAGTTATGGAGATAAGTGATCTTATATTTTTTCACGGGGCAAAGCAGGGCCGTAGCGAGGCAAAATGGCGCCCCTGGTAACAAACAATTTCTGCACCCTAGCAAATACTTATTTTCAAAACACCATTATAATTATTACTACTTTCAGTAAACATGCTATTAATGCGATTTTCATCAAAAAATGTGCAAATAATCGATAAATTTTGAGAGAAAAGATAGGTATAACATTAAAATCACCAGCCCTTTACGCCCCCTTAAACCTTGCCCCCATGGCGGCCGCCCAGTTCGCCAGCCCTTAGGTACAGCCCTGGGGAAATGTCCCAATATCCTTTACTGTTTTGTTAAAGTTTATTAAGATATACTTATCGATATTGATATATAATCCATTAGATGACTTCAAATTCTATTTATTATATTCCATCACGATATTTTATGTATTAATTCACCTGATGAAGAATGGTCGTGTAGACCCGTTCGAAATATCGTGATGGAATAGAATAAATAGAATTTGAAGTCAACTAATGTTAAAGTTTGTTTATTGTAGCAATTATAAACATACTCTACTTGCTCTCATTTCTATTCCATTTCTTCAGAATAGTTCGTTTTTATTGGTAGAGGCAATTCTGTTTTCTTATTACTACTTTTTAATCAAATGTATTACTCAGAAATTCGCAGTAAATGATTACAAGACAGGTGAAGAAATATTTGTTTCCAAAAGTTACAAGTATTAGAATCATGGTTTATGAATTGCTTTCGATTCATTTAAATTAAGTTTGAGAAAGAATAAGAATTACATTTCATTTCTTTTAGATTTTGTTCTTGTTTTTGTTTTAATTTTTTTAATGCAAATGAAAGATGAAACAATGCAAATATATCTTTTTTTTTTCTTTGCTTTTAATCAAGAGCTTCACTGATGGATCCTTTTTCGCTCTGTTAATTTGTCCTTAATCCTTTCCTTTGCTAATGATCATCATTTTCTTTCTCTTTCGTCTATTTCTTTCACTCTCTATTTTGTCATTAAAAGAAGATTCTGAAGAAATTAAGGAAATTTAATGATTTTTTCCTGCAAATTTAACGTTTCTAATTTATAAAACAGAACAATTTAGAAACAAGCAAACTGAAATATTTGTAGGGGAAGGATAAGAAAACGAAAATCATCCCACATCCAAACATTTCGTTATCAGTCTTCGTTTAGAATTTAGATTCGAAACATTTCGAATACGTGTCTTGTAACTTTCAAATCGACCTACATCTAAAATTTATAAAAAAAATAATATATATACTCGTGAATAAACATTAGATTTTCATGTGTTTCTGCTATTTTTGTAGCTTTGCTTCACATTTTAATTAAAAATAATTTTATTATAAATAAATGCAAACCAGTAATTTTAATATTAAATATTATTTAGCGGAGGATTAATTTAAATTAGTAAATGAATTCCAAACAGATTTGGTCAAGTTATTTCTTTTCAGTTTAAAAATTATGTTAGCTTCACTTCTTTTATTACATTGGTACCGTTTTCACAAAGTTTGTAAGAAATTACTGCAAATAAGTATTATTTATTTTAGTAACAATTTTACTATTAATAATAATTGATTTCAATATTTTTTCACTGAATTCATGTTTCAAAATGTTCATTTTTTTCTTGAATGCATCTAATTAAGAAACTGAAGAAAAAGATTAATTAAATTTCATTCCTAGTAAATAACCACATTGAATAGAAATACAAAATACCACGTTTTTCAAATACAAATTATTTATCGATTAACTTCTAAGTATAATAATAATAATAATAATATTTTTAATTTTTTAAAAATATATTATGAGTTTTTAACTAGACATATTTTTAAAATTGTTTCACGGATTTGTTTTTAAACATGGCTTTGCTTTGAAGTTTTCATTAATATTAAATTGTTCAGGAAGATTAACTTCTGTGAATTGATTATCATAGATGCATTTTATAAGAACGATAGAAAAAATATAGTTTACCCAAATATCCTATACTAAAGACACGTTTCGTATTAATAAGTTTACACAATAATCAAGAGAATAATTAAGAATAAAAAGAATCGTTAGGACAAGCTGAAGCATGTGGAAATAGAAAACCAAATTTTTGTAAATTGGTTATTTAAATTCTTTATTTCAAATAATTAAAAATTGCCCAAATTTAAATCCTAAAAATCCTCAGCAGAATCCTGCTATTTTTTTGCCCAAACTTAAAGTCAATTTCTACCTTTAATATTTATACATATTTAGGCTTAAATACCGAAATAATACTTTTTATTTTGTTATTACGCTTTTAGAGTTTTATTCCAATAGACCTTCCAATAATCCCTTCCTTATACCTTCGCTTACAAGAATTGCAGATTGAAATTTAATGATAAAACTTTATTGCATTTTTACTTCAATATATTTATATATTTATTTATTTTTTACTTTTAATAGGAAAGTAGCATATGTACTTTTACGAGATAAATTCTAATTAATATAATCAGACACAGTCATTTTACTTATTTTTTTTTTATTTTACATAAAACCTTTATAAGATAACAGAAATTTTTACTTTTATTATTAGATTAATGCCAATCAATATTTTATATATTGAAATAAAATACTTAAAATAGAATAAAATTAGTTTAAGTTTTGCTTAATAATTAAAATGCTTTTTATTTCATTTGACATAACCTGCTTTTTTATTTTAAAAAATACTTAATTAAATCCATCTTTCGACATTTTTGTTTGTTTGTTTAAATGACCTTCACTTCTGCTGAGGTTCAACTTCTCTGCAGAGTCTGAGGTCAATAAGTTACTGACCTACAAAATGGATGCCACGAGCAACGTGTGGGAGAATATTTTTTTCTTTCTTAATCAGTTTGATCGACAACAAAAGACCAAAGGAGAAGAGATTGGAAGGTTCTCGGAGGTTATTCTCGGAGGATGTATCTGTCTTCCTTTCTCTAAGTCACTCTCTCCTGGATTTTTTCCCCCTAAACACGATCTCATTCTGTCCTCACAGTTTCCGTGTGTGTGATAGAAACTGGAACAAAAACTGGAAGAGAAAGAAAAGAATGAAAGGGAAAAAAAAAAGACTTAATACACTAATTATAGAAATTTAAACTAAAAACAATTAACCATTACATTAATAAAATATCAATTAAAATAGTTTCTTACATTAGTATAAAATTTTAGAATATTATATAGCTTCCCAAATAACTTTAATATTTTAAAAAGTCATTTCTTTTATTTTATTATTAATATTATTTGATATATTAATACTTTTTTCTTTTATTTTCTTTTATTCTTTTATTTTCTTAAAAAAGTATAAAAAAATATTTATTTAGTAAACTTTTAAAAATATAATATAATAATATTAACTGACCTTCACAAAATTCATACAAAATTAACATTATGGATTGATATACAAAGAAATTTCCTCATTAGGTAACAATTTAATAACAACTAAATGTTGTGGAATTTCCATATCACAAATAAATAATAAAGAGTACAGTAATTAAATTACTAAATATTGAAAAACTAAACAAAAGCAACACCGCACCCCCACCCCCAAAAAAGAGAAAAACATTTAGTTTGATTAATCAATGAATGAAAACAAAGAATGTACAAGGTGGACAATGATAATAAAGACATATATTTATATATATAATAAAAAAAGTAATTAATTTACCATCGACGGTTTCAATCTCCTAAGGGAGACCATCTTCAAGGTCTTGACATGTCTTGACATGTTAGTGTCATTCTGTTTTCATTCTATTGTCCTCACCTTAAAGATGGTCTCCCGTGGGAGATTGAAACCGTCGGTGCTAAATGAATTAAGATATGTCTTTATTATCGTCCACCTTCTGCATTCTCCTGTTTTCATTCTTTTGTTAATTTTTACCCATTGCAAGTTAAACTACCCATAATAATAATTTAGTTTGATTTTTTTATTTAGACCTACGAAAAGATAAGCAAATTTGTGACTGCTTTGATGTCTAATTAGCTCGGAAGGATTCATTGCTATCTGCTGCGATCGCTTCCGCCAAACGAATATCAATAATAATAATAATAATAATAATAACTGGAAAAAAGATTTCATGATATGTTATGATACGTATATTAGATAGATTTGTTACAACTAATAGGACTTCCGTTTACGCTCTTCAACACATGGGGGTCTTGAAAGAATATTAATTTAAAATTTTAGTAAAAACCACTTATGGACTGTTGATTTCTTCACATCTCAGTTATGTTATGAATTTCAAATCTTATTTATTTTGAAATTTCGATGCTTTTTTCCAAACCATTAGTTATTAAATTAACACAATTCCTTCTATAATTATAGTTAATTATTATTAAATTGAAGAATATTGTAATTACAAATATTTAAATCGGTCTTAGACTTTTATTGCTTCACCAATTCCTCAAAGTCCTAAATTAACAAAGAAAGAAAAAACAAAGAAACAAATAAACTATATATATACAGTATATAATGTACTTTAAGTTAAAATCTGTTTTTTTAGTGCATCAGAGGTTGTTTGAAATGTTAAAGTACAATATAACATCCTTTGATGGTAATTGATAAAACCTTATTTATTGTTTACTTTAAGTTTTTTTCAAAAAAAAGAAATGGAAATTTGTATTAAATTAATTGTTTATCTTCCTATAGTTTATCCGAACAATTTACACTATTTCAAAAGAAAATCAATACGAAACTTTCTATAATCATTCTAGATTGCAGCTTTGGAATTACTATTAAATGTTTTCATATGTACGTGATGTAAACCACAAATAGAGAGTGGAAGATACATGTAATCTGAAGCCACTTGTGTCATTAATTAATTCTCTGAAAATTTTATAAGTGTGAAAGTCTGGTTTTCGTTTATTTTAAAATGAATTCAAAATATTTATTATTAAAACAATTGTTGTGCACATTTAGAAAATGAATCATTCGAGATAAGGGCCTTTCAAGTATTACGTAAGCACATTTTTAGTCATTTTAGACCAATTCCTCCTCCATGTAAGCGAAAATAAGCAGATGCCGTACATAAGATTTGTCAAATCATTAACAGTAAAAAGCACTGAACAAAAAATTAGAACAGTCAACATTACATGATATTCATTCCTGACTTAAAATGTAACAAAATTAAATATAAAATTACACTTGAAATACTGAGGAAAAAGTCTATCATGCGCAGTGCACTCTCTCGCGTGCATGTTTGTCTGTCTTAAGTAAGCATTGATCTGATCCCCTCTACCCACAGCAAAAATAAGCAAAGCTTGAACCCCACTCCCCTTCTCTTTAATGCTTACGGTAATACTCGATAAAACTAATATCAATAATACAAAGCATATGATTTCATGAACGACCAAAAGGTCGAACTTAACACTAAGTGAAATATTAACTAAATTTGATTTAAACAAGTAAAAAAAAAATATGTTAGTCGATTATTTTTTTGTCATTTTTTTTTCTTTTTTGCAGAGCGTGATATGGTTGCTATGTATAGACTACATTCAAAGCTATGCATCAAATAGCAGAGGTCTTATGATGGGTGGAGCAGCAGGACCGTATTCCACTCCAATCATGGTAATGATTCAAGCAAAAGGAACAGGAACAGGTACACAAGGAGCTTACGGTGCCTCTTCAGCTCGCTATCGCATCATGCCTTTAGCTGCCATGACAGGAATGCTTGGAATGCGCGGCAAAAGCTATGGTGGAATGGGCGGAGGATCTATGAGTGGTGGAGGATATGCTATGATGAGTGGCGGAGGTGCAGGAGGAGGATATGGCGGAATGAGCGGCGGAGGTGGAGGAGGAGGATATGGCGGAATGAGCGGTGGAGGCGGTGGTGGAGGCTATGGTGGAATGAGCGGAGGTGGTGGAATGAAAGGTGGATCCGGAGGTGGTAGCTATGGAGGAATGAGCGGTGGAAGTTCTGGCGGTGGCTATGGAGGAATGAGCGGCGGTGGCTCTGGAGGTGGCGGATATGGCGGAATGAGCGGAGGTGGTTCCAGTGGTGGCGGATACGGAGGAATGAGTGGAGGTGGATCTGGAGGTGGCGGTGGCGG
>JAFIDM010004315.1:40717100-40740154 GCA_023159025.1 Thereuonema tuberculata | reverse complement strand
AAAAAAAAAAAAACCAAACGTTTTTTTAAAGATATATAGGGCCTAAGTGTTCTGATTATTTTAGGGAAACATAAAAAACAACAAAAATAGAAATTTTATTGACAAAATTTACGACAAAATGAAATTTTTTTTTATGAAACATAATTAGGCCAGCTCACATAATAAGATATATTACAATAGAAATACGAGTTCTTTCTAAACGCCCAACGTTTCTTTGACGAGTAAACTCTTACATCATGTTTCGGTTTTAAAAACAGAAGGGGACTGAACAGAGTTAGCTATGTGTCAATGGGCGAATATATTAAGAGAAGGGAGATTGATGGTTCCGCCTCCTTCGTGATTCAACAAACAACGGGGAATCGAAGTACTAATGTTTCAATATGATTATAGTTTTCATTGCTAAGAGTAATGAAGTTTTATTTCCTAGAATTAAAAGTATTTTTCATACTTTGCTTTGCTTTATGTAAATTTTGTATTCAAAGATATTATAAAGTATAAAAATATTTACGGCCCCGAATCAAAACAAAAAATAAATAAATAAGTAAATAAATAAATAAATAAATAAGTAAATAAATAAATAAATAAATAAGTAAATAAATAAATAAATAAAAAATAGTTGATAAACAACAAAAGCTAGTTTTTCTATTATGAAAGGTTTCAAGGTTTGTTTTTATAAATTTTTTTCTTCTTATTTCTTCTTGTCTTGAAATTTCGATAAAGAAACCAATGAATGAAATCATTTCGAAAATTAAAGTTTTCGACTGAATTCAGTCCAAGAACTGTTTCAATATTGAATATAAATACTTGCAAAAAAACCAAGTTGAAAAAGTTGGAAATAATTTTATCAATTAAAAAAAATAATAATTGTTTTAATATTTGGATTGTGAATTATTAAGGATTTGTTCAAGTGAAATATTGAAGAAAAAAAATACTAATACAGTAACTTTATTTTTTGGATTAGAAGGAATCTATATTACTAAAATCTTTTATTTCCTTGTTCGGCGCAATTGTTAATTTTCTGATTTCCTGTAAAAAAAATTACTATAATGAAACGTTCACGACCGGGAAACGAACCTGCAACCTTTCGATCTGAAGTCAGACGTCTTATCCATTAGGTCACAGGAACTATATTGAAGTTATCGTTTCTTATCACTCCCTTTGTGTGTGTGTGAGTGTATGTGGCGCAATGAGAGAAGAGCCAGAGAAAAAAGAAAATAACTCATTAATTTTAGCCTACGGATGAAATTAAGGCCACCACACATGGATGATTGATGAAATTTTATATACAAATTAAAAACTACACGAGATCTTTCGGGGTGATCGACACCCCCTCCTCAGGTTAGCTAATACAATATTTACAGAGTTTGAAGTGAGATCGGGAGGGACACGTGACCTTGGCTTGAACCATTGTCGAATCCGGGGGTCAGCAAGTGGCATCCGTTGAATTCCCTTTAGCAATCCATGTTTTGATGGAGGTGGACACTGCAACACTTACGATATGATACAGTAGAGCAAATTAAACAAATAACAATTGAAAGGGTCGATATTGCATAATGGTGTAAAGGGGCACAATAAAAAATAAAAATGTTAAAAAATAAATAAATTATAAATAAATAAATAAATATAAAGAGATCGTCCACATATGGGCGCATATGTAAATTAGAGAAAAAAACGAAAGAGAATAAAAACTCTGTGAATATTGTATTAGCTAACCTGAAGAGAGGGTGGCGATCACCCCGAAAGATCTCGTGTAGATTTTAATTTGTATATAAAAATTTTATCAATCATCCATGTGTGGTGGCCTTAATTTCATCCGTATTATTATAAACACACGTTAAATCTACAAGTAATTTTAGCCTAATAGATTAAAATTTAAATTTCAATGTTCATTTTTGAAATCTGTACACGGAGGAAGGACTAGTATAAATAAAAAATACAAATAAGAGTGATGTGTTATTAACACAATAATTCACAATTAACATTAATTAACACAATTCCCTTTTCAAATTTATTCCTTTTCGCTCGCGGCTGCGCCACTGTATTATGATGCTGTTTGAAGGTAGGTTATGCCATCTATCGGTAGAAAGAGGAACTCAGTTTGATGCAAGAAAAGACAGTACACACCTTTATAATATAATGATCAGTAAACTTTTATCATATCTGTAAATTTTTTTGATAATATAAAAAAAGATTCGTAGTTTAAATTTTATTTTTTTTATCCTTTTATTTAAATATTTATTAGTGAAAATGAAATAAAAATAAAGTTTGTTTTATTTCATTAAATTCTAACCAATTATACAATTATGTCATTCAGTATGAAATGTAATTAAATACATAGAAATGCATTAATAATAATATCAAAAACCTTTGAACTTCTAAAATTAGTAAAAATTGAATAGAAGATTTCTCCGAATGATTTCATAATATATTTTTTTTTTTTACGAATGAGATTGTAATGTAGTTCTTTCGTGCCGAATGCTCATCATTGGCAAGAACTGAAATATTTAAAAGGCTGTGAAAGTCATAAATTTCAAGATATTAAGAACCATGTTAGTTTTCTTTAAAATGTCAATTCAGCGAATTATTATAAGCCAGTGGTTTCCAATCTGTTACATCAAACACAGATTTTGCTAATCACTTTAGATATGAACCTCGATTGAAACTTCAAAATTCTAGATTTTTCGAATAAGTAGCTAGAAAGCGGTGATATTTTGCTCGAAGCGTTTTCAAATATTTTACTAGCAGTTATATTCTAAATGGAGAGAAAATCGCCAACCGGACAATGAATATGCTTTCGCACATTGAGCCAACATCAACGGGAATTCTGTACAATTGTTTCATCCTTATTATGGAATCATTAGCAGAATATACCTTTGATGTTTGGCTCGCTGCGCGAAAGCTTTACCCAAAAGCATTCACGATCCCGGGAATGGGTCGCCGAGATAAAAAACAATAAAATAAAAAATAAAATAAAAAAAACTTGCTTTCTATTCTTTCCAGTTAGTTTCTCTTAGCACAGATTTTATGTAACATTGGAGCAAGCTGTAATATCATTAGAGCAGCAGTGTGAAAACCTCTGCAATGCAGTTCATGTCCCTCTACGGCTTATTTAATCAGACAATGATTCACAGCTTTTGATGATAATTGATTTACCAAACAATATCAAACCATTCTAGCAAGTTCTATAAAAATCCTCACAGTACATGAAACGCAAGGAGATCTTCAGAAAATTCTGTTTCCCAAGTCATTAAAGAAATCAGCGACTGAACCTCGAAAAATGAGAGGAAAAAAATATTAGGTACAATTGCATCACATGGAATGAAACCTCGATATATTTTTTAATTATTATTAAAGAAAGTAAATTTACAGCTTTTATATATATTCAAAAAAAGATATTTCTTTATTACCCCAATTTCGAAAATGTAGACCTATAACTAAAATCCTTTTCGCAACTATTTCGATTAATTTTGCGTAGATATTTACTTCCTTCATTTACTTCCGTATAATAATATATCTACTTCCGTAGATATTTACTTCCTTACAGAAGTCTATAATAGTCCAGTCATTCAACATTTCACTGCGGAAACAGTCCCAGTGAGGTACATTTTTGTATGCTTGTTCATTGAGGTGTTGACAATGACATATCAAAAGTTCCCATCGATTCTATGTAGGCTAAATATTTTACAAGGGTCAAAGGTCAGGAAAAGTTGTTTTTCGTAAATTTCTCGGTTCCTATTGGTCTGAAAACTAAAACAGTTATTATAAAATTTGTAGATTAGGAAATTCCCTACAAAATACGTCCTATGAGCAACCATTTTCACGTAATATGGTTTAGAAAAGTTTCCACAGGATTTCTGGTGGATAGCAATGTACTCACTTCCACACTACCTTCAAGGTAGAGTACAAAGCGCGTTTGTTTTTTAAATATGGAATCCCATACAGCCCTACTCCATGTGTTGTTTTCAATTATTCCTTTTTGGATTTTTCTTTGTTTTTTGTTTTTGAAGACATGGCAAAACGAAAAACTACGGCTCTCTGTCTTCATCATTCTCAACTTCAGCCACTTCTTCGGCTTCTATATCTTGGGTATCTGCTACAGTTTCCTGCTCAGGATCACAACGTTGTGTTAGGAAATCGGTTGTATTAATTTCGTCGTAGTCGTTTTCTTCTACATTGATTCCTTCTTCTGGTGGATCTCTAAAATCTCCATTATGTGTGGCATTGAGGCAAGATTCACCATCGCAATGGCTGCAAACTAGAGATCCACCAACTTCTCTGCAGCCACAGTTCGGTCCACAACCTTCAGTACAGCTAGAAGATCATATTAAGAAGTATTTCAGAGACAGACCGAGCAGTTACCGAGATGAAAAGAATCTCGGCTTAGAGCTGTACATTTTGTTTGTAGCTGCTTCGATTTGTCTCTTTTATTTTTTAGAATTATTTCTTGTACAAAGTTTGTTAAACAGTTCGAAATCTCATCGTTTAAATTGTTGAACATTTGGCTTGAAGGAGGGTAGCATTCGGGATTAACGGCTCAGACCGAATATCCTGTCGAATAATTGCCTCAGCAGCTTCCAAAACTCTTGAGTCGTTCATCCGCTGAATTAGGTTTCTTATTTTCGTAGCATGCTTTGCCTAATATATCTAATTGTGTATCACGGAAGCAAATTATTGTCAAATTTCTACTTTTCGTTGTAATAATAATAATTGTTCTATACCGTTCTATTAATTTTGTTTTGATTTTGTTTTTTCATGGAGAACAAAATCTTTCCTACATTTTTCAACTGGGATAGGGTGAAATGATAATCATCATCATTTTTGATGTAAGAAAATGTCTTCCATTGCTGATACGATATTCTAGTCTAATGGGCGATCAATTGCACTTCCTGTACTAGGTTTGCTGAAAGATACAAAATAAGATACAAAACGTTATGATATTTGACCTATATAACCACTAAATTACTTGCAATAATTTTACTCTTTTGACTGTTTTCTCTTAGTTGTCGCCACACTTTATCAGCTGCTGTAATAACGGAGTCCTTAAAAGAAAGCGTCGACACTTGCTTTATTTTGAGACGATATTCTTGTTTTGTCTTCTTTTTTTTTTTGCTCATTGGCTTCCTCCCCACAACAAATAAAACAAACAAACAAACCAGCATTCCTTAAAATTAAAAGATGGTTCACTCGACCGCGTTTTACTCCGTTGAGAGCTCGATTTTGAGGTAGCAGCACTATCTTCATCTGCAGCTTTTTAAATGCCGCGATGTTACTCTTCCGAGTATAGTCTTTGCGATAATCAGCATGAATAGTGATTGCATTTACACTAAGTAAATATTCAGTATGTCTATCACCTCTATTAACACTTATAATCTCTCGATGTTTGTATTCCTCGTTCCAACAAGCACAGTAGCACCATCCGAGAGAGATTTAGTAAAATAAAACAGGTATCCTCCATTGGTAGAATGTTCACTATAACTTTTACTTAGGAAATGAAATAAGCACAATCGTCCGTCTTCATCTAACAGTTGTATTATACGTTCTAACAGTGTTGCCAGGTCAAATCTGAAAACAAGGAGAAAATCCACTACAAATCAGGAAATGTGTCAGAACATAAGGAAATTATTTTGTACTTTGCTTTACGACTCACACCTCCACAAAAAATTTTTTCTTGAAATAAGGTATTCATTTTTCATGGTAATCAAACAGGTTGTAAGGCAATAAAACAAAATGAATAACTAAAATCAATTATCACAACTTTGTAAACCGTATTGTGAAACGGTTGCTCGTAGGAGAAAAACGCATAGGACGTATTCTATAGGGAACTTCCTAATCTATAAATTTTATAATAACTGTTTTAGATTTCAGACCAATAGGAACCGAGAAATTTACGAAAAACAACTTTTCCTGACCTTTGACCCGTGTAAAATTTTAGCCTACATAGAATCGATGCGGACTTTTGATATGTCATTGTCAACACCTCAATGAACAAGCGTACAAAAAAGTACCTCGCTGGGACTGTTTCCGCAGTTGCACCCGTTTTTAGTCTCAAATGACTGAACTATAAAATGTGATTGCGTCAGTCAATTCAGGCAGTGAAAGACTTTATTTATTACAAAAAAAGATAAATACAGTAAAACCCCGTTATTACGCTCGTCAAGGGACCATGACCTACAAGCGTAATAAGCGGAATAGCGCTATAGACGGGAAATGATTTATGAGATGGGGAAACATTTAGACACCATTTTACAGGAAAGATACCGATTCTACCATAGATATAGTGCAAATGTGAGCTTATTTCCTATTAAAAAAATCTGTGATTGTGGTTTGCCGAGTGTGTGTGCTACTGTTATGAATTATGACATTTTCAACGCGGTTCAAGTAACTATTAACATCAATTGATACACCACTAGGAGCAACACTAATATATTTTCGGAGCAGATTTAGTGCACTGCCCGCTAATTCACGCGCCTTTTCTTGAATGATTGGGACACTTAATGGCACTGATGCATCACGGGACTGATGAATCCCTTCAATTAGAATTTTCTCGGCATCTTCATATTTTCCACACTTTACTTTTTTACGTTTGCAACCACCCTTCGCTGCATCTCAGACTGGATGAGGGAATTCCTAGAGATTCTGCGAAATCCTTCTGGCTTACTGTAGAATTCTCGTCGTACTTACGGAGAATTTGCAATTTTTCACTTATAGAAAGGAATTTCCGCTTCGACATTTTGCACTAACTTATTGTATCACAGACCCGCACTTCAAAGAATTCAAAGATTCCCTCCTACCAGGGAAAGAAAAGAATCTTTACAGTGTTACATTTCTTTTCGATACAAAATTTCCGATATAAAAAAGCGACACAAGCGGGATTTGAAGCGTTATAAGAAGGTAAAAGTTATAAGAAGAGTTACATAGAAAATTCCATGGACCGTATAAAAGGAGCGTAAAGAACGGGATAGTGCGTAAAAATATAGATTGTATAGTAGACACTCTAAACTAAAGCATATCTAAATTTCATGGTGATCGACTCATTAGTTGTCCAGGAAAAAATTCCCAAACTTAACCTTTTTCCGGTGGACAGTCGGCTGTCGTTGCATGTAAGAACTACCCACAAGAACTATCGAATATTAGAAAGTTATTATTAACAATTAATTAAGTTTACAGTTAATTTTAATACATAATTAACTTCTAAATCTTAATATTGCAGATATAAATTTCTGCAGTAAACATCAGTTTAATGAATATGTTGCGTTTACGATATTGTGTTACAGATATTGATATCTTGATTTTCATTGCTATAATTTCTTTTTTTTGTTATTGTATTGTTTTTATATTATTTCTTTTTATTTATTTAAGTTTTTAATATTAATGTAAACTACTTTGTAAATAAATGATTTAGTACAAATAAACTTTTATTCTCTACTATAACAATCACTTTCATTTGGCAAATGAAATTAGATTGGTATTAAGATTAGTTTTGAAATATACTAAAGTTAATACAGGCACCCTCGTTTTACGACAATTCAATTTATGACGATTCAGATTTACGCCAGTTTAGAATTTAGGCCAAAATACGGAAAAATATATGTTTAAATTTTTAAACTTCTATTTTTAAAAAAAATTAAAATTTGCTGGGCGTCAATGTAGCCATAAACGGTGAACGCTTCCTACTTTTCTCGGCTGTATTTAGACCCCGCCCACCCGGTCCACTTGACTCCACCCTTCCTCACTTTTATTTCACTCAGTCATTGATTGCCTATGATAAATACGTATTACAATTAATAGTGATGAAAGTTTTTAAAACTAAATGTGCTCATGTCGGGTAAATGGAATGTACCTTACATAGTTTACTCTGTATGCATGTAATAATTAAGTTATTATTTTATGTTAATTTAATAGGCCTATAAAAGTACGTAAATAATTTACATTAATTTTAGTCGTAAAAACTTATATTAACACGATTTATGCAATGTTTTTTTCACTAAGATTGATAGTTAGACTACTGCTACTATACTAATAATTGCACTTATAGAAGTAATAAAGTTCTCGTAAGGCGTACACAGTCAACCTTAGTCGGTTTCTTCTTTTTGCCACCAGATGGTGAATTCGTCACATCTATTCATCTATTCATCATTTCTCACACCAACTAATCACGCTTGAATTTACAGGCTTTGCTGTCAGGCCTTTGATTTGTCATTAAAATTCGTGATTACAGTCTTCGCGGAGAGAGTTGAAACTCCCAGAATGCAACGCAGATTATAGATTTTCCTTTCCTGGCCGGTCGCTCACATTCAAATAGAAGAGAAAATGGCGATCGCTGCTTCACATTCAACATTTCGACGAGGAAAAGTTCTCAACAGTCAAGCTAGGGAAATTATTCTTAACGTTGTTCGTCGATTTCAAGAAGATGCATGTGAGATTTTTGATATTTCCTATTTTTGATAATTGACATTGATATTTCCTGCGGAGCTCATGGCATCGATACTGGAGAAATTATGTCAATGATAATGTGTTTCCGGTTTCAACATTCGCCGCGACGACTAGTTTCATTGTTTGATGCACCGAATGTTTATTGAAACTGACTAACTGAAAAATGTTTGTATTATTACAGAAGAATGTGTGTTTAATAAATAACATAACCCTATACAAACGTTATCTGAGAAGATTTCGGTTCTTTTAGAAGTTGATCGAGAAAGAAGAAGTAATTTGAGACAGAAAAAAAAAAGAAATAGCTAAGAGACTTCAGTGACTTTTTTATTACATTAAAACCATTGGAGACATTTGATTATGCCTTAATAATTCAGTGAAACTGACTTCCAAAGACACAAAAATGAGTACATTCTTTTACATCTACAAAAATCTAAGGACAAAGAATTTAAGATTTTTCTGAAAACAAAAATTATTATTTAATATAATAATCTAATTGAGAACAAAATTCTATTTCTTAGAAACGAGTGGAAATAAACATATAAAACTGTGTCTTCAGTTTAAATACAAAACAACATTTTTTTTCTTTTTAGTTCTGTGAGTGTGTTTTAGTTGACGAAGAAACTTTAATGAAAATGATACATCTTTAGAAATTCCATCTTCATATACTGGTTTAGACTGTAATGTCAATATGTGATGAAGTGAATATTCCGATCATTGACATAGTTCCAGTTAATATCAATGAAGTATCTTGATCTTTGGCACTTGCTGTTTGGAGGTTTTAGATGATAAACCCGACAAGGACAAGGAGATTTGTCTATTGGCAAACAGGACTCCAGTTTTTCTGATTCTACTGAAATCATCATATCACGTGGTTGAATTTGCCTCAGGACTTCTAGAAAGTAATTTTTCTCTTTGGGAAAACAGAATTTATAGTGGCTTTCTGAACAGTTTTCTTTGACGGACAGTTTTCTTTGCCTTTTTTCTGGCAGTGAGGTTGAGCCAAGAGTAATCCCACTTGTGTTTGAACATTTAATGGTTGAACACTTACAATGCGGATTTCCTTCGTGGTAGCAATTCCGAATAAGGTTTAAATTATAGCTAGTCGTTTGAATATTCTTTACCTGAACCATACCAAGCGCGTTTTCTTTAATAAAGATCGTTTTATCATGAGGATAAGGAGGATAAATGTTGGATTGCTTGACTGACGGCGAAACACTTTCTTCTCCTGAACTTAGTCGTTCATCGGAATGGTGGTAAATCTTAGAATCTCGTACTTTGACATTCATGTCCACAGTCGGAATGTCTAAAATTAGGAATCTTTTTGCAAATGAAAGAAGACGACTCTGAAATTACAAAATATGTATTAGTAAGTTACGTTACAAGTTTAAAGGTACTTAAGGACTACATATGCACATAGTAACAGTATAAGCCCATCGAAGTTAGCCAGTAAACGAACAGTTAGATGGTAATAACTCATTCACAGTGGTACCTCAGAAAACATAAGAAAATTCAATACAACCGGTACAACAACAAAACCTTGCCCAACTGTGTATTTGGTATAAAATGTACAAGTTTCATCCTTTTTTTTTCTGTACATCCCCTTACATAGTACATCCTATGTAATATATCCCCTTTATACAATATAAAATATATATATAGAATAATAGAGAATAAAATATATAGAGAATAATTTGGAGACTGTGGTTAAAACAAATAAAGAAAAAATGATCTTGTCCTAATAGTCAATATATCATTACTATAGTATGAACAGAATACGTCCATATTATTATAGACCTCGTCCCTTAAAACTTAATCAATGATCACATGATTCGATGTAAAACAATCTTTGCAATCGTCTGTTATTCTGAGACTACTATTTCAAATAAATAAACAATCTCTTTTTCGGTTATCTACTTTTATTAATTATTTATTACCCTAATAACAAGGATGGACATCGCATGGCAACAATATGATGATCTGAATTAAGGCGGCTATTAAAATTTCATCAAAATTTCAAAAATGCAATCATTGCACAAAATTTAATGCATTTCATTTAAGGCATTAATTTAAAGCATTTAATGCAATCCACTTGATAGTTTTCTTCTAGATGTCTTATATCCGTCATTTAATAAAGCAGCGAAATATACTCTCAAGACTTTAACAAAGAACATATCATGAGAGAACTTTAACAAAGTACTATGGAGGAATGAAGTGTTTTCGAATTCCATTGATATTAACTCATGTCTTACTCATTAAAGAAGTTTGTTTGTGTTTCAAAGACTTCAAAGACTGGATCATTACCATACATACTTTTCTGATGCAGCTATTGTCCTCCAAATGAAAGATGGCCGCCCTGTTTTTGTGAGATCTGCGCATGTATCATCGATTAGTCTGGTCAGGCACTTCCGTCTGATTTTATGACAGGACGCCGCCATTACGGTAATCGCTTGTTACTTTGCAAAAGAGCACTATATTTATAAATAATATATATTTATTTATTTATATAAATACTTATTGTTAGCAACTGGTATTGAAATAACGCTAAATAGTCGAGAGAAGTTTTAATTTGGCGTTATCAACATGTCTTTCTCAGTGAAAACACACCCCGTCGTCCATTGTGTCAGGAAAACATAATTGATCAGCTACCGGAAGGGCTGCGCAGTTCAAACTTCCGCCGGCCACCTTTCATTTGGATGACAATAGGTTATGAAATCTACATTTGCGAATTATTTCTATCATCAAAAGATGTTATGTTATTTATATTAAGGTTTGGTCTATTTTTTTCATAATTAAAAACTGGCAATGAAAAACTCAGCTTGATTTATTTTAAATTCATCACAAGCTAAAGAATTTAAAATTGCTAATTCAATGCTTGCAGTCAGATTAAAGGCTGCAAAATTTCTCCAAAATTTAAAGTAGGGGAGTATGTTGAACCTTAGACCAATTTGAATATCTGGGACAAGCTGGGACCTAGTGATCTCTCGTAAAACTATGTCCTTTTAAGCGATGCACTTGACTACCGGTGTGCGTTTGGACGTGTTTGCGGAAGGATTACATGTGCTGAGCAAAACGTTGTTTTTACGAATTAAAAGTAAATTTTTTCGCCACCGATTGAATGGAGTTTATTTTCAACTCTCACACAAGGATTGTTTACTATATATTCGTTGGAATCCCTGTTATTTGATGATTATAATGGCGATGAAACTTTGTAATTTGGTTGAATGATAGCGTGCAGGCAGCCATATTGGGTTGAAGTATAGACACTAGTGTACTTCGAGCCACAATTGTGTTCTGTACCTTGGGCCAGTCGTTCATGACACAAGAGGTTACAATATGTTTCGTGTTTCAGTGGTTCATACCAAGGACAACATCACCTAGTAGCAAAACTGAAAAAAAAAAGGTTTCTGCAGACTTAAATGCATTAAAAAAATGCCCTTGAGGCGATTCATTCATTTTTGACCCAGACAAAAAAATATTTCGTTCAGAGAAGGATATCAATAAATAGGTAAAGAATTGGTAATGTAGGCCTACACTTTGTTTTCTTTCCATTTAATCTTCCTTTTTAAGTGTGGGATCAAGGTATAGGATATTGTCCTGAGGCTCACGAGTATATTGTACTTTGGTTCATCATGCAACATAAAGAGTTGTTTTATTATTTCAAAAATTATTGAACTAACTTAATGGGTTATTTCCAAAGTAAATGTGTCAGAAAGGTATCAAATATTTAATTGAGTTAAAAAAAAACCTGCAAAAGTGCTATTAAGACTGATTTTTATTACGATAATTCGAAAAAGTGGTCCAAGGTACAACACTTTTCCCTGTATCGAACATCACATTAATCGCAATTGTTCTATTATAGTTACGGTTCAATAAATTGGGCAACTTTTACCGTAATGATTTGATGGAAAAACATACGAAACAGTGATGTAACCGAATTACTAAAGCTAAATATGGAAATATGCTGACATTGAAATAAATTTAATAGTAGAAGAGAAGGTCCAAATAGTAGAGGGGAAGGTAGGCTAGGGTCTAAATATGGCCTAGTTGAAGTATTCGGTTATGGGAGGTACTGCCGCGCAGTGGAAATAAAGTGAAAATGTGTCTGAGTAACAAAAAGAAATGAGTAGAACAGTTGTTCGCCTACAGTCAAGTTATTCAGACACAGTGTGGTGATAAGTTTCAATCAACCTTTCATGATCTTCAAACATTTCACAGGTACATTTTGTTATTTTCTTTAATCAAATTCTATTGAATCAAAGCTAGTTTCTGAAATGCGGAACATTATTTCCATTCTAAACTTGTTTTAGCATAGTATATTTATTCCTCAGAGTCACGGGATAATGGCGGGAACCGATCGTATTTCTTATCAACTAGTCTAAATATAGGTTATCTAAGAAGGCTTAAATATGACCTTATTTAGACCTTTTTATTTATTTGCAGCAAAAAAAAACAATTGATTTATGATTTCTTCTTTCCAGAATGCCCAGAAATACTCCAAAAGATTATTCGAAAGGATAAAAGAAAGTTTAAAACACAATCTGTCTGAAGATGATAGCGGCCTAGAAATTCCACAAGGGAAGCGAACTTAGAATCGAATGTATTCAGTGTTTTATGTGAGCCCAGTGATTGTGCAGGTGCTGAAAAGGGCGTTTATATTTGTGACTTTGGAAATAGATAATTAAAATTAAACTTAATTATTTCAGTATGTTTCACATTTAAAAAAAATAATCGAGTATTACAGTAAATTTTTGTTGACAGCTCATATTTGGACCACAATTTCAAAAACCAGATTTCTGTAGCTTTTTTTAAAAAAAAAATTGAAGCAATTTTCTTTTTTTTTTTTATTTCAAACTTTTATCATAAAGTAGATTCATTTTCGGTATTAAGTAAACTGGTACAATTTAATTATCTTAATTTTTTCTTGGAGAAATTCATGAAATAAAAGTGGTAGCTCATATATGGACCTTCTTCTCTAATAATAATAATAATAATGTTTTAGTTATTACTTATAATTTATTATAACAAGCAATAGTAGTTTTATTAATTGTTAATACTGCAAATGAATAATCTAATATAGATTTTTGTTTCTCAGATGCTTATTCGCTATTTTTATATATGAGAGGAATTTATATATATAAATAAATATATATATATAGAATGGCCGAACTTGAAGCCAAGTCTTCGAGTTTAGCAATGCAAAGATTTCAATTAATCATTTGCAATTTAGAAATTTAGAATGTATAGAATATAAGAATAAAAATTAACTTATAATTAATTTTCGCATAAACAGTATTCTGAATTTTGTATTTGAGTTTTTCAAATTTCAGATTGCTGTCCGGCTATTTATATATATATATATATCGAACAGGCAAAACTCAAATCTGGCTCTTCGAGTTTCTTTATATATATTAGATTATTTATTTGCAGTATTAAGTTTAATAAAACAAATTTTCCATATAAATTAAAAGCTACGTTAAACTTAAAACCTGTTGCAGAATATTAAGGATTCCAATAACTAAGTTCTTTGCAAGGTTTCTTCCTTAATATTATTTAATTGTAACTTTGTTTTTCTTAAAAACAACTGCGTTGATGATAATTCTTTTTCGTTAATCAAAAAAAGTAACTTAGGAATAGAAATATTTGTAAACATTTGTACATCCCAAACCGAAATCGAGAACTAAACATTACAGTGCATTTTGGAGATTGACGCATTCTTCAAAACACAAAACCTATCAATTAGTTAATATGTAGATATTCTCATGTGTTTCTGGTCTTCTTTTGATAATGCAAATTTTTGAAACTTTACAGAATGGCTTGCTGCCATTGTAAACCGCGTTCATTGAAGAGTTCAGAAACTTTCATTATATTGTAACTATGAAATATAAAAAGTGAAGAAACATCTAATGTTGGTTATTTAACTAGCACTCAGAACACTCCTGTGTTTATTTTTTTATTTTCATTGACGGATTTCAGTGTAAACCTCAACTTAGTAAATAAAGTAATATATAGAACTGTTAGAAATATTTATCCAAAAAGCAATACCTTTGCCATTTGTTTGGCTGATGTCTTGTATTCTTGTTTGTAAACATCATTGAAGTGTGATCGCTTTTCACCATATACAAAAAAACAACTGATTAGAAGCATTATGAAAATGAAATATAAGTTCATGGCAACTAATAGGAATCCATAATCCTTATCATTGAGTTGTTGTTTCATTGCCTGTGTATCGGAAATAACCATCACTGAAGTGACCAAGTAACGTGTGAGATCTGTTAGATAGACCAACCTTTTTCTTTTGTTGAACGTATTAAGAATACAGAATAAACAGTAGGCTGCACAATAATCCAGTAGCAGCTTATCTATTACACTGTAATTGTGGACGGTGTGAAATCCATAAAAACTTACAATTTCAAACCATAAGCAGGTGAAGAAGAAGGATTTGATTGTGGATTGTCTTGTGTATTTGCAAGAACCCATTGAAACAAAGATGCCTAATATGCATGTCAGTACACCGAAGAAAATAAAATTCCAAGGCACGGAGTCATAGAACCCATTTGTTAGGATGAAAGAAGTAATGCCAACCAAAAATGTCAGAAAGCAGTGATGGCTAAAAGCATTGAGAAGTCGGGGATTCTTTTCCGAAAGGATTTTTATGAAACCTGCGACCAAAAGTTGAGCTCCGATAACACCGTAGACTCGATTGATGTATTTTTCTTCTAAATACAGTTTAACAGCTTTGCAATATTCCATCTCTTGAAGAGAAAATTTGACAAAAATAATGCATTGGCTTCTACATTAGAACTGACTAGTAATTTTGAAAAGAAAAAGAGTTACGGCATCTTCCCACTGTCACTTGATGAACATTCAATGCCAACAATATTGTGCTTGATGTGACACCGAATTTATTGTTTCGCACTTTAAAAGCAATGCAATGATTGCGTAACACGTGTATGATAAAACAATAGCTCCTACAATAATTAAGAGTGCTCATATTTATAATAATAAGTATTTCTAATTCTAATTATTATGATTATTATGAAATTGCTTAGCAACTGATTGCTTAGCAACTGATGTAAACATATTGCAAGTTTTTGTCGATTAAAGACTTTTAGTTTTTGTCTAATCTATTACATTTTAATCGACAAAAACAACTCAACTTATGGAGCGTCTTTTGCGTCCAGATAAATTAGAAGTGGATCCCAGTTCTACTAATGCAGCAACAGAATGGATCCATTGGTTAAAAACGTTCGAGAATTTTGTGAGGAAGTGAAGAATGCTACAGATGAGGTACAGCTCAATCTATTAGTTAACCATGTTGCTCCTTCCATCTATTCATACATAAGTGAGAGAAGTAACTATTCTGATGCGATTGACATCGTGAAAAACATTTATATTAAGCCCAAGAATGAGATTTATGCAAGGCATAGATTAGCCTCTCGTTGTCAGTTACGCAACGAATCAGTTGATTAATTCTTTTAATGCGATCTCTTCACCAGCAGTTCTCAATGCGGTTCCTGAACTTAAGGCACCTGCAATGAAAGAGACAAACTCTATAAATTCAATTAATTCAGCAGTAGTGAGTAAGTGCTATTTTTGTGGTCGGTCTCGACATCCTCGAAGTATTTGTCCAGCTCGAGAAGCTACTTGCAGAAAATGTAGTAAGGTGGGGCATTTCTCTGTCGTTTGCCGATCGACGAATCCTAAACAAACTACTGCAAGTTCGAATTCAGAGTCTATGATAGATAATGTTGTAAATACCAATTCACTGATTGCAGCTATGAGCCCAAAATGTTTGTCAAAATCAATAATAAATGTAGTAGTGAATAATCATCCCTCAACAGCATTAATAGATAGTGGTAGTTCTTTGAGCTTTATTAATGAATCATTCGCTCATGCAATCAAAGTAAAATTGGAACCTGAACACAACAATATTACTATGGCTTCTAAATCTCTTTCATGTAAAATAACTAGTAGTTGTCGTGTGACACTTACAATGTTAGGTGATATTTATAAGGATATCAAGATTTGGGTTCTTCCATATGCATGTGCGGATCTTCTAACAGGCCATGATATTTTAAAACAACATAAATCTATCAGTATTAATTTTGGTGGTCCAAGGTCATCAATTCACGTTTGTAATTTAGCTGCTGCTATGGTGCCAGAAGCTGCCCTTTTCCAGCATTTATCTCTGAACATTAAACCTATTGCAATAAAATCTCGTCAGTTTTCATGTGAAGATCGGGTGTTTATTAACTGAAATACGCAAATTGTTAGCGGAAGATGTTATTGAAGTTAGTACTTCACAAAATATACACACCTTAATGCCTATCCTCAGCCTCGAATAGAACAACTAGTAAACAAGGTCGCTCAATATAAAGTCTTTAGTGCAATTGATTTACGCTCTGCATATCACCAGATCCCAATTCGAGATGAAGACAAACTTTATACTGCATTTGAAGCAAATGGCAAACTGTATCAGTTTAAGAGGATTCCTTTTGGAGTTACAAATGGTGTATCCGAATTTCAACGGACTATTGACCGTATTATAGAGGTTGAAGGATTACAAAGTACCTACTGTTATCTGGATGATGTCACCGTTTGTGGAAAAGATGAAGCTA
Source organism: Thereuonema tuberculata (assembly GCA_023159025.1). NCBI lineage: Eukaryota > Metazoa > Arthropoda > Chilopoda > Scutigeromorpha > Scutigeridae > Thereuonema > Thereuonema tuberculata. The sequence goes on along the minus strand of JAFIDM010004315.1, from coordinate 40,723,103 downwards.
AACATGATCACAATTTAGATAGGTTCCTCAGAGTAGTTAGTAAGTACAATTTGACGTTAAATAAAGAAAAATCCAAATTTTCAGTCCCTTGCATCAAAGTTTTAGGTTATATTATTGAAAACAATATAATCAAACCAGATCCTTCACGACTCGAATCTTTGCTACAATATCCTATTCCAGCGTATATACATTCAGACTGTGGTGCATCTTTTATATCAGAGGAAATTAGGAATTTCTTATATTCCCTTGGAATTGCAACTAGTCGTACAACACCATATAACCCACGTGGTAATGGGCAAGTAGAACGTTACAACGGTATCATTTGGAAAACCATAACTCTTGCTATCCGATCTAGAGGGCTTAAGATAACTCAATGGGAAAACGTACTTCAAGATGTTTTACATTGTATCCGCTCACTCCTCTGTACTGCAACAAATGAGACTCCTCACGAAAGAATGTTTAAGCACTCTAGAAGATCTCCTAATAGTTCATCTCTTCCATCCTGGCTTTTGACCCCGGGAAAAATCCTTATGCGGCGTCAAAATAAACAATCAAAATACGACTCTCTAGTAGATGAGGTGGATTTAGTAGAAGTCAATCAAAATCATGCTCTTGTTCGTTTAGGAGATGGTCGTGAACTTACGGTATCACTTCGACATCTTGCACCGCGAGGAACTCCAGATGCTTCGAAGTCGGATCAAGATATTCAAGATAGATTCTCCCCATCAGTGACGCCACCACAAAATGTAGATGAATCTACGTTAAGAGATACTCTTGCGTCCACACCTACTTCAATTGACTCTATTCCATCAGACTGAGTCATCTCTGATGCCCATTTCAGCAGAAGATTCATCCTTGGTCCGAAACTCAGAGAAAGGCTCGGAAATACCGCAAAAATCCTCAGAAATCTCGCAAAGACCTATACGTGCCCAAAAGATGCCGAGCTATTTAAAGGACTATGTGTTGGACTAACTGAAAGGTGGTGGAAAATGTGATAAAACAATAGCTCCTACAATAATTAAGAGTGCTTATATTTATAATAATAAGTATTGCTAATTCTAATTATTATGATTATTATGAAATTGCTTAGTAACTGATGTAAACATATTCCAAGTTTTTGTCGATTAAAGACTTTTAGTTTTTGTCTAATCTGTTACATGTAATTATTAATAAATAATACTTTTTGAGAATTCTTTAATATTATCGATGTTATTTTTCTTTTTAGATAGGGTTATGGATTGAAAGAAGCAACATGGACTGGGATACATCGATCTGAAATGGATTTACTGATAAAGGAAGGGATGGATGATTGCGTCTTAATCCGCTCACTTGAAGAATATAGATGGTGTCTACTGGTTGGGATAGAAACAATCCTTGTTTCATTTATGGAACAGGTAAGACATTTATAATGTATAAAAACAGAAAACTTTGTTTTCACAAAGACCATCAATAACAATGTTACTTATGCTGTTTTTCTCTGGCAAGCATTTGAACTTATTTTATAGTAATATCGATTCTTTTCCTATTTACTCTTATTTAAATTTTTTTATGTATTGCCGTTTTTTAGAAGTCTTTACTGAAATTAAAATTTTTTTTTAACTTTTCAATATTGAGATTAAAAACATAGATAACTTTAAAAAGGAGAACTAGATAATTTTTCTTTAATAATAATAACAGATCTATCAATATAATACTTCATTTACTATATACTTCTCAGTTGAGACTATTACAATAGGAAATATGCTGCGGCACTCTTTAACGCAGATACACTTAATATACAAAAAAAGATACTTTTTTTGTATATTAATTGTTATTCATTATATTCTAGTTGTTATTGTTAATTGAACAATAACAACTAGAAAAAAACAGACAGACTAGAGGTTGAAAATGATGAATGACAATCTAATAATAAATCTTAAAGTTTAGCTGCTTCTAACAATTTACGAAATTCATCAGAAGTTACAATTTCCAAATAATGATGAACCACTGGAGTAAATTTTAAATAACTTATCAATTTTTAAAAATTGCTTTAGAGCTCTGTCTTCCTTTCTTTAACAAGCATGATTCAAATTCATGACATGAATTTATGAAATATACCGAACTTCTCCAACTTTACATTTCAATGAGGAAATTTATTTTAATTTTTAGATCCAACATTATAAATTCCAAGTAAAGTGTAAAATTACAAATAAAATGAAAGGATTTGAAATAGATTATAAATTTATTACTCTATTTGCTCCATTAACTTGCATAAGAGGAAGCAGCGTTTGTTCGAATAGCACTTCACAGAACAATGTTGGTTTTGAATTGATATAAAATCCGTGAAATACACCAAACCGATTTCCGAATTCTCGACCTACCGAAGGAATTACGAAGTTTTATTATCGTTAAACAACAAAATAAACAAGTACTCTCCAGTTATGTGGATTGCGTTACTAGTAATATTAATCATCCGAAATTTCAAATTCTTCAGTTAAAAAATTTATTTTGCAATAAATGTATTGTAACTTGTGTAATGAAAGTGAAATTAACCTAAAAGGCGATGAACTGACTCCAAAAACCTTGAAATTGACGTCAAATGACGCAATGTTTTAAGCTTGACTCACATTATCTTTATTGAGAAGACGTCAGGAGAAGTCTTAGGCAACATTCAAAAAGTCTTGTTCATAAATAAAGTTTAACTTTTTTTCCTTCCAAAATATAGCTTTGAAGCTTCGAATTTATCTGCTTTTCCTTTATTTCATTTTTTAAATATTGTATTGTTTTTTATGAATTTAAATTATTATAATAGTTAGTATAATAATTTTATTTTAGTCTTGTTCTTTTTTTTTTAAGTTTATTTATATAACTATGTTTATGATCCTTATGAGTTATCATTAAGCTTCAGTGTAATGAGATTTCTAAAGTCAAGATCCTGGAGAATTCAATTCACTCCAGAATTAAATGGAAATTAAAAAGTGAAAACGCAAAATTATTTGGTCTATAATTTTAAAAAGCAAATAAAACAAAAGTAGTAGTTCTATTTCATTTAATTCTTTGTTGATGGTATCAGATCTGCTAATATTGATTTGGCTAATTACTGCTGCTCTTACATTCTTCCGATCTTCGTTGGTTTGAAGACCACGTGATTGCTGATGGAACGTTTAGATATTGATGGTGAATTGTTGGCCTGGAATATAAAAACCTGTATAGCTATGTCAGAAGTCTTTTTCTAGAGGCAATAATAAAAGAGGATTAATATCAAATCGCGTTGATTCTATGAATCTTAGCTTCTTCAAAAAAAGAAGCTCTTGTGTCTCGTTACTTTTCTAGCCACTGTGCTTTTGGTGCTACAGGGCCTGTTTAGAAAAAATATATAGAAAGGAACGAAGAAAATTATTAGGAGAATTCTGTTCCATTGTTCAATTTTATATTTTTATTTTTAAGATGTGATTCTAGTTTTTCACAATAATCTTGTTTCATTAAAGTCGTCAAAATTTGAAAATAAAAGCAAATTGGTAAACATTGGATGAGTTTTCTGTACAGTTATTTTACTGTAATGTTTGTGAGATTTTTGTATAAGATATTCGTAGATTTGTGTTTTAATGACAGAAGATTGTCATCTATTTTATGTCTAGTAAGACAATTTTTTTAAAAAAAATTAAAGTTAAAGCAGGTCTACTACAGGCCAGGCAGGCCCTTGGGGTCGCGGAAGGTCAGGGCTCCCAGCGTTACGTTACCAACAGGACTAAGTTGGTCAGCCCAACGCCGCCCGCCTTTAACTCCCGGGAAAGAAACCCGGTACCAATGTTACAGAGGGCGGGATAGATCCTAGGACACGTTTGGAGGAGAAAGGAGCGTGGAAAAATCCCCGCCCTCCGCCGAGGCCGGGAATCGAGCCCGTCACGTCCAACCCGCAGCCGAGCGCCCTGACCACTCGGCTACCGGGCCCACAAGACAATATTTTTACTCTTTCTCTCTCTTTGATCTCAGTCATAGTTCGATAAAACTTTTGTTTTTGTTTAAAGGCAAAGAAATAATCAATTAAACTCAATGCTTATCAAGAAACTTTAAAATGCATCTAGTTAATGAAGGTTTTCTGTAAGTAGCTACACATTTCAGAAGTAAATAGGAAAGCTTTATACAATGATTACGTTTATAACAATACATAATTCTGCTGAACCTCCTCTTTGAGATCTACAGTTAGAGAAAATGTTTGTATTTTATACTGAACTCATTCGTGGATAACATTCTGAATGTATTTCCATAAGAAAAATGTTATTCTGCTTCAATTGGCTATAGAAACCAAATTCATATCCAAAATTTAAGAAAAATATGGTCTTGATGATTTTACTGATTGGTTCGGACAATATTTCCTAGTTTCTAAAGGTCGATCTGATCCTTGGGCAGAAGAAAAACCGAACAAAATTTACATTGTGCTTATACCTTGGATTCCAAGTGAGACCAGTCACGAAGACAACAACAAGCTGGCGTGATTATATTAGATTGAGAAAGAATTAATAATTGGAAGGAAAATTAGAATTCGAGACAAAAGTTTTCCAGAAAGTTCTTGGAAAACTTAAAAATATGGAAAGGCAAAATAAGACTGATAAGAAAATGTAAATGAGAAAAAAGTAAAGTCTAGAAATAGACGGTTTTTGGATGAATCCAATTATTAGGGATGGAGGAGTGAAGAAGAAAACACTGGAATGGGAGAAACTGACAGGTGAAAGGTCTTAAAAAAATGAAACTCGACACGTGTCAAAGATGAATGTATTACAGCTGGAAAAAACAAAGATATACATTTGTAAATACCCATATTTGAGAACGCATAAACCCTTCAAAAACAAAAACAAAAACAACAAACAAACTAATTGCTTATTTAAAATGTAGTTTACAATATTAAGAAAGCTTTTGGGTATTTTTACGAAAATTTTTCTTCCTTCTAGTAATTATATATATAAATATATTTTTCTATAAAACAAGGATTTTTTTTATATAATTCCTAGAAGGAAGAAAATTTTTTATAATAACATCCAAAAGCTTTCAAAATATTGTAAACTACATTTTAAATAAGCAATTAAGTTGTTTGTTTTTTTGTTTTTGAACGGTTTATGCGGTCTTAAATGTGGATATTTACAAATGTATATGTTAACTCAAAAAACTATGATAGAGTTAACATAGATAGAATGGAAAATGAACGGACGTGTTTTGGTCCTAGCTTTTTACTTATGTACAAACTCAATGGGAATCTTCCCTAAAAATTTCTAAAATTTCATCTTATTTGAATGTACTGTATAGTGCTTCAGTTAAAGCGATTTTTGCTCTTATGAACATCGTATTGTGCAAGGGTATTTTTATCTTTACGTATTAATGCCTATCATATTAAGATTATTAAGGATCTACCTTGTGTAGATGCCTTACATCTACATTTAAAATTTCAGCTTTCTACATTATATAGTGTTTGATTACAAACGAACTTTCTACGTTACCGTAATTACAAACGAACGGACTGACATGCATATGTCAACGTTAAATTGGTCTTAAAACCTTTTCTTTTTTTCTCCAAAGTAAAATTAGAACAAATCTGTAGTAGCCTGTTACCTAAATAAAAAAAGACAAAGATATAAAGGGAACAGATGAAGATTAATAGAAATATTTTTGTTTTTGCTTGATTATTTATATTTAGTTATAACTTATTTTCCAATAGGAAGATGAGGCTGTTGACATCAGTAAGTCTATGTATCCAATTTAATAACTTTTAGACTTCTGGATGGATCTTCTTGAAACTTGGTATGAATATTCCATCTAACTTTGTATCATTGAAATCTTTGCCAAGAAACAGCGACAGAAGGCGACAAAAACTCCCTTAGAAAAGTACTGGAATCTAAACAATGGATTTCTATCCACTTAATCAGTTGAAAAGCATTAGAATTGACTCTAAAAGCCTTTTCAAAGATGATGGTGATGAAAATAATGACATGGAAATCACACGATCAAAGATCTTCAATGATGAAACAATGA
>JAFIDM010004315.1:40674210-40690174 GCA_023159025.1 Thereuonema tuberculata | reverse complement strand
AATAATAATAATAATAATAATAATAATAATAATAATAATAATAATAAAGAATAAAAATGTAATCTATATGATTTCTTTTTCAGAAAATCTAAGATAGAGAATCAATGCAAACTGAAATCTTGGTTGTCAATGGGGAATATTTCAAAAAGGTAACTGTTATCTATTTTATATTTACCTTATTTATTAATTGCATTTGAAAATATTTTTGTAAATATCAGGTCGTGTGGAAATTTATTTTATATCTAAACAGTGTGTGTAGTTCTTCCTAATACTATGAAAAAATGTAATTGCTGACCATTTGAAATTAAACAAAATAAATGTTGCTTATAATTGATTCTTAATTTTGCAATTATCCCTTATTAGTTAATTTAACTTTTTCTTTTCTATTTTTATTAGTAGCCCTAAGAACCCAATGAGGAAAAGTCAATCAATGATAAATCTTCGAAAAGCGACCGAATGGGCCTCAAGACCTAACAATATCATCAAGGAAGGTATTTACTAGAAGATCATTCAGTTTAATTGATTTAATTTCTTATCTGGAATGTTCTTAAGACAGATAACAATGAAAGAAGTAACTAAAAACATTATCATATACAGTCGAATAGAAGTTAAAGGATTTTTTCAGATATTGTATTTAAATACTTTAAGATTCCTTTTAGTGCAGGAGATAGATTCCTAATCAATGGAGAGATAAATGAAACCACGACATTGTAAAATTAAAAAAAAAAGGTAAAGGTGTAACAAATAGACCCTTGAGTGTTCAGGAGGTTTAGGCTACCAGCGATGCACAATCAATAGGACTGGTTAATGTTGGATGGCCATTCCGACGTTCGCTCGCCTTCAACCTCCGATTAAGAAAACCGGTACCCATTTGCGAGAGGGCTGGGTAAACCCTAGGGTCCGTTTGAGGAGCAAGAACCGGGTAAAAACCCTCGACCACAGCTGGGAATTGAATCACTGCGCCATAAGATCCACACCACCACTTTACTTTATGACATTGAATACTATTCAAAGATGCATTGCTGTTTAAGTTGCGTTAAAAACAATAATGAAAAAATAGATATAATACATAATGTATTTTTTATATATATAAATTATTCCGAATAGCATGTGGCATGAGATGGCTATTGGTTCTCCTCCTACCTTGACTGCTGTTTTCTATACTTTCTGGAATCCTCAATCAGGATCATTCTCCATAAAACAAGTTTTTATTTAAATAAATAATGCATTACTAAGAGTTTGTATGTAGCCTGGCCAGTACTCTACAGCAGCGGTCGGCAACCCGCGGCCCGCGGGCCGCATGCGGCCCATGAAGCGTTTTGGTGCGGCCCGCGGGGCGTGTTGGAATTTTTTTTTTGGTTGTTAAAGTAAGATTTTCCGTTTTTTTTTTGGTTGTTACGACCCAAGTGCGGCCCGCAGTAATCCCCACATAACATATTTGGCCCTTTTACAACAAAAGGTTGCCGACCACTGCTCTATAGGATGACGGAGTAGAGATCTTATCTTTAATGGAGATCTTATCTTTTTTAACAGTTATAAAAGAATTTTGCTGTATCTATGTAAAAGTGATCATTCTCTTTTATTTGTTCAATTGTTTCTTAAAACAACGAAGGGAAAGATGGCGGAAAGCAATTGAAACAATCGATCACACCTTTGTAAAGGGAGAAAGGAAGAGACTTATATAAGAGGACTGAGTATACGATGTTCTATAGTTTGTGAAATGCACTTCTTGGGTCATTTTTAGAAGAAGGTTTTGATTAAATATCATTTACTTTTCTTTCTTTACTATATAAGAATTATTGGTTGAATATTAGTATCCTACATTCATGTTTTGACATTGAACATGAAGCTGATGTTTGCTTAATGAACAAATTATTCTTTGGCACCTAAATCTTATTGAAACCCTTATCTTCGTCGAAATATTTTTGAATATTTCCGGAAAGTTTTTATTAATGTCTTTACAACCTTCACAAAAGGAGAAACAAGAGAAAGCAAATTATTTTGGAAAAGAAGAATTAAATGTGTGCATAGTTTACCCTTATTTGCCATCTTTTTTCTATCTCCCTGTAAGTAATGAATCAGCTGATAGAAAAACATATACACAGTTTTTTTTTTATCTACTTCGTTGTGGAAAATGTTTATTACTTCCTTTATATTTCAAAATGCTGTTTATTAACCTACGGATTCATTTGCTTCATAACTCTGGTGACACTCGTGATTTTTGTAGAACATAAGAAGAAACGTAACATTTCTTCCTGATTATATTTGTCTGATTGAGATGAATAGTTGAGAATGAACAAGATGAAACAGATAAATTCTTCTTCCGAAAAGCAACAATATTCTACGTATCTTATTATAAATCATATTTAACAGCATCATAACTACAAGGCGATATTTCGCAAAGGTCTGCTTCCTCAGGCTCCATTTTACAAAACGTTAAAATAAAACGATTATTACAAAGCTCTTTCTTCATCCTACTATTGTTAGCATGTTCAAAATACTCAAATTATTCAAATTATTACAAAATATTAAGTACAATTCTAAGTATGTTCACCAAGTATTCAATTATTACAGAATAATAATAAGCATAACTTTTACAAAATAATAAGTACAAAATAATAATGATTGAATACTTGATAACATACTAAGAATTGTACTTATTATTTTGTAATAACTTAAGTATTTTGAACATGCTGACAATTAGTAGGATGTAAAAAGACCTTGGTAATAACAGTTTTACTTTAAAGTTTTGTAAAACGGAGCCTGAAGAAGCAAAGGAAGACACCCTTGCGAAAGATCGTCCTGTTGGTATGATGTTTTTATTGAAGTAAATATGATTTATAAACAGACGAATTGTAGAAATTAGATTGGTTCTTGTTTATTTGATGAGGGACTTTTTTATTACTTTTTCTTCCTCCTAGAAATCCCCAAGACGACGCCAAACTGTTTTTGGGATTCAGCCAAATTTTGGTTACAAAACACATGCAAAGAACTCGAAGAAGATTTCTCTGAAATTCAAGAAATAAAAGAACCATTTCAAGAAGATCCATTTTGGAGTGAAAACCTCAATGTTTGGAAGTAAGAAAGGATTGGTTCTCATTTGAATTTAATAAACACTGAATAAAAGTTTCGTTTTCATGAGAAAAAAAATCAAAATTAACATTGTTTTATTTTCTTTTATTTCTAAGATTAAAGAGAAACATCGTTCGATTTGGTAAGTTAGATTACATTTTCAATTTTTATCATATTTTTTGAAGTTGCTATTATTTGTTTGTAAACAGAATCTAAATTAATAATTTCAAATTGAAATACTTTTTGAATTTTATTAGTAAGTTATTTTTCACTATGAAGAATAATTTATATAAAAAGTATGTCTAAACTGTAGAATTCGAGTAATAGCGACGTTACGAAATGTTATCTGTATTTCAATATCTTGTTTGTTTGGATTTAGACCATAGACATAGTCTATAGACTTTAGACTATAGATAAGACTGTACATTTCAGGCTTCTTTTTCTTTAGATTTCGGAATTAACAAATAAATTAAACTAAACATGGCATCTCTGTCTTCTTCTGGAGCTTCAACAGTCTAGGCTTAGATTAGGATGGACAGAGAACATAGACCAGTCATTACTTGGTAGTTTATGATGTAAGGGTTCTTATAAGTTGCCTGCATTGTGTCCAGTGCGCAGTGAAGTCTCAACAATCGTTTTGCAGTTTCTTATGACAGGAGTTTTAGAAACAAACTTTCATGCCGAGATTTACACTTTTGATAAATCTAATATATGTAAACTTAACAAACATTAAACTTAAGTTTACATTACATTGATACCAGCATTGTATTGAAAAAGAAGATAGTTAGTTTTAATTAGTCATTCACCTTTACATTACTATGCCTACTAGAAAATAATTGTTAATCGGGTAAATATAACATTCCACTTAACGTTGTTAATTTAATCATTGCCGATTTGTTAATTGGTAACTTCTTTTTACTTCTTACAAAAGCATTATTACTTTCATGGCATTAGATATTAACATTTCTCCATTGATTTATTATCTGATAAATAACAGCAAAGAACTTGAATTTGAAGACGTAGACAGAACTACATTTCTGAAAATAGAATCATTTATTCAAAATTATGTAACTTGTCTTAGATATCCGTATTAGATATATTACTTTGGTAAAATTAATTGAATTTACACTGGTTATTTTTTTTTCTATAGCCAATACAACTGATCCTGTTTTGGAAATTGTGAAACTCTTCATTGCCGTTATTCGATGGAAAAATCCAATTCTAACTGCTTTAATATTTACGGTAAGCCAATAAGTTCCTCCCCCCTCGGTTAATTATAAGGGGGACGAGCAATGTAAACTTGCTTGAGTTCAAGATAGTCATAGCTTCAAAGACACACATCTATTTTTTTTTACAAAACTGCGCATGAGCTGATTTGTTTTTTAACTTTAATTTATTTCATCAACTTCTTCTAATTGAATATTTCTGTTCTTAAAACATAAGTTCATTTTAGTAAATCTGTTTTGTTTAGGATAATCAGTATGTACGTATATTGCTTTATATATTATATAATCTACTGGGACATTTACACAGCAGGATCAAAACAAATAAAATATATAAAGATGTTGAATAGTTGCTATAATATTAATGACATTCACTTAGTATCACATCTTTGCTTGCGGGAGACTGCACGTTGTAGTAGCACATAAACTTTTATTATATAAATTTTAATAAACTTTTGTTTAATTTCAGCTTTATATGTCAAGTATTTATTATGGATGGTTTCTTAGTGTTTTCTTCGCCTCATTGATCTTTTTGTTCACACTGGCCTTCTTTCACAATCAGTAAGTTAAATACTTTTAAATTGGAATGATTATTTTTAAATTATTAGTGTTTTAGCTTTTGATGTTTCCAGATTTACATTTTATTTTAATTTCTTTATTTGTATTTTTTCATTAAGTTTAGGAGCTAATCTGGACTTAACTAAAAATAATCAGTGTTCTTAGGAACTTAAATGGAAAGTATTCGTAAATGAACTGCAGATAGTTGTATGTTGAATTTTAACTTTTCATTTTGATTTAGATCTCACAGATCAAAGTATAGTCTTGTGAAATGAACTTTGCAGCCTCTGAATAATCCTGGGCAAAGATTTGGAAGTTTCGCTTATTCTTATCCATACGAGCTTCTTAAAGCAATAAAGGACTTGACGATGTTGATTCTATACAATAAGATCAATAAACTTCCTGCTATTTTCATCTGTGACAGTCTTTATTTAAATATTATCTATTGTCTACAAATGTGCTGTCCATTCCTTTATTTATAATAACTAATCAGAAATAAAGTAAGGAACTGGAAACAAGGAATAATAGAAAGTATTTGGGAAAATGTAGCCTTGGAAACTTTATATATAAAAGAGGCAACCTTTACTGATTATTATATAGAAAGAGAAAACGCAGACGAGTTCATTGTTGATTTTGTGTGTTATTATGTAACAAATTTATATAATACACTTATTATTTTTAGTTAAGTATATATTAAACTAGCTTCATTAGCATTTACTGAGAACATGCTTTGTAATGTTCACTAACTCGAACTTTCTGTGGATTAAAAAACATGTATTGGATAGTATGATTATGACAAATAATCATGCAAAAGTAGCATCTGCTCCTAGTATTCAGAGGCAATTACGAGTTGTTCGGAAAATACTGTTTTTCCTTCGAATATAGTAAGTTCGAGACGAAAAGTTTACTTGGAAACTAACAACAGTTGTAAGTGTACAAACTGAACCTACGATTCAGTTAATTTCTCTTTAAGTTAATATTTTTTTGTTTTTGGATTTGTAATTTGCGATTGGTGGGATTTGAATCCACCTGAAAACCTGATTCTACTAAGTCTGCATCTATAGTATACCTAAAGGAGGATGTTTGTTGGTTTGTGATTTGTTCGCTGTACACTCCTAAGCTCTTTGACCTATCATGACCAAATTTTGCAGAATTACTCTTTAGAACCCTGCGAAAAAAACGAGTACCTTGGAAACTGGACAAACCACCCCTAGGTGTTGAAAAGGGGAGAAATCCATGAAAAAGCGCCACATATGCACCTGGTGGTGATAATGAGAACTACACAAATATTGTTGTGCAACAATTGGAACAAACTACGGGTGTACACGGGAGGGCGGTGAGTGGATGGGCAAACATTGTTGAAGGATATTTCTACGGAGTTTTCGGGAGAGATATTGATTTGTAATGAGTTCAGATCTTTTGAGTTATTTTTTAGTTTTTTGTACCAACCGGAAAAGTATCGAAATGATCTCGCAATTGCAATTTCTTTATTATCCACATCAGGATATTTGGTTTTTGTAATCCGAGCGAAGCACGGGTATTTTTGCTAGTAATAAATAGTACTGTCAGGAATTTTTCATCAAAAGCTGTCACTGCTCTTAGATGGGGTCTATTCTTCGGAATATTGTTTTAGAAAGGTTTGAAATAAGCAAATAAAAGAGAGCAAAAATAAGTTATTACTAAATAGTAGCAATAATTTAATTTTAAGATGTTTATTACTAGTCATTTGTTAAATCTTTAAATTCGAAATCCAGGTAATCTAACAAATAATCTAAATCTGATAATAGCTTCTTTAAAATGTTAATTTCAGACCATCATAATATTGGTTGGATTTATGTAGTTAAATTGAATCACATTTCATCAAAATTCTCCCTAAACTTTACTTTTTTTCACCTTAATTAACAGAAGCACAGAAGAAAATGCAGAATTTTTATGGTTAGACGACTTTAAGGTAATTATTTTCTATAAAACTTTCAATTAACTTAATTTCTGTTGTATTCAATGTGAACAACAAATCTATTTTTTAATCTTCTATTCTATTTTTGATTCTTAGTTCACTAAAAATAATATATTATATGACTGATATATCAGTCCTCAAGATTGACCAACCAATCACCATTGGGAGAGGCAAATTATCAGTAGATTGCTTAGCATTTGCTGACGATCTAGCTATCCTAACCCGCGACGTTTCGACAGCTACGAAGCAGATTGAACTCCTGAAAGAAACTGCGGAAAAAGTCGGTCTGCAAGTATCCTTTGAAAAGACAGAATATATGACCTGCAACAAACAAGCACCAAAATTCATGAAAACAAAGTATGACAAAGTTAAACGAGTCCCAAAATTTAAATATCTCGGTGAAACGATTCAGGAAAACGGAATAGAAACTAAAACCAACGAAGCAAGATGCCAAAAGATGGACACTGCATACCGACTCAACCAAAATATCTACAACAAAAAATGTATTTCCAAGCACATAAAACTACAACATTATAATACAGTCATAAAACCAGAATGCCTCTATGGGTCAGAGACACTAATTTTGAATAGGAAATCCGACATAGAAAACATCCAGAAAAAGGAACGCAGAATCATAAGGAAAATTTTAGGCCCAAAACTTATAGACGAACAGTACCGGCTCAGAAGTAATCAAGAAATCAAGCAATACTCAAATATTCTCAGTGACATTAGAAAACGCAGATTAAAATTCTATGTACACATCAAAAGAATGAACCCAGAAAGACTTACTAGACAAATAGTTGAATTCTACGAACAAAGGAGTAAATCGAAAACAGACCCAATGAAGTGGATTGGTGAAATCAAAACTGACCTTAAACTGGCCGGAATTACACCAGAGGATATTCCAAACCGGGTAGTTTTCAGGTCCAAAATTTACAAGTGGCAAGTTGACCAAGAGGAGAAACCTAGGAAGAAGACTGGAACAACATGGTCTCGAGAGAGAAAAGAAGCCCACAGCAGAAGAATGAAGGAAGTATGGGCACAAAGAAAGGAAAAACATGCCGCTTGAGTACTTTGCGTAGTCCCAATGGGCTCATTCGCAAATATATATATATATTATATGCTTTAATAAATTATTAAATATAATATATCATTATTTTCTGATTCGAATAACAAAGCCTTGAAAAGGATGCAAATTGGGGATCAGTAAGAGACAGATAATAAGAATTATATGAGGGGAAAAAGGTAGTTAACAACTGGAATATAATTTTAATAACAAATATTTTACAAACACGAATTGTATTTTTTAGAAGAAAAAGCCATTTCTTTATATTAAATTAAAAGAAATTTTACAATAAGATTTACTCGGATTATAAGTTTAATGAACAGTTTACTTCCATGGGATTGTGAAGGCGCATGCTCAGATAGAGAAAAAAAGAAATGCGAGTGGAGTTGAGAAACAGGAAATAACTGTTTCTTATTTTTTTCCTGATTATATTGACTATTTTGCAAAGAGTAAGACTAAATATACGATTTTATTATGACTGTACATGCTGTTGTAGTAGAGAGATGGTGTTTTAAATTTTCTTTTAAATTGGGTAATAAAGAAAAGCATTTATGGATTTCCTTTGAGGATTCTATCCAAACTTTAGAAGCTGAATAGTTGATCGTTGTTCTTTAATAATTGGATATTGTTTTGATATTAATAGATCAGATAGATCAAAAGCGTTAGTATTTAATGTAATTGGACACAGTTTATTATTGATTATTCTGTAGATGAAACTGAAGTTTGGATATGTAGTATCGTATATTTTGCCCAGAGGGATCGGGTGGAGTAAAGTTGATATCGATCCAGGAATCATAAAAAAAAGCTTTTCTTTTTAATATATTGTATACAGTATATATGTAAGTTACTATGATGCAGTTTTTAACTATTATTTTTTTTTCGTATTACTTTTGGAGGGATGTCCCAAATCTTTACAGTGTAAAAAAGACTTGCAGGAATTAGTGATGTAGATTTAGAAGTATTTGCCTAGAAAGAAAATACAATTTTATAAAAATGCTCACATTTCGTCAGGCTTTGTAAGCGATTTGGTAGGGATAGAAATTGCAGGACCTAAGTGATTGAGCTTCTTGTTATAAAATTGTTATAAATAATAGAGAACTTATTATTGTGAGTATTTTATATGTTTGATAGAAAAGCAAATATATTCTTTTGGTTGCATTTAAAGTTAAGTTATTTACAAGGATTCCGTCGTCAGCGTAGAAAATACATTTCAGAGCAGATGATGTGTGGATGATATCATTTATAAATAAGTTAAAAGAGGAGGGGAGATAGGATAGATGCTCAGGTAAATCTCTCGAGGTATGATAAAAGAATAGCCGTTTAAGGAGAGTTGATATTTTTGAAGTAGATTATTAATTTTGAGTCAAAAGCAATTTTCAACCCCAAAAAAGAGGCCTAAGACGATCTTATGAGAAGCCATATCCTCCCTGATGAACTTTGTTAGAACAATTAGTGCAGTTTCAGTATTTTTTCTTTGGCGAAACCATGTTTTGATTTTTTTAAAGATGTAGTTAGAGTTTACTACGATATTTTTCAAATATTTTTGAAAATGTTACGTTTGGAGTTAGGACGGTAGATAATCATATTATCCTTATCTCCTACTTTACATAATGGAAGAACTTTCGTCTGAAGAAGGAAAGAAAGACTCCTTCAGATATTTAGGTATTAAATACAAGGTAATTCAAATTACAGTATCCCTACGCAGAGCACTCTGGAGAGAGAACCAGTCGGCGAAACAATGTTAGGTTTGGACTGTATACATTCCAGATCTTGGGGAAAAGATTTCTGCAATAAAAAAATAGTTAAAAAATGACCGTCATGGGGAAATATGGCACTGCAAGCGACACCAGCAGTTGAAATTTGCAAATCGTTGCTGAAAGGTCCACTGACACTATGTACATTGTGGTGCATGTTCATCGATTTGAGGAGACGGGTAGCTTCATAGTCCGAGCAGGAAGAGAGCGTAAATCATCCAGCAATCACGTGAGAATACGTGTTGTGCTTGTGCCATAGCTAGGCAGTTAGCTGTACAGGAGATGTTTGCACAAAGCATTGCATAACTATCTCTATATGCTAAGTCACCTCCAAGAGTTGCAACTTGGCGATGGTGACATCCGAGAAACGTTTGTTTTGACATTCGTGGTACGCATGCAGGGTTGACTGAGGAATGGCCCTGGAACATTCTGTGGAGTGATGAAGCTCATTTTCATATTTGTGGAACAGTGAACACTCAAAACTGCCACATCTGGGCTACAAAGAATTCTCATCAGTTTCAACTGAATCCCTTACATTCACCGAAGATAACAGCATGGATAGGGTTTACAGCGACATTTCTGATCAGTCCGTTTTTCCTGGAGGAAATCCATCCAAGTGGACCTGTGACCTGTACGGTAACCGCAACTCGTTTTGGGGACATGTTGCACAATTTCGTCATCTCGCACCTCCAGCAAAGAGGATGCCAAAACACAAGAATATTTATGCAAAATGGAGCACCTCCCCACATAGCATGTCATGTTCAACAGTTGCTATGACAACATTTCACAGAGTATGAAATCTTCAGGCATGCAGTCCCAACAAGATGGCCACCACGTTCATCGGACCTTAACCCTTGTGATTTTTGGCTTTGGGATTATCTTAAAAGCATTATAGGGGCAACGTTCTTCACCTGGCAAATTTCAAGGACAGAATCGTACTGCACACCCGAAACATCTCTACAGATCTACAGATTGCGTTCTGCTGTCGAACATGCTCGATATCAGCTTTTGGACATTGAACATCGCCTCTGGCTATCCTTGACAGCTCCCTGAAGCCTCAGTCAGATCACGGTGCTATTAATCACTTTTACATAATGTATGGAATTATGAATAAAAATCACTCGATAACACTAGATATGTAATTGTTTAAGATTTCTTTCCCGTTCCCACTCCCATTCAGCTCATACAACTGTATTTGGTACCCTCAGGCAGCGCCATGTTTCCCCCTGTCGGTCATTTTTTAGACTTCTGAAAGACGCCTTTTATCTCCGGTTTGTCTGTCTGTGGACACACATCCCACAATGCTTCACAACGGCTTCTGTTAGCTCAGTTGTAGGTGGCCTGTTAGCTCAGTTGGTTAGAGCGTAGTGCTAATAATGCGAAGGTCGTGGGTTCGATCCCCTCTTGGGCATTTTTTTTTCTTTTTAAATCATTATTAGGAATTCAGTGTATTAACAAGGTTTGAATTAAGAGTGATGATTATTCCATATAAATAGAGATGGATAAGATAGCATGGGGTCGCAAACAGACTCGCGCGAGCATTTTCTAGATCACCCCGGCGCAGTCTATTCTAAAGTAAAGGTGACTCAGAAGCCGTTGCGAAGCACTGTGATTGGTTTACTAATCACTATCCCTACCTTGTTCTTAACTAATTTTGTTATTGCAGAAATCTTTTCCCTATGATCTAGAATTTATATACATTCCAAATCTGACATTGTTTCACCCATTGGTTCTTTCTCCAGAGTGCTCTGCAAAGAGATATTATACTTTAATTTGAATCATTTAAATAATAGAAAGAGGGAATGCAAATTTGATCCACGATCTGTTTGAGAGACGTCGGGAGATTTCAAAAGGATTTTTATTAGATAGGGATTTGATAGCTTATTTAACATATGGAGAGGTTGGAGACAGAAAGAAGGATAAAGGACAAATTATTTGCTACTATACAATTAGAAGGAAGTTTTGTTTTCATATATTTAGATATTAATTTGTTGACATTTTACTGTAGACAGAGAAAACAAAACTGAAACATACTGTTTGGTTTTGTTTACGAGAACCTTTACGAGAATTTTGCGCATGCGTCAGGGCTCCTTCGATTTCATCAAAATAGGGGTGATGAGAAATAAAGAGGGTATGTTTAAATACAGAAATTATCAATCGAATTCAAACGAAATAGAAAGCAAAGAACTGATAGAAAGATTCTAATCAGTAAGCATCCGAAAATACACGTGCGTGCTACTACAAAAAAGGCAGGTCTTAGGAAAGTGCCCATCTCAGCGTATCACCCTTCTGCGGAGTAGAATCGTCCACGTGTGCCGGGTCTGGCTTTCGAAAACGAACAGTACTTATACTTTAATTACATAGAATAATTTTAAAAAATAATAATCTATGTGTTAAATAATAAAAAAACCATAACTGAATCTAATTGAAAACTGCCAGAAAGCAGAAGTATGATATTTTGACAGCTTGCTGTAGACTGGTGTAGTTTTGTGTTGAACTTATCCAGACTTTTAGTTTGAGAATAAAAATACAAGTACTACTAATCTCGTGAAAAGGCCAGTTCCGAGCGGAAGTAGTGTTTTTAAATTTTCTGTTTCTCACTGACTTTGAGTCTTTAATAGTATGGTCTATTATTTTTAATCATATGAAGAACATCATGGTACCGTATAGTAGTTCTTTTAATCTCATGTACAGTTTGCCATGCGGTATTCTTGCCATCGTTCAGATTAAGAATAGGCTTAACATTAGAATAATGTTTTCTTTTTTGACTAAAATATGCTTTGAATTCAGTATATATATATTAGAAGTAAAAATTATTATTTTCAGAATTTTCAATATTTAATAATTTTTACTTCCTTTGATTGGTTTTTGATTAAGGCTTTTCTGATAAATAGAATTGAATTAGAAAATATTAAAAAAGAATTGATTTTAATTTTACTCAAATTTTAGTCTAATTAGATTCATATTTTTAAACTATTTTGTACTTTTTTAGGAAACTGAGAAGAGACTGAACTTAATAGATCAAGTGTCTGTGATTGTGTATGTTATAAGAAGAGTACAGGTAAGAAAGAAATCTTTGTCAGGAATGTGTATTACTTAATTCTACCTCCAAAGAATTGGGAAGATTCCTTTAAAATGCATGAATACTAAAATTACTTTTGTAATTGCGTCGTTTAAAAACATGTGTAAAAATGTCAGAACGTTTCAACCTGGTTATTTTCAACTGTTATATTGGATTAGAATGGGAGGCTTAAACAAGTTTTAGCTACTTAAACAGATAGGTCTTAGGTAATTCGCTGTTAATTGTGGAGGAATTGCCGATGTGCCAAGACTCCTACAAGGTAAGGGAGAAAGTAGAATTGGCACGGTCTATTACTTGAATTTGCTCGAAGATAAGGGTGTGAGAAGTCTGTATGTTGTGTTGGTATATTATAGATTTGTATTGATTCTTATTTTTATAATTTGTTAGGTCTGTTTTAATCCTTTTTTCCAGAGATTGTGTCATGTAACCAATATTTTTTTATTGCAACTGGAGCAAGGGATGCATAAACTATTTTATTTCTGGTTTGAATATCCACTTTGTTTTTGGATTTGGGATAATTCATTCTGTTATTGACTTTATTGATGACCAGAGTGTTGGTTTTTTTTAAAGTTGTTTGATATTGTGATTAATTCCTTTTATGTAAGGAATAACTGCAGAATTGTGGGTGTTTTGTGTATTGAAGCTGCATATTTTGTGTATTGATTTCTACACAAATGTTGCTATGATTTTAAAATACATGTATAGCAGTCAAACGGCAGAAAGACAAAGAATATTTTAGGCATTTGCTTCATTATTTCAATTATTCTTACTTAAAGAATGAAAATGATCTACCATTTATCTCAAAATGTATGTCTTCATTTCTTTTTTTTACAATATTTGTTGACTTTTAAATACCTAGAGATGTGAATACTGATTTAATCATGACTAAACCCCTTGTGTTCACGAACACTTCATTACTTTTATGATTTTAAGTTATTCATAAACCTACTTTAATAGATTGAACACCTGGTAAAGCTTTGGGATCTTCAAGGCAGGGAAGGTGATAACTGTGTATCACATAATTGACAAACTAGTTAACTAAATACTTGCTGTCAAAAGCTTAATTCGTATGAAATCTAAAAATATATTAAACTGATATAGCAAGCTCCTGCAAATGTTATGAATACGACCAACAACTGAAAATGTTGCATTAACTAGTAGCGGAAGTAATAATTTACCAGTTGTTTTTATAGTTAACATTTTTTGAAGTTTCTGGCTTATTTTTCCTACTTATTAGTATTTAGATGAAACTATGCAAATATCTTCCCTTTTCGCGTCATAAAAGTAAGTTTTTTTTAGGCCAGCCTTTAAAAAATTTAATTGTTTTTAAAAGAAGAGCTCTTTCTAATGTTTTATAACAAGGGGAGTCTGATAACAATTTTAGTAAAGGGAGTCAAAATTTGAGCTTCCAAACTTTTTTTCCCAAAATTACTGAAGGCATTAAATTTTAAAACTGGTAAATAGCTTTTTCAGCACAACTTGGTAGAATGTTTTTTAACAAATGCAATGGTGCCTTTTTTTCCTCCCAAGTATTTGACATTATTACTTTTATAAATAACCTTGTTACATTATCATTTAAAATTCTTATAAATTTATTCTTATTTTTTCTTCTCAGAATTACGTGTTGCGAATAAGTTCAACAATTGAGAAAATTAAAAAGTAAGTGTGAATGATTTCTTAATTTTTTTTTGTTTAAATAAAACCAACCGTAACCAACCAAAACATTTTTAATGGAATAACGCTAGTAATTTATCGTAATGCAGTAATTCTCCTTTAATTTTTTACAGATAGCAATTTTATAAGCAATTTTTATAAAAATAAAAAAAATAAAGAAAATTATAATTACAATAGTTTAAAAAGATTTGGTTGGCTATAAGCATTTGATTTTTCAAAAATTAAAAATAATTTTGGTTTAAGAACAAATGATTATACTTATTCAAAACTTTTTCGTCAGTTGAACTGGGAAAACTATGATACCAATAGTATTAAAGTAATAAAAGATCAATTAATTCCTGATGTTATAAACAATAAAATTATAAGAAATTTTTAATTTAATCTAAATTAATTAAATTAATCTTTATGCCTCACATTAAGTTTCCAGAACCTATAATACAGGAGTAATTTTATAAATACACCTAATAGGACTGGTTAACATTAATAAAAAAAAAATGTTTTTATTTTATTCTTCAATAAAAGTGTATTATGTTCTGAATATAAAATCTTTGACAGTGTTCAACAATGTGGTTGTAGTTGAATATAAATTGACTCAAATATAAAGAATGTGATTCCTTTGGTACAGCTGTTTCGAGTTTTTGGAGCCTTGAATAGTCAGAATAATTAAAGACTCGAATAAGTAGAAAGGAGAGACAATTCAAGATCGATGATGAAAGTATTAATCTTCTCTCTCAAAATAGAATTTAAAAACCTAAGAACAGTAAAAGTAGATTATATATCATCGGGTTAGTTTACACTTTTGTGAATTATTCGTCCGAAGGAACCTATTACACATTTTTGTTTTGTTTTATTTTCATGTGGTCAGGTTAAGCTTAAATGGATGTTTTATCGTTAAATAACATTAATGACAGTGCTTTGTTATGGGAATTCATATAAGTTTAGTTTACTTAAATTTATATCCAGATTATCTTAGTATCATTAATTACTATACAAATTTTCTTAACTTAAAAAGACTTTGAATTTATTTCATTTATTTTATAATAATTTGACTGTTTGGAAAGAGTCTAGTATATATATATCTAGGTTTAATTATTTGCTTAATATAATAAACACAGGATGTATCACGTCTCTCTCCCTTTGCTGGCTACATTCACATTTATTAGATGCTTAGAAATCGAGCAAAGTTAGTATTTTCTATAGCAAATAAGATTTTTTTTGTTTAGCTTGAATCAGAGATTCTGAGAATTCTCTGCATCCTCGTGATTTGCTATTGTTTTAATGTATAAATGCTATCAAATGCTTTTTCATAGGTAATGAATATAATATTTTATGTATAAATGTATTTAAATTAAGGATCTTGATTTTTCATATCCTAACTAGTAAACTCAAAAGACTTCAAAAACATTCAAATATATTTTCAGTAACAGTTTGTGATTCCTTTTTATTTTTACATTTAATTTCCTTTGTTATTTATTTATTTTTATTGAATTCCTTTATTATTCTCTTATTATAGTATTTACATTTCTGGATGACCTATTATTACTGCTGTAAATTTTTTTGCTTGTTTTTCACTTTTAT
>JAFIDM010004315.1:40632588-40652352 GCA_023159025.1 Thereuonema tuberculata | reverse complement strand
TTTTTTGAACGAATTGCGCACTATTGCTGATGGCAAAGTTGGATTTGGCTTCAGTGAATTTTCTGATTCTGCTGCAAAGGATGGAGGAAATTAATTTGACTGCTATAATAAGAGCCGCAAAAACCTTCTCCCACTCCTTCGCCCGCATTTCCGCTACACACATCAAAAAACTAACCCAACTTAGGTTACACCAGTGAGGAAGCGTGTCTGAATGAAATTTGTAAATGGTCGCTCGTAAGGTCCTCCCGCCCGAAATAAAAATAGAAAGAAAAGAAGACAATTCATAAAAAGACAATTAAGAAAAAAAAATCGACATAAGTAGACGAAAAAATAGAATATAAATAGAATAATAAATCAGTCTTCTGAAAAAATATTATACTTAAATATACGAAGTATAAAAAAGAATTTTGATTATCTCATTTGTCATATAAAAAAATTTCTAAATGAAATAAACATAATAATTTTAGTAGAAATAAACATAAATGAAAATGAAATTAAATATTTTACCCTGGAAGGCTATAGTATGATATATAATCTCAGGAAAAATAGAAGAGGTGGTGGGATGATAATGTATTATAAAAATGAATATACATTGATGAATTTTCAGATTGACACAATAACATTTGAAAATATTACATGTGTACTTAAATATAAAGATATTAATATAAGTAAAATTGATAATAGTACAAATTTAAAAAAATTATTAATAATTTATAAACCTCCTCTAACGAATAAAAACTATTTTCTTAAAGAATTAGAAAACACTATAGAATATGCTCATAAAAAATTGGAAAAAACTAATAATTTTATAATTATTGGTGATATGAATATTAATATTCTAGAAAAAAAAAACAATTCTTTGGTACTGAAATATTTAGAAATTTTTAATACTTATGGCTTTGAGAATTTAATTGATACTGCAACTAGAGAAGTACAGACAATAAAATCTTATACTTCAACATGCTTAGATCACTGTTTTATTAATTTAAAAAATAAAGATACTAAAAGTAATATTATACAAACAGAAATATCAGATCATTATATAATAATGTTAGAAATATTTAATCAAAAATTAAGTAAAAGTAATCAAAATCTTAAAAAATTCAGAAGACACAATAATATAATAAATGAGGAATTATTTATTGAAAAATCAGAAAACTTACTTAATAATATTAGAAATAAGCAAATAATTGACCCAAATAAAATAATAAATAAATTTGTAAAAATTATAAATAAATCTAAAAAACAAATAAGCAATAAAGAAAAATATAGAGAAAACCATGAATATCATTATCAAACTAAAAATAATAAAAAACAAAATTATAAACATGAATGGATAACAGATGAAATATATAGTCATATTAAGGAAAAAGATAAGTTATATAAAAAACATAAAAACAATAAAACAAATAAAGAATATAGAGAAATTTATAGAAAAAAGAGTAATTGGTTAAAAAACCTAATACAAAAAACAAAGCAAAGATTCTATCAAAATAAATTTCTAAACACTTACAATAATAATAAAAAGACTTGGAATATAATAAATAATATTATAAAAAATAATGAACATAAAACTATTGATAAAAACAAAATTTGTAAATTAATAGAAAAATATAATTATAAGCAAACTGATGAATTATTTGGTAAAACATTTAGTAAAGTTGTTAGTACATGTAATTGTAACACTAGAAGTAATAATACGGATATTGAAACTTCAATAAATTCAATAGTGTTTAATATACCTAGTATTGAAAATATAATAAATATAATTACATTAATGAAAAATAAAAATACTGTTGGTATTGATAATATTGCTGTAAAAGATATAAAAAAGTATATGGATATATTTGCAGCAATATTGCATGAACTTATAAAAGCCATGTTTGAATATGGAACTTACCCAAGTATTTGGAAAACTGCGAAAATAACTCCAGTATATAAAAAAGGAAAAATTGATGATATAAAAAATTATAGGCCAATTTCTGTTCTTTCCAATATGTCAAAAATTATAGAAACATGCTTAACTAATTCAATATATAACTTTCTGTATAAATATAAATTACTAAAAAAAGAACAATTTGCATATCAAAAAAATTTAAGTACTGATAAACTCTTTCAAGATTTCCAAAAAATCATAAATTGTGCATTAAATAACGGTTATTATATATATATTATTTTTATAGATTTTGAGAAAGCATTTGATAGTATTAATCATAAGATATTGATAGAAAAATTATTTCATATTGGAATAAGAGGCAATATGATAGAAATATTAAAAAACTATTTAAAAAATAGAAAAATAAGAATTAATTTAAATTCAAAATTAGGTAAAACATATAAATTAAAAACAGGAATTCCTCAAGGTTCAAACTTAGGACCACTTTTATTTATTTTATACTTAAATACATTATATAGTACAATATCAACATCAAAAATTTTTGCTTATGCTGATGACATCATATTGATAAATATAAATGAAAATTATGAAACTGCAGAATACAATATACAAAAAGACTTTAATAAACTAATTATTTGGACACACAATAATAAAATGAAAATAAATAGTGAAAAAACAAAACTAATGATATTGAAAACAAAAAATAAATTTTTACATACAAATCCAGTAATAAAATATCATGATTATAATTGTTTATTCGATGATGACATAAACTTCCAAAGTTGTAATTGTAAAAATATTGAAATTATTAAAACAATTAGATATCTAGGTTTATATATATTAATGATCAATTCTCTTGGAAAACACATTATTTATATATATTAAATAAACTTAATTCATTAATATATATGTTTCAACATATAAAGGGTATCTTTTCTATAAGATACAAGATGTTAATATATAAAACATTTATAGATTCATTAATAAATTATGGATTATGTTGTTGGGTACATTTAGGTAATACAGACACTAATAACATAAATAGAATATTAAATAAAATAATGAATTACATAATACAAGATTATTGTATATTAACAAAGAATGAAAAAATACAGATAAGAATAAAATATAAAATTTTAATGCCAAAAGAAAAAATATTATATTCTTTAATAATAAATAACTTTTATAAAATTAGAAATCAAATTAGAAATTATAACTTAGAAAATATTACTAGAAATACATTAATAAAGATTTTATATTATGAAAATCCTAAGAACAACTTTGGATTAAGAAATAAAAATAGAATTCTATTAAAGATTTTTATGCAAATTACAAATGAATTAAAACAAAATAAATTTAATAAAATAAGTATATTAAAAAGGCAAATACTGAAAAAAATAATATTTGGCGAAATTATCTGGAATATTTAGGTATTTTTGATTACATATACTATATTTATATTTTGTGTGTTTTTGGTCTTGTGTATTGATATTTTGTTTATATATTTTTTAGTTGAATAATTTTGGCATGAGAGATTGTTATTTAAAGTTTTATTTTCACAATTAGATTTAGAAATTTTTAATGTTATACAGTATAAGCATTATGTTATATAGTAGTGTTATACAGTATAAACATTATGTTATACAGTAATGTTATACAGTATAAACATTGAAAGAAAGAAATTGTAATTAGAATAATAAGTAAAAAATAATTTGGGAACCTTAAATTTGATTGTAATGAATGATATTTATAATAATTTTCTTTTTGTATTTGATTTTCTTTTTATATTTCTGTGATATATTGATTTTTATATAATTATATAATTGAATCTAATTTAAGTATAATTCGTATAATTGCGTAATTATATAATTTTTATATGATTTTATATGATTAATACTTTTTAAATTACAAATATAAATTATTTATACTTTCAGCACCTGCATCACAGGATTTCATTTTGAAAACCTAGCAGGACTGTAATTTTAAATTTAGAAATAAATAAATAAAAAAAAAAAAAAAAAAAAATAAAAAAAATAAAAAAAAAAATTTATTTTTTTTTTTCAGTTTTGAATAGAAACTAAAAATTTTTTGTGTAGAATCAAATCAAAATTTTGAAATTTTTTATAAATACGTTGTGTTGTGACTTACCCCTAAATCCATTTTTGAGACTAATAGTCCAAGAGCTACACACTACGATGGGGTTCTTAATGGTGGTGTCGTTTGGATAACTATCCAAAACGCATCTGTAAGGTGACAGTCAGACTTTGCCGCCTAGGAAGAGAAACAAACACTGAAGAAGAAAAAACATTTAAGTCCCAAGCCGAGATTCGAACCCAGATTCAGATCTATCAGTCTCAAGTCTGCGCCTGAACGACTGTATTATTTCATAGTGACATTTTCTCCTTATTTCACTCTGTCTATTTCACTTATCTCGGTATTACACGATATAGAGAGCGTGTCAATTTCGAATACCCGAATGGTCATAGACAGACAGGTCAGCTTCGACTTTAAATTGAATTTATTTTGTTTTATTCTGAAGAATTTTGTAGATGGTTTAGGTGCTTATATGGAAGATCTCATTGATTTTGGTGAAAACCGTCAACATAAGTGATTTAACAGTTTGATTTTGTTTTTGTTTTTTTGATCTTACCATTCGGATATTCGAAAGGTGGCACCTCCAGTTATATCTTGTTTTCTATAAGAGATTCTAAGATATAGATGATATATAGAAAAATGATGCAATGCCAAAAAAGCATGACAAATATTTTCCATTTTTGTTTTAATATTATTGTTGTAAAACTAAATTTTAAAAAAGAATAAAGTCGTTTTCATGACAAGATTGAAGTGACGTCACGTGGAGCGATACATACTTCACGGTGGTCTAATCGATAAAGCGCTCAGCTTGTAAGACAAAGGATGTCGGATCGATTCCCTAAATTAGCAAAAAAATGATGTTTTTTTTGTTTTTTTTTTACTTTTTATTCAGTTTTTTTTTAATTAATTGTTTTGTCTTTTTATGTACTTTTTTTTTTCTTTTTGTTTTATTTATTTTTAGCGACCCATTTGGGAGCTATTGTGATAGCGACCAAAATCGGTAGCTATTGCACTTGTTCTATCCGTCCTTCCGTGTCTGTCCACCCCTAACAACTCCCGACCGGAAGGTCGGATCGACAAACGGATTTCACCATCGTTTTCAGAGACCATAGGAATGAGGTATTTTCGGGCCCAACGCCCCCCCTTCCCCATGTTCAAGCTATTTGACATTGTTGTCATTGTACTCCCCTAACAACTCCCGAACGGACTTCACCTTTGTGTTCAGAGGCCCAAACAACATAGGAATAGGGTATTTTCAGGGGTCCAACGCCTCCCCTTGTTCGAGATATTTGGCATTGCTTTCATTGGATTTCCGCTATTAGCTTAAATGTTAGAAATGCAACCATCTTAATTTAGTTGTTAGCATAGCTTGATCGGTCTTAGAAATCTTCGGCCTTAGATAAAAGTTGTCGGTTCGAATCCGAATAACTACTTTTTTTTTTAATGTTTTTTTTTTCTTTTTTTTTAATCTTTTTTTCTCATTTTTTTCTTAGTTTTTTTTTTTTGTTTTCCTTATTTCCTAAGGTTTTTTTTTTATTTTTTTCCTAACTTTTTTTATATTTTTCCTTACGTTAATGTACCTCTTTTTTTTATTATTATTTTGAAATTTTTTAATATTATTGGTCGCCCTTAAATTTATGCTTTAGCACAAAACTATATTCACTTGTTTTATTATTTTTTTTTGTTTTTTAATTTACTTTTTCTTTCTTTAATTTTATTTCACTTTTTTTTGTTTGTTTAGTTTTTGCATTGTATTTGTTAAGTTCTGTTTTCGTTTTAGCTTTATTAATCAGTGAAAAGTAACTTGTTTTTCTTTTTGATTTATTTATTCGTTTTCACTCATCTACATAAATGATAGGCCTATTGTCCGCACGCAATTGTCGAATTGCACGCAAATATTTGTGTCGCCAAGTGATTATATCTTCACTATCACATAATCGTGAATTTCTACGCCTAAACTGATACCTAAATTCACACAATTTAATGTTCTATACAATGTACTGTGGGAGATATTTGACAACTCCGTATCATCAGTAATTTCTTTCAATACATTTCTTACTGTTGGTATTTCTTTTTTAAAAAAACATTTTATGTATTTTTACCTGTAATTGCAGTGCACAGAAATGAATCACAAATTTTATTCGACCGTGATGAATTTACTTTACGAGGCCTCTTCTTGCCTGGTGTGCGTAGAATTCCCTCCTTTTGAAATTCTTTCTTAATGGCATAAACAGGAGTAACGATATTCATGTCAAAAATGTCAATTTTTGTCAGGGTGTTGTTCCAATTCTCTTAACTTGGAATAAACATTTAAAATTATTTGTTTCGCACTTCTGTGAATCGATTGACCTTTACAATTAGTTTTGAAATTTTTATAAGTGGACGCGTGCGATGCACTGGAAGATGCCATGTTGAAATGAGACCCTCAACAACATTAACCAATCACATGTTCTCTTGCTGTGTGATCGAAAATAAACAAATCTACTAATTGGAGCAGTTACATTTAATATAAATTATTTAATGTTTTCAAATCAACAATAATCTTCAAAATTCAGGATGAAATAATAATAACGCCGGAACTATATTCTTCGCTGCAGAATACTGTGTTACGCGGTTCTCTGACGTCACTTCAATCTTTAAAAGAAACCGACTGTAGATATTACAAATTCACTTGTACTCGTGTACAGCCTAGTGAATATTCGTGTATAGCTTAGCTTAAGATGCTTTTGCACCATAAAAATCAACCAAACAACCAACCAACATCTAGTGTTGTCAAGTAGTACTCTGGAAAGTGATTGTCGCAAGCCCCCTCATGCAATGCGCAGGCGCGAAGCAGCCCAGAAAATGATTACAAGACTCCTTGGACTAGACCAGTGTTTCTCAACCGCTGGTCCGCAATAAAAAAAAAAATTGGTCCGCAGACGTCTGTCCTCCTTTTCGATATTTGAAAAGTAATGGTTGTACAGAAAGGTTTATACTGTTGTTTTTTTTTGGTTGTAAAATAAAATAATGTTTTCAAAGGTCCGCGTTGAATAAAATAGATACTTTATTAGTCCGCGGTACGTTTTCGGTTGAGTAACACTGGACTAGATCACAGCCGTCTCTATACATATACTATACATTATTGAGAAGGCTGTGCCTAGACTCTTTATAGCGGTAGGAAGGAAGCCCATGGAAGTCGATGACTACTATCGGCACAGTACAAGCAACTGAACGAATCCATAATACAGTGACCAATTGCTAGAATAAATCTAACTAGTGTTTATACATGAAAAATAAATAAATAAATAAAAGAAATGCGAACTTTTTGAACTAAAGCCCAATTCACTACAAAAGTAATACGTAGCTTATTTCTTTCCAATGGCTTTGTTAAAGAAATGATTATTTGTTAAACAAAATTATTTTTTTTGAACTTATAAGTGCTCGTACATCGTTTAAATGGAAGATTCGCCACTGGGGGTTTATATATTATCTGATTTTTAAAAGTAATGCAGTTTAGCGTCCCTATTAAAGGTATTCGTTTTAGTCTATTTTAGTTAAAGATTTTATTTATCTTTTTTCTTTTCATCATTTCTTTTTGTTTTCAGTTCAATTTATTCAGTTGGAGTCCAGGAGGAGGAATAGCAATTAAAATAAAGACTTTAAGCAAGAAGGTTAGTACATTACGAAGTTAAAAATATGCTCATAAATTAAGATGGTTACTTTTTCCTTTTTTAAGCATTTTTGTATTAAAAATGTAACGAACTTAGATGTTGGCTTTTTTCAATTCAGTTTTGAGTTTTCGGTCAATAGTAAATGCAAGAATGAACAATAACCAAATCTTTGATCTATCCATTGATGGAATCCAAGAACTGTAAACAAATCAGTACAAAATAAGGTTGATTTTTTTTTCTTATATGATTAGATTGATTATCGGGACTACCTATACTTCTTGATATTGTAATACATTATTTTACTAGATAATAATAATATGACCAATACTACAAATACATATAAATTTTTTTTAATAAAATGACATGTTTCTAGATGCTCAAAGTAAACTGCTCTCTTCCTCAGATACAAAAGACCAACAAAGAAAATGAAAGAATCAATTTAAATATGAAAGAAGTAACAGGACAGCCAATCAGCGCATGGTAGATTCCAGTAGCTGTAATGCTGGCCGAACACGTGTCAATATTCTTCAGTATTGATGGTCAATTTTATTGATATCAATCGTTTCCATCAATAAAAATGATCAAAATTGACCAATATTGATCATTTCTAAATCATTTCAAAAATGATCAAAAATGATCAAAAATGATCAATATTGACCAATATTGATCATTTCAAGAAAATTGATATCGATGGAAAAAAAGGATCAACTTCAGTTGTCGAGAAGTATTGATGGTGCGCGAGCGAATCACATGAACGGATGAAATCACGTGACAATGGTGACGTGCAAGGCGCCGCTTTGAAAATAGGAAACGCACGCCGACCATTTTGTTTGAGAAAGAAGGCGTAAAATCAGCAAAATGGGTCGGCCAAAAAAAGAAAATCCAAACAACAACATTTGGTCAATTGATCATGAAAGACTTCTCATTGATTTCTTCAGAGGTAAGGCGTTTAATACTAGAGCGATTCTGTACGTTCCTAACAAGTTAGGCTTAAGCGCAAGTAAGCACACTCGATAGCTCCCATTTTATTCGCAAATAAATTGTATAAAACCGATGTCGTACAATCGCTGGGAATATTATCCCCTGTGCAACCATGCTCTGCTCGTGTGGTGTGTTTATAAGGCAAATAAATTGTATGCAAAGACGCTCTCTCTCGTGAAGGACGGCGCCGTAAGCATCAATAATCAGGTCAATACTCGATTAGAAACAACTGTATGTTCGCGCGTGATATCAACCGTCAATATCAATTTTCATCAATATCGACCGTCAATACTGAAGAATATTGACACGTGTTCGGGCCAGCATAAGGGAAAGACGGAGTCTCAAGCAATGGGATGAGTACAGTACAATGATGGAAAGAAAAAACAAATAATAAAAAGTAAAAAAAAAACAACATAATGATGGTTAAAAACGAATAGAACATAAATAAATAAATAAATAAATAAATAAATAAATAAATAAATAAATAAAAACAGTATGGATGTCGTAATGAATAAATAAATACATAAAATAATGATATACATGTTCTTAATTAAATACAACATTGGTCAAAATACATAAGTAAGTAACTAACAAAATAAATAAAAGATACATAAAAAATTACGTCTTATTTCCTGATAACTAA
Source organism: Thereuonema tuberculata (assembly GCA_023159025.1). Taxonomy (NCBI): domain Eukaryota; kingdom Metazoa; phylum Arthropoda; class Chilopoda; order Scutigeromorpha; family Scutigeridae; genus Thereuonema; species Thereuonema tuberculata. The sequence goes on along the minus strand of JAFIDM010004315.1, from coordinate 40,643,084 downwards.
GGAAATAAATATAAATAAAAATAAAATAATCTTTTACTAGATATTTGGATATAAAACATTGTGTGTATCATTCTAAGATCTATCTAAGGTCTATTCCCTTTGTTTCCTCTGATTAAGAGATCCATTGAGTCATTGTAAATTCATATAATATTAAACAACGAAATCCATAAAACACTTTCAATACTATTTTTTTTGAAATTGGAAAGAAATTATTATCGCTGTATTACAATATCCTGTATTAGCGTTTTGAAAGTAAATCAAGAGTTTTCATTTATTTTTTTTTGCTTCTGTCCTGTATCAATCCAAATCTGTTGAGAGGATAGATGAGATATATTATTCCTAGTTTCCCAAGGTTGCTTACTGGAGTTTTTATCATCCCGTCTTTTTTTCTCTTCATGACGATATCTCATCTAGTTTTATCACCGTGTATTTCTATTTTTTCGCCGAAGTTGTGACTAATGTTTTTAAATCCTTCAGCCACTTGTATTTCACCTGGACAAGATGAGAACAACGAATCGTACAACATATTAAGATATTTCTTATCAGATTAGTCATATCTTGTTACTAGAGATTCATTCCACATTGGATTTCCCAGTATCTTAATAAAGAGTAAGACACTTACTGACAGGCCTCGCACCTCCTATCCACTCAAGCACCGGGATTTAGATTGCCCCAGAGACTCAAACGAACTGTAAGAATCTGATCTTTGAATAGCCTCTTTTTATTGCCTATACCTTCCATGTTGCGATACTCAAGTAATGAAAGTCAATACTTCCATCTTTATGAATTTTTTTAAACATATTTTGTTATTATAACAACAATGGGTGAGACCAAATTATTTACAAGTGACATCCTGGAACAACTGTTTCACGCTCTTGACGATCATCAGCCAGGAGAAGTCACCATTGTGCGCAATTTGAATTTTTATGCGTTAAAAAATTTCATTGAGGCCTGCGCACTGCTGGCACATGAATTTTCTCACTAATTTTACATTGGTGAGTTTTTCATTATGTATTTTTTCCTTTGACGGACCACTGCTCTTCCGATGTATCTTTTATTATTATAATGTTTTTCCTGAATGCTCTTCTGCATGCTTTATTACAATGATGCTGTGCTTGTAATTAAGATGAGTCAAGTCGATCTAAATTTCCTACTACAGTAACGTAGATATGTAGTCTAATGAGAAAAACTAAAAATCTTGATTTAGACCCATCAAAAAAACAAATGTTTTATAATTCATTGGTATCAGAGGCTTTTTTTCTTTCGCTTCTCTTCGTTTGTCCACCTTTTCCTGGAGATTTTATGATACAAGAAAGAGGTAGGCGAGTGTAAAAGAAAGTCAAATGTAACAAATGCACTCACGTTATTAGTTTGTTTTTTTTTATGTCCTTAAGAGCAATCTCAATCAGTAAGACTTTTGACAGATAAGAACTATTTATATAAATAACAAGGTGTGAGACCAAATGTTTGCTAGGTATATCCCAGAACAGCTGTTTCTCGCTTAATTGGCGCTCATCAGCTGGGAGTAGTCACCAGTAAAGAACAAAATCTCACTGCGGAAGTCATTAAGAATGCAAATAGAAAATAAAATGTCACCTCCAAATTAAAAGAAAACATACAAAAATACATAAACAAAAATAAATTTTATTTTCTGCTTGAAAATTTTCATATTATGAATCACTTACCAATTTTCTTATTTTTTTTTTCATTAGAGCTATGTATTTATGTTCCAAGATCTGTCGTGTGGTTCTTTATCAAAATGCGAAAATGTTTACAATCAGTTGGTGAACAGGGTTAATAGTAATGAAATCAATTGGCCCAATAAAGACAGGTAAATATTTTGTAAAGATATTCTTAAGGTTTAATAAATTCACCATTTTTTTTCTGTTTTAAGCTTTTAAGTTAACGAAACTGTTAAAATTAGTTTTAATTTTAAATGCTGTTGACTATTACAAGTCTAATTTATTAGACACAATATCTCACCAACGAGCTGCATAAATATTATTTACTGACAGTCTTGAGTATGTGTTCAGTTCTTACTAGAGCTACACGACTAGAGCTGTTATTATCCATCATCATAATCTATTTTATCCTAATCATTCCTAAAAAAACTAAGTTGGACCCATTAAATGACTAACTAAATAAGCCTAACCAATGAATAGTTTAATTTTGCTACAGTTAACTTTAAATTTTTTCTATTTACAAGAACGTGTAAATGAGTTCTTTGGTCTAATCTTTCTTCTGTGCTAAGACAATGCACAGGCCTCTATACAACTCTCATGGATTTCCATTCAAATTAATGGGAGTCCATAAGGGAGATATCTTTGGGTTTATTCCTAGTATTGCTTCTTTGTGCACCCTTTATATTATTAAAATAATTTGATTATTCAGCAATAAATCCAGAAAAATTAACCCCCCCCCCCCGCCCCGGTCTGGAAATAATCAAGTCAAGCCAAAAATCCCAAGAAAGTATTGTATCACTAAATCCAGGAAACAACAGACAAAAAGGAAAATGACAAAAATGAGAACAATACCAAAAACTCACTGGATGTGTTTTAATAAGAAGGGAAACAGGGACAGTGGAAATAACATTGAGTAATTCAATGATTTGAGAAGGTTACCAACATTTTGTTATGACTGTATTGTCTATTTACTATATTTCCTTCCTTTACAGGAAACCTGTTGTTTGTGTTGCAAGAGATTGATTGACATTGACACACTAAATTAAAACAAAACAAAAGACAATCAAACGATAGCATTGTTAAATTACACCAAGGACTAACCAGGGTTAATTGAAAATCAACGAATAGGATTGAGATTAGATAGATCGGAAGTAGCCAATTATTTATTAGAATCCTGAAAATTTGAAGGTTTTTTTTTTTAATAAAATTTTTAAAAAAATTCAGTTTTACAACAAGTTCGGAAAATTAAAATCGCTGTGTTTGTGTCTTTAAACAAAAATGCCTGGGCTTATAGCAAGTAAAATTTGATTGTTTTACAAAAAAAACACATCTTGCTGTTTTGTAATTGTATAGGTAAGTATTTTTTTTTCTTAATTTTAATTTGGTTTGTATCAATCTTGTTGTATCTATATCGCTATATTTCAGAAAGTTTGTCTGATTGTCTTTCCGTAGTACATTTGCAAAGTACGTAATCTACAACCAGACAGTTTTAGATAATCAACCTCTTGATAAAAATTCATGAAAAATCCTAGTGTTATATCCTAGTCTATTTTAACTTCTAAAATCTTAGAATGGAGAGAAAATCGCCAACCGGACAATGAATATGCTTTCGCCCATTGAGCCAACATCAACGAGAATTCTCTACAATTGTTTCATCCTTATTATGGAATCATCAGCAGAATATACTCGTTGATGTTTGGCTCGCTGCGCGGAAGCTCTACCCAAAAGCATTCTCTGTCCCGGGAATGGGCCGCCGGGATAAACAACAATAAAATAAAAAATGATCCTGAAAGATCCAATATATATTCATTGTCCGGTTGGCGATTTTCTCTCTATTTATGAATGATTACGGACTTTAAACTTGCTTTCTAAAATCTTAGAAGTTTCTTAACTTTCTTAAATACATGAGAAACTTCTTGAACTCTAAGCAGTTGTAGATCTATATTTGTATGCTTTCCAGAAAGGACCCCCAAATAGTAAACATGTGAAATAATGAAGTTCTGAAGAAAAGTCATGGATTCGCTTCGCCAGCGTGAAATCCATGATTTAATGAAATTTGTAAATTTCCTGGACAATGCCTGAAACTAAATATTTCAGATGAAAAAAAGAGAAAAATGAGATGTAAGATAAGTTATAAGAAAAGTTATCAGAGATCATTAATGAGTTTACTATTGAGAAAGAGAACTGTAGTTTTTAGCGGCCCCTTCGTTACAGCTTGCCTGTAAAACATAGTTGATCGCTCTTGGTTTTATGCTTGCTGGATGTCACATTCTGTAGTGGCCAATCGGTTAGAGATATTAGAATGAAACCTTCACCATTGTGGTCAGCATCAAAAAGTAGGTGATCACGTCCAAAAAAAATCAGACCTCTAGGACCACTTCCTGACTGGATGTGGGGGGAGGGGGTCAAAAGTCGGTGCTTCAATACGTTTTTCTTTTATCATATCTCAGCAACCGTTTGTCTGGCCAAAACATGACCAACATCAATGTATCAGAAAGTTGATTTTGGGGGGACGTCTATCGCCCTTTCCCTGTTTATCGGAAGCGACCACTTTTGACCTCCCAACTTCCGGTTTGCTGTAAGCGTCCATTAGGTTTATTGTAAACGCTGGTTAGGTTCACTCTACTTTTGTTTATAAAATTGTGCGTAATATGGGGCCGCTTTGCTTTTGACACTATCTAAAAGCATTAATTATCTTGTTCCTTTAGAATTTAGCCTAAATAAATTTCTGAAGATGAATTCGATTGCTTTCAATGATATTAGTATTAGAATACAGTCAGCCGATATTTAGTCTATCTTTTAATGTATTAAAAATTCAACTAATTCCTTTATTCCCTTATATGGGTTTGAAATGTATTTTTTTTAGTTGGGTTTTAGGGCAGTGAAGTATTGATTATTAATTATAAAAACATGGTTTAAAATTTTAATGGATAATGATGTATATACACGAATTTATTTAGTAAAACGAAATATAGCTAAAAATAAAAGGTATTTTTTTTGGCTTTTACTTGAATGTGAGAATTTAAAGTTGTGTCATTGTATGTGTGTTTCTTTAATTGATGTCTTTATTAGATTGTTTAGAGTAGATAGTATTGTATTATTGTTTTTAGTAGATTATGCTTGGTTTCAATTGGATTTTATTATTAATTTATAGGAAATCCACCATGAAGAATCATGAAATAATGAAATCACGGTTCTCGGCATCCTTGAAGAACATATCAAGAAGGTAAAAACGAGTTTTGTTTCTAAATTTATCAAAAGTGACCTAAAAACAACGACAGATGCTTTCTGATATCTCGCCTTTACGATGTTGCGATAGCGATGTCCATTTGATAGTCATCACACATTGAATTTTGATCTGTTCACAGGCTAGCAATAACACAAACATTTCACTACTCTACAGTACATTTACTACACCTGTATCATTCTTGCATAATGAAGTAAATAATAAACTTTATTTTTGTACAGTACTGCACAAGTATTGAAAGGATAAACTTTATTTTTTTTATTTACTTTACAAGTACTGGTATTTCAGTAATTAGTTACAGTAATTATTTGTTTATTTACTTATTCAGTGCAATTAGCTGTTTATTTATAGCATTTATCATATCCTATTCGGCGTTCGATATTTTCTATTTACGAATGGGTTCATCGGAATGTAAACCCATCGGTAAGCGAATTTGAATAGGCTTTTAACTGACCAGAACTCAACAAACGGCTTGAGACATTTGCTCTCTACTTTACTAATGATTAAGAAGAGTTCCTATGTTCTGTTGAATTATTAGGATCCTAAAAGCAAAATTTATTGATTTTTAATTTGATTGTAAATCAATAATTATTAGTAATATACATGGATTTAAAATAAAATCTAACTATTCTACCCAAAAGAAATTCCTCGCTCAGGAAAACTACTCGGTGACGAAGTAAATAATGCTCTGTTCTAATAATAATTTGTTCTACTAATGAGAAAGAAGTTCGTTCTGTAAGAAGCAACAAAAAAATTGTAATATTTTCCACAGTCATGCAGACAGAAAGAAGGCGAAATTAAAGTATATTTTAAGAAGTAAAATCAGTTTTACATTTTATTATATATTATACAGTAGTATTGTGTTTTTATTATTAGATTAATATTTTGACAGCAAATGTGTAACACAAACTCAGAAATGAACCTTTAAATTATTAATGTTTTCTTTTTCTTTTCTTAAACCAACGAGACCACAAAATTGTATTGGTCTAACACACGTGGTCTAACAAACGTGTATTTTGAGTTAAATTGAGTCATCAGGTCACGTGGTCTCTTTTAATGATGGTCGTTTCTTATCCTAACTAATAAAGTGGTGTTAGATATATAATCGTACTCCTACCTTCAATTCAACTGAAATATTTATTTTTTGAGATTATCTTACGCTTTGATCTTCGCTCACGATTGCTGATATGGTTTAACTGATTAGTTTCTATCAGTTTTTATCATTTTTCAAATACTTTGATTAAATCTAAAAAACAATTTGATCTGACACTGATTTACATTACACCTATAACGACTGTTCATCCAAGTTAAGTACTTCGTTTGATACAACTTCGGAAAAATAATAAACAAAAAGAAACATAATTATCAAACTTGCTGTTTATTTTGAGATCCTCTACTTTTTAGCGACTCATTTGGGAGCTATTGTGATAGCAACCAAAATTGGTAGCTATTGCGTTTTTCCTGTCCGTCCGTGTCTGTCCACCTCTAACAACTCCCGAACCGAAGGTCGAATCGACAAATGGATTTCACCATCCCTTTTCAGAGGCCCAAACATCGTAGGAATGGGGTATTTTCGGACCCAACGTCGCCCCCCCCCCCCCCAATGTTCGAGATATTTGTCATTGTTGTCATTGTCATTGTACCCGCCCTAGAAACTCCCGAACGAAAGGTCGGATAGACAAACGGATTTCACCATCGTGTTCAGAGGCCCAAACAACGTAGGAATAGGGTATTTTCAGGGGCCAAGCCCCCCCCCCTTTTTTTTGATATATTTGGCATTGTTGTCATTGGATTTCCGCTAGTAGCTTAAATGTTAGAAATGTAACCATCTGATTTTAGTTGTCAGCTATAGCTTGATGCTTAAAGTCTCGGACTCTGAGGGATGTCGGTACAAGTACAGTCAGACCTCGATATAAGGTCACCCCTTGGGACCTCGCGAAAGTGACCTTATAAGCGGGACGACCTTATAACCGATTTATATGCATTTGTCAATAAATAAGCATTATATAAATACAGTATAATTCTTTGTAAAATTTAATACGTACAAAAATATCAGTTTATTAGATTATAACTTTTTAATTTAGTTGAACCAATTAAAATTAATGAAATCAGAAAGAAATTATTTTTAAAATTATTTTAATTCGGAAAAAAGTTCTGTTCAAATAGTACTAGTATGCTCAAGCAAAGTACTGATGTACAACTGACCTTACTTAAAATAATCCATAATACAGGACTGTCGCGATTTTGGTTTCATCTTTTGTACAATGTTCTCTAAGTTTTGTAGTTTCTGAAAATTTAATGCTCTGAGTGCTTCTGCTTGTGTCACCGCTTCACTTTCAGTATCACTGTCGTTATCCTCACTTTCTACTGCATTGGAATCTAAAACTTGCGAAACAATTTACGAAATCGAAGCTTGAGAAGTGGTAGCAATTTCATCATCAATTCTCACATATTCACTTTCCCCTTCTATAGCACAGCCGCGATTTTTGAGATCTTGTATTAACACAGGTAAAGGAATATCGTCTTTATCATCTTTTTTCCTAGAATTTGAGGGGTGAAGTGCTTTGTGAAAAAGCTGTCCTCCTCCGTCAGTATAGTAGGAGAAATGACTCTGATAAAAGACCATATCCACGGAAAAATTCTTGGAATTGAATCAGTGTGGCACTAAAATCACAGACAAAAGTTACCTTATATGCGATTACGGTATTTAAGACCTGACCATCCGATAATCCATATCAAAGAATTCCTATTCAATGAGCCGGGACTTCAGAAAAGTGACCTTATATGTGGGCGACCTTATATCGAGGTCTGACTGTATATCTATTTTCTTTTTTCTTTTTCTTTTTCTTAAAAAAAAAAAAAAAAAAAATTGTTTTACTTAATGTCGGCGTGTTTTTTTTTCTTATTTTCCTATTGTTTTTTTAATTTTTTTTCCTAATTCTTTTTTATTTTTCCTTACGTTAATGTGATTTTTTTTTATTACTATTTTTCTTCTTTTAACTATTATGGGTCGCTCTTAAATTTATGCTTTAGCACAAAATTATATTCACTTGTTTCAGTATTCTAAGAGAAGAAAACTATTTACACAGTTCATCAAATAAAGCAGAAAATATTATAGCAGTAGTCGAGATAAATATAATGAAACATTCATGAGATAATATGTCGTCATTTTCGGATCGTTAAAATACATTAATTTTTTTTTTTATTTCATAATTTTTTATAATTTTATAATTTCATAAAATAAGACTTCATCTGATCTGGGCAGTAAAAATTAAATCTGCAGCTTTTTTTTTTCCTGCAGTTTACCACAAAAATATACAAAAAAATAAAGAAAAAAATAATGGATAGCCACAGCCAGCTATAAAATAACGATGGTTTGTTAATTTCAGTTTGAAAAGACATTAAAATGATCTTTGACTCATTTCTTGATAATCTTACAGATAACGAAATCTTGAGTAGGATCCCTTTCAGTTTGATAATGCGGTCTTTAAATAACTAAGTCAATTCCTTTTAAATCTTTACTGTGGCATTGTTTGAGGTGACATTGGATTGAGTGAGTTTATTAAAGCAACGAATCTTAATAAACTGAATAGAAAGTTCATTACAGAAACCAGTAACCAGAATTTTCTTTCGGGGATGGCCGATTCCTCGAAAAAGTGCCTTGTCGTTGGCGGGGCATAATAAGAATAGAACCCCACTCTCTGGCTTCCCTTGGATGTCGTATGAAATGACTAAGGGACTTGATATGACTTGTTCCTTTGAATTCAACTCTTGAGAGATATTTTTCTTTTGTATAGATTTCGAGAGGAGCTTTAGCCCCTCGAGCCCCCTCCCTGGCTATGTTCCTGACAGAAACCAATAACAAATGGTGGAAAAGAATGCAAACTGTGTTTGATGCTTTGAAAGTTATATTTATTCAAACACATTTGATAAAACGTTGAACTGAATCAAGAATTCGTTTCTGTATAGATGGTTTCAGCCCTAATATGTTCACAAATTGAAATATCCTTAGAATTATTTCTCTTTCATTTTACTACTACTACTACTATTACTATTATTATTATTACAGTTTTTAGCATTGAAAATATATTGTGAAAATATACCTTTTTTGGTAATGAATGCCTACATATCCAAAACTTTAGAAATGACTATTGAAATGACTATTGCTTGCAACATAATTGAATGGAGATGATTCTATTGTGATTCTTGCATCAAGAGGAAGTTTGTTTGAAAAAATAAACGTTGAAATATTCAAGGAGTGAATTTTCCTCTGACGATCACTGAATTCGAAAGTGTTGAATGAACCAGTGACTTTGACCTTGATGATGACTGGAATAACTTTCTCTAGGAAAAAAAAAAAACGGAATTAAAAAAACAAAGAAAAGAGGTACAAAGAAATTAAGTTTTAGTTATCTTTTTGCAAAATTAATAAACATCCTCTTAGTGATAATGCTAAAAAAGAATATGTAGTAAGTTCCAAATCTTCGTGATTTGTAGGATTGTTAAATAAAGGCAAAACAATACATTTACTAAAGAAAATCATCACACATGCTTATGAAAATATTGAAAAAAAAATGTCGATCACAATTCGTATTCAATTTACTATTTAACTTCTTCTTCTATTTAACTGCTTTATATGAATTGATAATACAAATAGAAAATTGAAGAATTCATAGCAAATAAGAATAGATAAGAAAACAGTTTCTGTACTTTGTTTTTTCTATCCGCAGACATTAGGAATTAATAATAACATTTTCTTTTGATAGAGATAAAGGTAATTGACTTTAGACACTGATCTAAAAGGTTAAGTCAAATTGGCCAACATGTTAAAGTTGAAAACAAAGAAAGAAAACTTAGGGATATAATGTAATTGTATTAAAGCATTACGCACTTCGGTACTTAAGTATTATCCATGTTTTATAATCGATTTCTGGTGTGTATTTTAAATCATTAACCCCTCCAAATTGTAATAAAAATAGGTACTTGCCTGTTACCTGATATCGTTTGAAAATAAAAAATGAAAAAAATAAATAAAACAAAACAAAACAAAACAAAACAAAAACATTTCGTTTTAATTATCACTAGGTTAGGTTAATTGAGATGAGATCTTTTCCAGGGATATTTCGTTTGGAAATACGACGGAAAACAAAAATACTATTCATTTCGAAATGACCAGAGTCGTTATCATAACGACAACTACAAGTTATTATTTTTTTTTTTCAAAAATAAAAAATCAGAAAACAGAAAACAAATGAAAGCAAAACACCAGAAATCGGTTATAAAAAAATGGGTCCCGATAGTATGTAATTACCTGCACTTCTCCTCAATTGAGATTAGGCCACTGGAGGTAGAAGCTCATATGGTTACCAGCCTGATGGAATGAAGTGGAGGACTAAGGACCAGTGCGAGTCTCGCCTTCTTAATTTATGAGGTGATTTTTAAAATTAGGGTAAAAGAAACGATTCCCATTTGAGGCAAGATTGAACCTTAGACCCCGTATGAAGAAGAAAAAGACACATCCAAATATACAATGGGTTCAAGTTCAGCTGGAAGTAAAGGATTAAAAG
>JAFIDM010004315.1:40580250-40609436 GCA_023159025.1 Thereuonema tuberculata | reverse complement strand
CGATCATTTACGAGTCAGAAAATAATAAACACTATCCTCCAAGAAGATTCGGATAAATGTTGTATATATACTGTTACAAACTCTGACCATGTGTATGTGACATCTATCCGAATCTTTTTAGAAGGTACTTTTTATTATTTTCTGAATCCCAAAAATGTAGTTTCACAATATTATGCAATAGTTAATTAGTAATTTTAACTATATGCCATTTCCCAGCCATTAAATGGTATTCTTGCTTTTCTTTACAGCTTTATTTTTAGGAGTTTACATGTTTATCATTGATTACATCTTTATTCGTTTTCCTCGATTTGGAAAGAAATATGACATTCTCAGGAAAATCCTGAATGGAATGAAGAATGAAACTGAAATGGTAAAATTACAAAATGACAATTTACACAGAGTAAGTCTTAATTTCTGTTTCGCTTATTATATTTAAATTTCACTCATTCCTTAAATCCTTGGAAATACTCTAGAATTATTATAAACATCCTCAGTCTCTACTGCTTGTTAGTTTAAACAGCCGGTCAGTCATATCTTTGAACTTCCTTTTTATCAATAAATCGTCGTCCTATTGTAAAAACCACGTAAGTCAAAATTTTTCAAAATTTTTTTTATTGCAGTTTCAGATGGAAAATCTTGTTTGTCACCTATATTTAAAGCGAAAAGTTGGTAAAACTGAGCGTTTAAGCGCTCTAGTGGCGAAAAAAGAAACCATGTAAATCAACGTTTAAAATAAAAATCTTGGATATCACATACTTACTAATAGTAAAAACCTTGTAAATCAATTAATTTTGTGAAATTGTTTTAATTTTATGAAACACCAGTTGTTTTATGTTCAAACCTACTAAACGCCATTACTTAGAAAGTAACATAAAGAAATAGTTTTTTGTGCCTATTGTAAAATTTATGTTCTTCGACTTACGTGGTTTTCACAATAGGACGACGAAATATTTATTCCTAATAACAAGAAATTACCTTTACTTTGTTTTCAAAGAAAACAGTGCGAAAACAGTGTACAAAGCAAACAGTGATCATAATTCCTGCTTTTATCTAGTATTACCTATAGTATAGGCCTTACATTAATTGAAAAATTTTAACTTTTAATCAGGAATAGTTGTAAATTCATTAACTTCAACGATATCTTCATCATCACGTGCTCATCATTGTCCAATCAGGGTTAAAGTGAATAGCGAAAAATTATTGATACGTTTTCATTTGTACAATTCTGTGATAATCTTTAACAACAGCTGACAGTTGTACTGCATATTTAACAGAAGTGATTGTTATTAATGAAAATCTGTATTTATTTATTTAGTTTCTTTTTTTTGTTTACACTCTATCCTTATGAACATTTTATCACTGTTTTTTTTCTTGGCTATAAAATTTCCTTGAAACTGATATTTCTGCTTGGTTGAAGGCTTTCATCAAATGCTGTTTATTTTAATATATCTTCTAAAATGTTACAAGACATTAGCGTAAAATATATAGATTTTGCATAAGATATAAAATGATGCAAAAGTTGCTATCTATTCTATTAGTATGAAAAAAGTAAATGTACTGAAAGGATAAGAAGATTAATTTTAATCTTCTTTAGTCTATATACAGGTATAATGCTTATCTTCTTTGATAACGTTATAGCAATTTAAATTCAGAACTGAAAAAAATAGATAATTTTTGTAATTTCGGTTAAAATTATACTCGGTGTATAAGTAAAGCAAGAAAAGCTTGTTACTTTCATAAAGAATTACGATAGCATGTACACGGAAAAAAAACCACAACAACTTCACCATTCCATTTTTAATTATTTCGATTTATTATATTAATCAGTGGGAGTTATTTTGCATAATGCTTCATCTCATAATCCTTAACGATTTCAATTTAAAAGATGTCTTGGATGTTGAGTATATGGCTTTTGTTATTTAGTGTCCAACTTCTATTCTTAGATGGCGAGTACCCTCTCCCTTCTCAGCACTGTTTCTACAGATTCCAGTGGATCTGACAGTGGAATCAGTCCTTCAGCGAGTCGGTCTTCTGTTCGTAGTGAAGACTTTGCTGCAATATTTCATTTGCCATCAACGGAAACGCCTGTATCTGGTAAGTCGATATTTCACATCAATCTCATATTAAGCAATTGCAGAATCTACTCGATTCATTTTCCTGTTCACTCAAATAAACTTAACACTTGCAACTACAGCATTTTTTTTCACTTTAAATGCATATAATTGCTAGATAACATGATTACACTGGCACACATCAAGTGTGCCATAGAAATAGACCTACATACAAAAACAAAAATACAAGTACACACATTTCTTATCTTTAAAAATTAGTCACATCTAGCTTAGATTTACCTCAAATATATGTAGACATACACTGTCCGGCCACTTTTATTAGGTACATCCCTGCTGTGCTAACAAATGCTGTGTCTCGCAACAAATCTTAAAGCCGGTTGGGGCAGTGTCATGGTGTGGGGAATGTTTTCCTGGCACACGTTGGGTCCATTGATACCTCTGGTGTCACGTCAGGATGCTGGAGCGTACCTAAACATCGTAGCTGACCAATTGCAACCGTACATGTTAACAGTTTATCCTCATGCAGATGGCTACTTCCAGCAGGATAATGCGCCGGTGCACAAAGCCCGCATCACTATAGGATGGTTTGAGGAACATGACGATGACTTTTCCTTGCTATAGTGGCATGCTCAGTCCCCGGATCTGAGCCCGATTGAAAATTTGTAAGATGAGCTGGAACGGGCTGGTTCGTTCCAGGCCTACACCTCCATCAAATCTTCAGGACCTGCGTGACACTCATGTCTGCATGGTACACAATACCTCAACAACGTTCGAGCATCTTGTGGAATCCATGCCTCGACGAATTCAGGGTATTTTGAGGGCTAAAGGAGGCCTAACACGCTACTAGGTAGGTGTATCTAATAAAGTGGCCGGACAGGATATGTTGTTTGTAACTTTGTATTTAAGTAAGAGTCTTTCATCTCCTCCTCTTACATTTATATGCAATTGTACTAAAATGGCGTCTCACTTAACTCTCTGACTCAGCTATTGAGCCTAGCAGTACAAGCGTCGTATGTAATGAACATGAATATAATTGACAACCCCGGAATTAACGAAATGCCGAAAAGCGGGGCCCTACTGTATTACAAGAAACATTTTTTTTGTTAATCTGCAGATTGTTTTTTAACTTCTGTAAAAAAAGAGTAAACTAACAAATGCACAAACAATAAACTAAATCACAGGTTTGGGCCACCGCCCTTGATAAAAAATTTCATTTAAAAAATGAAAACATGATTTAAAAGATTAAAACGAGCACTTTCGATTTAATCTTCGAATCGTTGTCAAGTAAGGGATGATATTGGTTCCAGAATATATAGGAAGGACGAAACATATACTGGATTAGTTTAAAGATTGAGAATTAGAGAGGGGAGGAAGCAGCAAGATTATAAGGGGAAGGGAAAAAATACAATAAAAAAATAGTCATTGACGGGGGGGGGGTAGTAGAAATAAGATACATGTGGACAATAATTCTGCGAAAGGAGTTGTTTATGCCCTATCATGCATTGAGGGGTCATGAAATGGAGAGATTCGCCATATGCCTAAAAAACGTATGTCACAGCATTCACTCACAATTAAAATTAAGAACTAATCTGATCTATGAACATTTTAAGAACACTAATCATACTTTAAACGCAAAAAATCCCAATATTTTATGTTTTGAGACCAACGATTTTCAGAGAAAATGCAAGGAATCTTTTCATATCTTTAATGATCACATGTGTTATAATGATAATTTATCCGAATGTTCCATTTCCCAATGTGGATTTCGAAAATCAACTTAAACCATCCCTCTCTCCTCCCCCGTCAATGACTATTTTTTTATTTTATTTTTTTCCTTCCCCTAATAATCCTGCTGCTTTCTCCCTCCGTATTTTTCAATCTTTAAACTAATCCAGTATCATGTGTTTCGTCCCACCCTATATATTCTGGAACTAATATCATCCCTTACTTGACAACGATTCGAAGATCGAATCAAAAGTGCTCGTTTTAATTTTTTAAATGTAATTTTTATCAAGAGCGGTGGCCCAAACCTGTGATTTAAGTTAATTAGGCAAGTTAAAAATCAAGTAAACAATGAACTAGTATTTGCTTTTAAAAAAATTAAAGTCGTGGCGTTTAATATTCATGAAAATATTGGAATTTTTGCAAATAGAAATTGACTTTCGTTCAATAAGAACAAAGTACTAATGTTACTATATTTTTACAATTTCGTTGTTTTTGTTGTTATAATGTTGTTCGCAGACCATAATTTATGAACAAATCTCATGTTGTACCTTTCCTTTACCAATGACATGTTTCGAAAATTTATTTGCATCGTTGAATATATCCTTTCTTTATATTATAAAATATAATTAATAAAGAATTTACTTTAAAAAATACTGGATCTGTGTTTTTCTCCGTGAATTATGATAAGCAATTAAAGTAACCCTTAGATTATTTGTAAGTTTTTGATAAGTATTTAAAATTTTTTATTTCCATTTCATTTTTTTTATATTTTCCTTATTCAGGATGGGAGAATGGTAGAAGATGTACGTTTGTTCGTAAAGGAAAGACATTGAAAACTACTTATAAACAAGGGAAATTATATCTAACAAACAGGTAAATGCTTACTGTTACTTTCAATTGTTTTAATAATCACTGCCGTAGAATAATACAGCGAACCTATTTGGCATCGATCAGAATATGGTTTATGCTTTTCCATTTTCCTTCAGCGATTTTGTGTGTTGGAACAACAGCATCAGCCTAGAGAGAAAAAAACAAACAGGCTAACGTTCTTTAAAAAGGTAATCTGATTATTAGTAATCAGATTATTCCTAGAAAACAGTGTGTTTCCCATCTTTCATTATATTTTAAGTATTTTTAATCAGCATTAGTTAAAATCCCTGCATGAACATCTATTTGGAACTCTTGTGCTACGAAAAGAATTTCTTTCATGATAATTAGTGTTAAAAATATTCATGGAAGTCAAATGCAACATTCCGAATTTATCTTTTGAAGGGATAATCCCCAACTTCTTCAATCCAGAATTCCCTTTCTTATTGAATAAACTATATACAACTTCTTTAAAGAAAATTGATTCTTCTTAAATGTTTATAACGTAGTTACATAAGTAGAACTGAATATTTATTGACTGAGGTATTTTAAGAATATAAAAATATAATTGCTATTTGCTAATAAATACTACCTATCTTGTTCCTGCTAACGATGAATAAAATAAAATTACAAATTATCCTTTAGGAGGCAGTGAAAATGAAATTAATAATAATCCCATATGAAATGATAAAACGTCTTACTAATAACTATGAATAATTATAGTTGATATAAATAATAAACAAGATGTAATTAGAGCACCAACATTTAAATATCCCCATAATGAGATATGGTTTTCGACCATAGCTCTCTTAACTATTGGATTTTTATGAAATTGAATAAGAATCTTCCTTACTAGACTATACACGAAAGTTTGAGCTTTCTAGAACTAATAGTTTTTCTTGATCGCAAACGGATGGACAACGAACGGAAGGTTTACGGATCCTTATTTCTCATTGATTAATCAGAACCAGTAGGAATCTTCCGTCATTCATCTGTCTCATAAATCTCTGTTTAGTTGGATGTAATCATTTTTTTATATATATAGAAATTATACTGCATTACAAAAGACAGTTCAGAAACTTTTATATCCCTAGCTCCTTACCTGTTGGTCTAATGTGTATCAAAATCAACAAAAAATCTTCCTTATAACAATATACATTATATCTCAAAATATATATATATAATATATATAATATTTATATACAAAATTTCAACTTTCTAGGATGTTAAGTTTTTGAGTTATTTATTCACTGATGGGCGGATGAATTGAAATTTCAGTTTCAACTGTAACGACAAACTCTAACAAAACTGTAAAACCTTGTGAGTCTGAAAACAAAAAAATATTCCCAAACCCATACAATTGAAACAACCTTTTTGATAAGTTGCAAAAGTTTAGAGACTGACAAAGTGAGATTTGAACTTTTAAGTAGACAATAGCGTTTGATGCCAGTGACCATTAATAGAGTATTAGGGCAAGTTGTAACTAATAAAGTACAACTTACAATCATGCTATATTTCTTTTACGAGAAACATTAATATTCTTATAAAGAAATGTTGATAAAAATTCTATAGTTAGGAAATAAACGTGATTTAATGCAAATTTTGGAGTCACTTCTGCTGTAGTTTTCCTCGACCAAAGAGAGCCCTCAGTTTTCATTAGGTAAATTAGGACCCAAATGATAATATTGCAATTTGATATTTTACAGGTTAATTTTTGACAATGGCTTTGAATATTCAATGAATAAATGAAATGTGAGAAGGGGATAATGTAATGTTGAATGGCCAACATTAAGAACTCAATGCTGTAATCTTGAAAAGCAGTCAGTCACCCCTGAAATGCGTTTTTGTTGTAATTAGAAATAGAAATGAATTAATTTGTAGCGTTTATTTTCTTTTTCTCTGTTAATTAAAAGGGACTATTGTTTCTTTTTTTTTTTGCAGTTACCTTTGTTTTGAGAGACATAAATATTCAAGTCCAAAAAATTTCATGATATCATTGAGTTCTATATCTAAAATTAAAAAGGTAAGTTACTGTTAGAATCACTATGATTTCAATATGAACAATGTTGAAACAAACAAACAAATTTTACAAGCAAATTGTTAAAAGTTATCGCTTAATTTATTGCTTATTTAATATATTATCTACCCATATTTTTGTAATAAATCTTTTATTTACTTTACTTAAGCTATCTAGTACAGTTTTCTGGCTATAAGTTGTTATACAGGGTGAGGCAAAAGTCGCGCACCATAGGGATGTATGGTTAACTGTTCGAATTGCTATACCGAAGTGGTTTTGATCGTTCGTACTGACGTCATTCTTAGTGGACACGTCAATAGATAATTGTTGCTATTGATCAAACAGTAATTCTCAGTGGATAGAAGACAGTCCCGTACAAAATAATCCTAGGGGTGGAATATGGGGTGGAATATGGGAAGAGCAGTTGATCGGTTCATACTTCTTTAATGATAATGTCACAGGTGAAACCTTCATATGCTGCAGGCCTTCTTAATGGATTTTCTCGATGATATGTCACTTAGCAAAGTGACGCAATATGTTTTTTCGACAGGACGGTGCGCCTTCACATTTCGCAGTGATTGTGCGAGACTTTCTCAACCGTGCTTTTCCTAACAAGTGCATTAGACGACGCAGTCTTGTTGAATGCACTTTACACATTTCGATTTCTTCCTGTGGGGCCATTTAAAGTCTGTTGTGTATCAAACTCACCCAAGAAGTATTCAATAACTGAAAAACAGACTACGTTTGGAATCCAGAAACATTACGAAAGAAACATGTCCCAACATGTTCAGGAATCATACCACTACAGAATTATAAAGTGTTTACAAGTTGAAGGAGAACAGTTTGAGCACACAGTCTAACTTATAAACACCTTTATTTCTTAGAAATATGAGATTTAATGTCATTGAAGTAATAATAACAGATATTAAACAATATCAACTTAATTCAACTTGAAATAAGTCAACGTTTTTTTTTTTTACCATAAGAAAATAAAACATTTACTTTATGATTTTATTTTACTGTAATATACTATAATATAAAAAAATAAGAATTTCCTTTTAAGTAATTTTTAATAAAATGTTTTTTGTCTTTTTAGTCCAAATTACATAGTTGGATTCCAGGAGGAGGAAAGGCAATTAAAATAAGGACTTGTAATAATAATAAGGTTAGTAATAATAGATATGTTTTATCATTGATTTTATTTTGCTTCTTGTATACTGTAATGGGATACTGAAATACTTCGGACCTCTAAAACTGTCGTGAATATAAGAAAGCTATTATACTGATTTCTAATGGTAATTCTTACCCTTAGAATCCTGATCAAGTATTTTCCTGCGTAAGTGAAATTAGGTTTATTTTTTATGGCTAGGATAGTACTGAAGAAAACCACGTCGCTCACCTTAATTTGATGCAGTACAACGACTGAATTTGTTGTAGAGATCATTTCCTTTGTCTCTCTATTCGAAATTTAGGCTAAGCAAATGACTTGGAATTAGACAGTGGAAGGGAATTAAGCTAGAAACGATCAGGATTTTCTAATCTTAGATAATCTTTTGTAAACCAAAACATCTTTGAGATTTGTTAAGCATAAGGTAGTTGTTTAAACCCATTGATGAAACTAACACCACGGCTTAAAACTTACATAACAGTTATCCTTATGTCAGAGGATCAAATGTCTACTATGATGAATTATTCTAAAATAAAATAAGACGCGAAGATTGGGTAGCGATATTTTTGGAAAGTCTTAGTCATTTACAATATCGGTAAGCAATGTCTGCTTGTATGGATTGCTTACAACACAGGCAATCCATACAATGAACCATCACCCGCAGCGCCATCTTAGCAAGCCGTTCAAAACATTTCACTGCTTCAAATGGTGGGAAGCAGGAAGCAAACTGGCGGACACAGATAGCAAATACCATGATATCAACACTAAACTGAACAGGTATTGAAAGGTGTCGCTGCAGAAAAATCTTATAAATTGGATCTCGTCCTTTTTTCTAATAAAGATAATATATTCTAATAAAGATTTTCGAATAAAGATGCTCATTTTCGCTTTTGTTCTATGGTGGGATGTAAAGTATCTGGCTAATGGCAAACAGCAGCATATTTTGCTGCCATTTTGCAATGAGCGCATTCGGGTTTGCGCGTTTATATGTAAGTGGTGGATACAAACAGACTTCGCTTTTAACATTGAAAAACGCGGTCAGATTTGTTGCCATATTAAAGTAGGTTTTGTTAGGGATTCTACAGTAAAATTTAATTCGGAATGATTCAGAAGATTGTATATTATATAAATGTGCTATTAAAATAAAAAAGCCTATTTTTCCTACATTAGAAGAGAACATAAGAAATTATTAATAATTAATAATAATAATATAATAATTTGTTATTAATTAAAAAATTTCTATTTTTGATTTATAAGGTAAGAGTAACTACTTTTAACAGTTACGTAGTTTTAAAAATTATTCAGAATCTGACAGAAATGTATTCTTTTCCGACAAGACATGTTTTCAATTGAAAGGACATTTCTTAACTACACTCCAACTGTCCATCCTTGTTTGCTAAACAGAGGTTGACTGTCGATGGAGACGCTAGCAAACAGACTAATTAGACTAATAGACTATTAAAACTATACCAGTCTCATTGGGAGTGAGCCAGTGTCCTAACCTGGTAAACAGTAGTGAACACTTAGATTATGTTAAAACCTTATCTACAATAAAGACCTACTCACGACCATATTAATTAAACTTTAATAAACCAAAAAAAAAACCAGGATTTTACAAAGCGGCAAATTTTCGAAGTCTTTATGGCAACTTCTTTATCAAGTCAAAAATTCTAAATAAAAATGCCAAGAACAGAAAAGAAAACATAAGTAAGAAAAACGACATAGCATTAACGAGAAATATAAGTACAACAATTTTAAAGGAAAAAAATAACAGTTGAAATTATTAAAATAATATAACTACATATTAAAACTTAATACAACTATATATTCGGATTTTAGATTGTATCAATATAAATCAAGGTTTTACTATTGATAGCTTTACATCATTGGGAAGAAAGACAATTCGTCATTTAAATAATATACAACGTTGTATCAAGTTTTAGTAGGCAGATATATTATTCTAATAATTTCATTTGGTATTTTAATTAACTTTAAAATTGTTGTGTTTGTATTGATCATAAATGGTATGTCCTTTTTGTTATGTATTTATGTTTTCTTTTCTGTTTTTGACCTTTTTTATTTTAAACTAGCATATACGACCGTCAACAATGATGGGATAACAATGTGACTGCTTTTATTTTAGATAGAGTATTTGCCATTCATTTTGTCCTTCAATATATATGACGGATAGCAAATTAAAGCGAATGCATTGCTAGGAATATAAATGATTTTGTTACTGGAAGGCTTGATTATAAGTCACATTTTCACATAAGTGAAAATTCGACCGTCGGTTCTTTTTGATGAGTACTTGATGTTGTCTCTGTTTCGTGAACATAAAGCTGGCCATGTGAAAATACCGGCTCGCTCAAAAAACCTCCCATGATTGCGAATGAAAACATTGTTGCTTTACACAAATATAGAGCTGATCTGTAGTACATGTGAGATATGCAGGACAACTCTCCTGTGTTACACACAGATCGACACACAGAACTGGAATGTTAGGCTTGATAAAGAAGTCGCCGTAAAGACTTCGCCAATTTTCCCCTTTGTAATATTTGCCCCTTTCTTTTTTGTTGAAGTAAAGTTTAAAACCTTAACTAATAAATTTCGAAAATGTTAATTCGAAGCAACGTTGAATAAACTGACAATAGGGGAAGTGAAGATTAAGAAAATGTAAGAAAATAAAAATTTGGTTCTGTGAAAATTACTGAATTTTTTTATCTTTTTTATGTTTTGTTTTAGTGTCATACATTTGCATTCCAAGACCAGTTATATGGTCCCTTAACAACACGTGACGACATCTATAATCAATTGATGGATTTTGCCAACAGAAATAGATTACAATGGGCCAGCGTCAATTGAAACAAAACAGGTATGTAAACTATGAATTATTAAGATCATAGAAGTCAGATAGTGAAACTAAAATTGAAATGTGTAACCTTAAAGAGAAACTTAAATAAGAATATAAGAAGTTGATTTATTAATCAGGTTAAATACTGCTATTTCAGTACTCATCTCTTCAGGTGGGGAAAAAAAATGGCATAACTTAAAAAACAATAATTAACTGTGAAATGTTATGCTATTTTCAATGATAACAGTATATACCAGATGTCCAAGAAATAATGTGAGGTGTTTCAAGCGTCATAAGTTGATAAACATTAGGAGCATCGATCTCAAACATTGGATTGTAGGCTCATGGGAAGTGCAATCACGAGAAAAAGGTTTCTAGTTCACATAGTCACCACCAGGGGACATTGGCACTGCTGTCGGCAATGCAGTAGCTTCAGGTTTTCGTTGCTCATTCGAATTCGGAATTGTGGAACAGAACGGTTGGTCCCAAAAGATGTTCAATGTGTTCTCCATCCTCACAAGGGATGTGCGTGATCTCGAACGCTGATAACCGCACGAAAATGTGCTTAGACTGTAAATCATCCCAAAACAGTGGTATGAGTCATTCCCATGCAAAACTCAGCTGTTGTCTACTAACACATTTTGAAGACCTGAACTTTGAAGACTGAATAGCTGTGCAACACTATCAGGTCAGTTGGAAAAGTTTGTTGTTCAGATAGCGTAATTATTTCAAGAAGAGGGAAATATAGCAATGTAGCCACGACATTGAAATATGTGTGTTTTTGGTCCTATTATATCGATATTTTGTTTCTTTGTGTTATCGAAGTTCCTCTCTTAGACCTTCAATAGGTGATCATTCAAATGTCTCTCGTGGTAAGACGTGCAGTTTTGCATGAGAATACTCATACCATTGTTTTTGGCATGAGCAATTTATATTCTAAGCACATTTTCGTGCGGTTCTCAGCGTTCGAGGTCACGCACTTCCCTTGTCAGAGACTATTTGCATTTGATGCTTACCGTGCTCTATAACATGTCAGAGCAATTCATCATGCAGATGCCCACATTCACATCTTTGGCGTTTTTCAAGTTCTGTAGCGTGTGCTCTCTACCTCGATAGACCCTATTTTTGAGATAACCCCAGAGCTAAAAGTCACGAGGATTGATGTCAGGGGATCGGTACTTAGCCAACTTTCCCGTTTTCTCTAATTTGCGAACCATACATCGTAAATTTGTTATCGATAGTGGTCGTCGACTTCTTCTGAAGCCTCTGATACACTTGTATTCACGTAATGCCCTATTTTGCCATTCGAATGCAACTGATAATAAAGCTTCACGAGTAATGTGCGGTTAACAAGTATTAACAGCATTGCTGTGCTCTTGTTGAAGACTAGTGTATGAGTCATCATGTGCTAGCCTTTTCAAGGAGAGCAGCGCCACATGCCCCCTGGTGATGACTTACGGCACTTAAAGCATCTCATGTTTCTTCTCGGATACCTGTATTTTTGTTTTGGGTGTTTTAAAATATTAGACTCTGAATAACATTCAAGTTTTGGAAGCACTGTTATAATCTCCATTATGTGAAACCATTAGAACAATTTCTCCAGGAGAAGAAATATTTATATTTAATTGTATATGTTCTATTTATTACCATGAGGCATATTTTTAGTTTTACGTGGTTCTGATAGATAAGTAGAATAGAATTTTCCAGAGTTTTTTTTTATAAATCTATTTACTTTTTTTTTATTTTTTTTAACCTGATTTTTTTTTATTATGAATAAAACAGATCAATGGACAAAAAAAAAAGAAGAGGAAGAAGCTGTAAATAGAAAAATACGTTGCCAGTAAATGAAAGACGAATACATTTCATTCCTATAAAAAGGACTATTACAGTATTTTTAGTGATAAATGGTTTCCACATTGTTTACCGGATTAAATTCTGAAAATTGCAATGTAATATTTATTAATAGTCCCTGTTCCTCATAGATCCGTTTGAAATATCTTGAAACCTTTTGCCAGGTCGATAACAGTGGTGTAGGTATAAAGTTTTTTTGTTTGGGGCTTAAAAATAAAGTAAATTATGATTTCCAGAAGTAGTTTAACTACATCATCAACTAATAGTTATGTTGCTCAACTATAGTTTTTTTACTAACTTTTACTAGTTAAAGTGCAGAATACGGTACCAAGTATGTTAAACTATTTTTACGAGTTTTGAAAAGATGACTGTCTTGGCACTATTTTAAAGATGGCGATAATGCCGTTGAATTTCCTGTGATTATGAATTTAAAATTTTTTTCAATATAAACTTCCATGATTGGGTGATACCTCAACTGACCTAACATACAGCTAATCGTCACAGGCGATTCGATCAAGCGCTGTCGGCGCTTTGAGCCTACAGCTTGATCACATACGATGTAAAATTAAGTTGATTTAATTGGAAGGCAGGGTGAAGGAAGCGTGAAAATTTGGGTTACCGTATGTGACGACGGCCTTTGTTTGCGGCGGATATATTGTTCTCTTATATCCAAAAATGCCCTCAACATTTCTTTGTTGTTAGAATGAAGTTTCCGTCGCCACAGTTGAATTCGGCCAATTATGAATAGCTGGACCCATCATTTCAGCCTCCATTTGCATGATGTCTTCAAAAAAATTAGAACAATGTGTAAATTTGATGTATCCTTGCAAGAATTCGGAAATGGTAAAACGTCCGCTGACGATTTATTCTTACGACGCCTACTAGTATTCTGCACTTTAGCCCTTTCTTTCATCAAGAAGCGATTTTATACTTATTATTTTTTTAAATGTATTAGATTCCTTTGCTTCTCATCCCTTGTATATTGGATTTCTTATTGGTTGGGAACATTTTGTTAAACAATTATCTCAAGATATTTGAAACGGATTTCAGTGGTTAAGATTCATTTGGAGCTTCTTATTTTTCAATAAGAATTATTGCATCAAGTGAAAAACGGTCGATGTTGATGTTGATAGAATACTTGTGTTATTTAAAATGGTAACAGCATGTTATTCTACTTAACGGGATTTTAATATTTTGTAAATAAAGTTTTCAGAATTAATAAAACCCAATTTCTTAAAAAAATGTTTCTTAAAATAGCTTCTTACCCGAATTTATTGAACATGGGGTTTCAAGTACTTCTATCATGTAAAAATTCGTGTTCCAAACTAATCCTTACTTGAATATTCAGCACTTATAAGGAGACGACCCACACCCTTTATATCATTGAATTTCAAGGCCTTGAATTTATAAGGAGACGACACGCCCTGTATATCATTGAATTTCAAGGCCTTGAATTTATAAGGAGACGACACACCCTGTAAATCATTGAATTTCAAGGCCTTGAATTTATAAGGAGACGACACACCCTGTATATCATTGAATTTCAAGGCCTTTAATTTATAAGGAGACGACACACCCTGTATATCATTGAATTTCAAGGCCTTGAATTTATAAGGAGACGACACACCCTATATATCATTGAATTTCAAGGCCTTGAATTTATAAGGAGACGACACATCCTGTATATTATTGAATTTCAAGGCCTTGAATTTATAAGGAGACGACACGCCCTGTATATCATTGAATTTCAAGGCCTTGAATTTATAAGGAGACGACACACACTGTATATCATTGAATTTCAATGCCTTTAATTGTGAAAGTACAGATTTTTTCAAGCTGCTTCAAAATTATATTCGAGTCTCCGCTAATAAACCACCTATTTCTAGATTTTTAATATTAAACTATTACAGAAAGTCTGCATGAAAATAAATATGAAAAACGCGGGAGAGAAGTAACGATTGGTATTGTAACTGAAAGTCGATTCGCGTGAACATGCTTTTTCTATATTTCTTTTTTTTCTTTTCTTTGTCCTTCTGTTAATTACTTATATTGTATTTTCTGACCCTATTAATAATATGATCAACAAGACTCAACAATATTCTCTTTAATTTCTTTTTAAATAAATATATTTTTTATTTAGACTAGGAAAATCTAAATATAAATTACGTATCTTACTGAATTTTAATAATATGCATTCTTTCCACGATTTTATTGAATATCTAAACAAATTATTAAAACACGAGTATTTTTTATAAAAAAAGAAAGAAAGGGATCTATTCAGAGCTATTGTGATAGCTATCAAAATCGCTAGTTGTTGCGTTTATCCTGTCAGTATCTGTCCACCCCTAACAACCGCTGAACGGAAGGTCGGATCGACAAACGGATTTCACCATTGTGTTCAGAGGCCTTTCTTTGTGCAGAAATTCTTTTTCTTCTCCTCAATTTTCAGTTTTATTATGTATTATATCTTGAAAAAGTCTTTAAATTAAAAAAAGACGAAATATTGGTCATTTTGGAGCTTGTATATTTATATGAAGAAGCGGAGATCATTATAAATTATAAGTTAATTTATTTTTTTAGCCAAAAATATGTTAGAAAATATTTTCTAGTCTGAACAGTTTTATTAAAAAAGGGAAAATATTTATTCATTTCTAATTACATTATTAATATAAGCCACAAAATTAAATACGAGTAATTAATAAGAATAAAAAAAAAGTAAAAAGAAAAAATAAATGAAAAAAATAAAATAAATAAAGAGCACATCCATGTAATTGTTCCAGCTTTCGTTTTCAATTGAATAAACATTGATAATCATTGTCACATTCTTTATAATTATTATAAGAAATTGATGAAAACAATGTCAAAAATCTCAAAATCGATGAAGTACTGGTCCCCAAAACCACAGATATCTTTGAAGAATTTTGTGTGTTTTGTCATCTCACAAAAGATGTGAAAATTAAGGATATACAAGGTATGTAATCCCTTTGTTATTTTATCATATATGAAACTTATCAATAAACAGATTCATCATTCAAATTACACAAAGATAACTTGAAGCAGTTTTCAAACAAACAAAAATAGTAACTACAAATACCTTTAAAAATCATCCAAATCACGATTTTATATATTTCAAGCCCTGCCTAAAGTATCCGGACATCCCTTGTCCAGCAGGCCACACATGATGTTTGCAGTCAATAACAATAACCACTGCAACAGGTGGAAGGCTGTCTAAAATGCTGATACTATTTTGGTGGATACGTACCATTCAGCCTTCAAACGCTCCAACAATTGATGGTGGATGTGTGACAGATTGCACAGGCATATGCGGTGTTTAGAATCTCCCATACCACTTCAGTTGGTTTAAATCGAGCACAATCCTTCACTGTGGGCACGAGACAGTTTTTATCAAATTTCTTCTGAGGGCGCCTCCAGACACACACACAACCATCCGATTGGTAAAGAGTAAAGCGACTTTCAACCACCAGCGCAGACTTCTTCGAGATGAAAGGCTTGTCTTCCCAGCCCACCCCAAGAACCCCATCGCATGAAGAACCCATTGCACTGTTCGTGCTGATGGGCCACACTGGGAGGCGGAAGAAGAACCTGCCGGATCCAATGATTTAGCAGTTTTGATACCCTGAAGAGCTGTAGCGTACCAAGGGGGGGGGGGCGGTCCGCCCCGGGCCCCCATCTGGGAGGGGCCCCCATCAGCCAGCCTAGGGGACCCCACCAAGCAGCTTATTTCCTCTTTTTTTGGTTGGTAAAGCAAGACTAGGGGGCCCCATCCACATAAAATTTCCTTTTTTTTTTTTGGTTGTAAAAGCAAGACTAGGGAGCCCCATTCACAAAAGATTTCCTTTTTTTTTGGTCGTAAAAGCAAGACTAGGAAGCCCCATTCACACAAGATTTCCTTTTTTTTGTTTTTTGTTTTTTTTTTGGTTGTAAAAGCAAGACTAGGGGGCCCCATCCACACAAGATTTCCTTTTTTTTTTGGTTGTAAAAGCAAGTCTAGGGGGCCCCATCTACAACTCCCGCCCCGGGCCCCCAAAGGCGTTGGTACGCCACTGCTGAAGAGTGGTCCTTCGTACTTCTCGGGCGGTGGCCCGATCGTCGCGATCCGAAAGTCATCCTGATAACGCTGCGACCCTTGTAGCACCTTGTTTCTGGTATTTCTGTACAATATCAAGTGTAGTGGATCGTGGATGCCCAGTCAGAACACTGATCTTAAAGAAGGACTTACACTTATCCAGCATCCAATGATCATGCCTTATTCAAAATCACTTAACTGACATGTTTTGCTATCCGGTTGTGTTTTGCTTGATCGACTTGAAATTTGGATAGGCTTTAGTTTAGTCCCTACTATGCAATCTACATTTTTATTTGACCGTATCTATAACAGTTTGCGGACACAATCGACTGTGTCCGCATCTATAATTTTCGCATTTTTTGGATGGACAGAAATTAAAAAAATATTCATTGTATAGTAGACACTCTAAACTAAAGCATATCCAAATTTCAAGTCGAACGAGTCAGTAGTTGTCCAGGAAAAAATTTACAAACTTCATCTTTTTTTCTGGTGGACAGTCGGTTGTCGTTGCGCGGCGGATAACCCTCCTTAGGTTAAGTTTAGGTTTTAATGGGTCGCCCTTAATTTTATGCTTTAAAAAGATTGGGTTTTTTTTTTTTTTTACTTGTTATAGTTGAATTAAATAGTATTTATTGTAATCTATTACAAGAAATGCAGATTATGAAACTACTTTTGTAAACTTTAAGAGAAAATTCATTATATTATTTTATTCTTATTAATGGGAGGATGGTTTCTAATTAACTAGAAGAAATACAAGTAATAAAAGCAGTTTCTATTTAAGTTTGTATGAAATAGTCTTACAGAATAATCTGACGATAAACGTGAAGAATAATTTCTAATTCAAAGAAGAAATATGGCCAATACAGCTTTTCCTACAAGAAGAAAAACAAAGTTTATTTCAGTTTATTACAGGACGACTCCTAATCGACGCTTATATCGAAAATCGCAGTCATCTGACATCTTACACTTTGGAATGAAGCATTTTGTATGAGAAGGTATGAAGTAGCTAATAAAGTAATATCTCAGAGGGTTTGTTTCCGCAGCGAAGTAAACATGAAAAATTGATTGCATTCGGAATTTGAAACTTGTGATATTTTTTTGAAATTTCTGATATCGAACTGTTGGTTTTTCCCCAGTCTGATGAATTAGATTTTTTTAAAATGAAAAAATGAGTGTTTCATAGTACTGTGAAATTAATTACATGATTCAATTAAATTTAATAATGTTAATGTCTTTGTTACGTCCTTCAGCGCTACAGCATGACTGGGTTGTAGATGGTTGGGGGATTTGATAAGTGACAGTACAAGAGGATACGTAAATTTAAATGCAATCCTAGCTAACGAATGGTTTGCATAGAGTAATCTTTTTATTAATTTAATATTTTTATTTATTTTCTGTAAATATTTGTTTAATTTTTATGGTTTAATTAAACATAAAAAAAACCAAACAACACCAATCCTTAAACATGGCATAACTAGCATATTATCAAAAAATACTCAAAGACTATATAACATTGGGCCAATCCTGAATTGGGATTATTCTGAGAAACATCATCTTGATATTAGACATTCTTGATAGAATCAACAACAACAACAAAATTTTGTCACGCAACTGACATCCAAAAAGATATTAATCAAAACTTATTCATATCTTTAAATAAATTTTATCTTAAAAAAAACCTATGAAAAATTAAATCTTCTTTAAATAAATCCTCTTTGAAAGTGTTTTCTCACAACATTTAGCTTAACATTATTTATTTAAGTTTAATTAATTGGAAAGTAAATACAATTAGGCCTAATATTAGGAAATCTCTTTTAAGGTGTTCAGTAAAAATGTCAATTTCTCAACTAATATTCTTATTTAAAAATGTCTAATTTATATCAAAAATTATTTACAAGATTTACCTTAAGATTATAATTTATATACGAAACGACGATGGGAATGTTCCCAAGGCACTCACTCACTTGTTTGAGCTGCTTATTGCTTTATTTACTTCGTCAGCATCACCCCTGAAAGAATTATGTGGTGCGCTGTAAGTAACAATTTCTTATTTAATTGTATTTGAATATTATTTCATTTTAGGATTTATTTTTATTTTCAAATAACACTTTCTAGGAATTGAGACTCTTTCTGTCAAATTATATAATAAAATTCACTTATATAACACTGAAACGTGTTTTCTTCGTTGAGAAATTGTTTATTACAAATTGCACATTTGTAAAACATTACAGCAATTTTGAATAGAAGCTATCATTTTTTTCTTTTTTAAATTTAAGCGAATCACTATTAGATTTATACACGTACATTATAAAAAAAATATAACAATTGGTATCTGATCACCGTCGAAATAACTAATTTCCCAATAGAAATAAATAGAGATAAATTTAATAATTACACAGGGTTATTCTAAAAAATGGACCCAATTTAATTAATTTGAATGACGTATAAATTGGACATGAACAATCTACATACTAATAAAAAGAGGAAGTTTCAAAGTTTTTTAACACAGATTATAAATGTTCAATGTGTCCCCCCCCCCTCTGCTGCACGGCAAACATCTAAGCGGTAACTTGCTTATTCGCGTGTGAGTTTGGCTATCCCTTAGATGTTTGCTGTGCAGCAGAGGGGGGGGGGGGGTAAACACATTGAACATTTATAACCTGTCAAATACAATCTTGTTTCATCGAATAAAGCTATACTCCGACATATCTTATTAAAATGCAAATACTCAAACTTCCATACGTGATTCCAATATTTCTTGTTTAGACGACGTATGCCAATTATTGCTTTTTTATGATCAATAAAGACGAAATATTGGAATTAAGTATGGAAGTTTGAGTATTTTCATTTTAATAAGATATGTCGGAGTACAGATTTATAACATGTGTTAAAAAACTTTGAAACTTCCTCTTTTTACTAAAAAAGGGGGAAACAAGAACAAAACCAGCACATGAATAAATTAAAATTACCTTTCTGTTTCAATTATGGGAGGAGTTGGGAACAGCTGCTTCGTCCTTCTACGGACTCATCAGCCCAACCCCGCCTCCCCCAATAAAACAACCAGAAAGGCAAGATCACCATATGAAGGTCACAGCCACACCTGGATCTCCGAAAACAAGAAAGGCAACAAAATAAATGTTGTGTTATTTAACACAAACAAAAGAGCCTTTTCCTACAACTAGTAGGAAAAAGGCATATAATTACCTTAATTGAAACAGAAAGGTAATTTTAATTTATTCATATGCTGGTTTTGTTCTTGTTCCCCCTTTTTTAATCAATTTGCACAGCACGTTAAATGCTTTATATATTCCTCTTTTTATTGTTATGTAGATTGTTCATGTCCAGTTTATACGACATTAAATAAAAATTAATTAAATTGGGTCCATCTTTTAAAATAACCCTGTATATTAGAAATCAAGTTCAATAAGTTTTCTTCTTCTTTCTTCGAATTTGGCCGACTATGGACCACGTGAAATAACTCATGATTATTTTTCTACTTTCTTTCTTCTCTTCCAGTATTCTTTCATTCTTTCAATAAGTTTTATTAATATAAACTTCAATTCTTTTTTTCACCAAGAAATACTTTAATATTTAATGTTGTATTCGATAGAGAAAACTTTCTACTTATTTTATTTCGTAATGGAACGTTGGATTTGCAATTTGTAGGCAGACATTATTACTGGGCCCGGTAGCCGAATGGGTAAGGGCGCTTGGCTGTGGGTTGGAAGAAGCGGGTTCGATTCCCAGCCTCCACGCTCCTCCAAAGGGGTCCTGGGGCCTACGCACCCAGCCCTCTGTAGAATGGGTACCGGGTCTCTTTCCCGGAAATTAAAGGTCGGGCGGGCGTCGGGCTGTCTCACCGGCCCCAACTTCGTCCCATTGGTTTGCTATGCTCCCAATGGCCTATCACGGCCGCAACCCCAAAGGCCTACCACGGCCTATAGTGGATATCTAACTTTTAACTTTAACATTATTATTGATTGATGCTAAATTAGCATAAATTGCAGGCTTAGCAATAATTCCATCATTAAATTATTAGATTATTATTAATAATTTATTATTAATTTTTCTTTATTCAGTAATAAGACATTTAAGCAACAATAGGTGGATGCCCAGTTTATTATAAATCTTCCATATTCAACATAAAATAATTTTATTCTTTTAAACAAAGAACTTTTTCAAGACTTCTTTAAAAACATACAAAAAGAAAAGAAAAATCTTCTTTTCTCAACAAATACCAAATCATCCATGAATAATAATAAATAAAACATATTAAATGAACGTGAAATAACAATCAAACACACTCACTTCCAAAAATTAAGCACGGAGAGGAAAAATGTTAATTTCCTTAAGAGATCTGAATTAAAGAAGCTGAAATTTGCTGCAAAGGTAGATGGAAGTATGTAAATTATATAGGTAACAGCCAATCACGGTTTCGCGTCGAGAAATATGCAAAACAGGCAGTCGTATAAGAAGCCGGCATTGTGAAGGGTTACAGGAGTTGCATGGAAGTGCTGATGAAAGGTGTCTAAAACATTCGTACGATTTGTTTTGAAGCTAGACGTGTTTTTATGGCTTCCAGAAGACGAATGGAAGATTCTGAGCGCTGTTGGGCTGTCGGACGCATTGAAGCAGGACAGTCTACAGCAGATGTTGCTCGTTTCTTCGGCGTTCATCATTCCGTCATTTCACGATTATGGAACAATTCCAAACCAGCCAAATAGTTGTCCGAAGATCTGTAGCCGGTCGTCCAAAGGATGCGACCCCCGCGGAAGATAAATATATTGCTGTTGTAGCCAAGCGGGATCGAAGATCGACCTCTTTCGTCGAAGGTTACACAAGAATGGTCTGTACGCCCGGGTACACGAGTTTGTGTTCCTTTATACGTCCAATCCAGAGGGGCACGATTACAGTGGTTCCGCCAGCATGTGAATTGGACTATGTCTGATTGGGGTAACGTTATGTTCACAGATGAGTCCAGATTTGCCCTACAACCTGATGATAAGCGTGTAAGGGTCTGAAGGGAACAAGGCACACGCAATCGGCCCCAGAACATCACTGAACATCACGCATTCGCGGTGGCAGCATCATGATCTGGGCAGGGATTTCATTGGGATACCGCACCGATCTGTACATCTACAGTTGAAGTTCTGTGACCGCTGTACGGTATCGAGATGAAGTCCTAGACCCCAATGTGAAACTATACGGTGCAGCAGTTGATCCTTCTTTCGTTTTAATGGACGATAATGCGCATCCCCATAGAGCTGCCATCGTTGACGACTTTCTTGAGAGAGAGAGATGATCGCGCGTATGGAGTGGCCGGCTTACTCGCCGGACCTTAATCCAATTGAAAATCTTTGGGATGCCCTCGGCCGTGCTGTATGTGGACGTTTTCCACCTCCAGCCACTCTCAGAGATTTGGAAACTGTCCTACAGGAGGGATGGCGATTACTGGACTCTGCGGTGGTTGATCACCTCGTAACAAGCATGATCATACGCTGTAAACTTTGTATGCAGGTGAGGGGTGCTCACATACCCTATTAATGTCGGTTTTTATTGTTTGTTTTGAATTTAAACATCATTTTGTTAATGATGCAAATAGGACGTCATCTTATAATTAATGAAAATTCAATATTTTGTTTATCTCTGTATGTGATTTTTGTTTCATGAATAAACATAGAGCTACTTACTTGCAGCATTTCATATCAAGCAAAGCAGTACTTGTCCATTTTTTCGCATTTTATCGCTTCGTGCTTAACGTTTGGAAGTGAGTGAAATATAAACGTCTAAAACCAACACAAAATAAATAAAAACAATATAAATACAGTAAAACCTCATTATAACGGACCCGATTATAACGGACAGTTTTAAAAAAAAATTGTAATAGTAATAAAGGATGCTTATTTCTATCTGACGAGTTTTACATTTCCAACCATATGTGTTTGAAAATGTGTTTGCATATTATGAACACTTACGGCACCTCCGTCAGTTATTAAATGAAGCAATAAGAAGCAAATAAACCCAGCAGAAAATAAATTATTTTTTTCAAACCAATGAATGTAAGCGTTCAACATGAACCAGGACCTTCTTATTCTAATGATTAATGCAGTTTATAAGTATATATCTTTTTCAATTCAGCCTACTATGTTGAAGGCTGTCTTTTTTATGTTTTATATAATAATCACTTTTTATAGCTAACTATTGTACTTTCATTGATGTACACCCTGCTGCATTACAGCCCTATAAGAATTATTAGTTACAAACCGGACTTTCATTAAAACCTTCAGCCCCTATTAGTCCGTTATAATGAGGTTCTACTGTAAAACAGACTTACACCAAATTCAGTATTTTTTTCAATTTTATATTGTTGTTCATAAACTTTTTGAAAATACCCAATAAAATCTCGTTCACTTTTAACGATTTATCTTTATTTATACAATGACTCCAATTAATGAAGCAAGATTCTAAAATTAATCTTTCTGATTCTTCCTGAGATTCATATAAAATTTCTATAAAGGGATTCGGATTATGAAAAGGGGTATCAGAATAGGCGGACCATTGTATGAGAAATAACCATAGAAATTAGATGCGTGTTTTTAAAGAACACTTGAAAAAGTTCTTTGTTTAAAAGAATGAAATATTAGAGGAAAGCAATATTTTTATGTTGAATATGGAAGATTTATGATAATAATTTCAATATAAAGAGATATTTTGATACAGGATGCCCAGTTTGTTATTGTCTGACCATTCGTATTCAGGTATTGGCGAATTCTGTCCATAGAAGCCTATGTTAAAAACAACAACTTCTCAGTTCGATTTTACCTTTATTTCTTAAATATCTTCAATAAATAAATTACATACTTTTATTTTATAAATATCTTATCTATTTCAACGATTTTTCTTTTCAACAAAGCAATAGTTTATCTTAACAAATTATTTATTTTTAGACATGAAAACACCGATCAGATGTAAACAATGATTCACTAAACACAATAAAATCTAAAGAAAAATATTTTTTTTTGTAATTATATTTCTTTTATTATTATTTACAGTCTTATTTTTCTGTAGCTTTTAAGTTCTGCATCATATTTTAAAACTTTAAAAAAAAATAAAGTATTAAAAAAAAAAGAAATGTTTAAGGAAATTATTATTATTAAATAATAATAATATTATTATTATTAAGAAAGATTCAAAACTTGGGTTTCCCCAGCAAACACAACACGGCGGGTCAAGTGTAAAGTATTGCCAAGTGTAAAGACGTGTGCAAGAACGATTAAGGATGTGTCGATGTGTCCATAATTTTCCTAACTCCCCGTGTTGTGTGGAATAACACAGCGTTCTGCAGTTGTGCATAAGTGTTTTTGTGAAGTCCTAGTGTGCTGAGGCTGTGGCGAAATATGTTAGGCACCATACCAGTGGCGGTTAGGATGATGGGTACAACACGTACTCAGTCCTGCCTCTGCTGATTCTGAAGCTTGTGTGCTAGGTCGGTGTATTTACTTAACTTGTCTGAGTGAGTTTTCTGCATGTTCTTGCTGATAGGTACTGCAGTATCAATGAAATAGGTCTGTTTGTTGACCTTGTCAACAAGTGTGATGTCAGGTTTGTTGTGATGTATGTTTTTCTCTGTGAATGTGGCGGTCCCAGTACAGCTTATGTGAGAATGACTAACACGCTTTGTGGTGTGTACTTGTAGTACGGTACCGTGTTCTTAATAAGTGAGTGTTTGTGTGCTAGCTGTTGATGGACGATGATGGATGTGGGGATGACTTGGTCCTGTATCGCCATCATGAATTCTTCGACCTCCCCAAACAGCTCACCACTCGTCAGCCATCTGTTCGACGCTTCCATGTCGACATGAGGCTGGCTGAGTTCGTGGCGATGTCTGTCATGGAGTTCCTTACTAGCAGCTGCTGAGTATGGGTGTCGGAGATAGTGAGTGTTGGATATATTTTATTTTTTTGAGGTCTATGGGCGTGAGGTGAAATGGAGTGAGGAGTGTTGTGCTCTTTGGTGGAAGCGTTCCCTAAGTGTGTGTATTTGTTTTTCGTGTAGGGTAATGAGATTGATGAGTCCTCGGCCTCCCTCCTTACGGGGAAGAGTCATCCTTTCGGTGGCGTACTTCGGATGGTGCATGTTGTGTTTCGTGAATGTAGTGCGTGTTGTGGGTTGTAATGCTTCGAGTTCAGTGTTTGTCCATTGAATTATGCCGAAGGAATACATTAGTGTAGGGACAGCAAAAGTGTTGATGGCTTTAATTTTATATCTGGCGATAAGTTGTGTTTTGAGGAAATTGTGAATGCGATCACGGTATGTGTTCTTGAGTGTTTTTTTTTTTTATGTTTGCGTTGTCAATGACGCGCGCTTGCTGGGAGCCCAGGTACTTGTAGGTCTCTCCCTCTTCCATGGATTGGATGGCCAACCCATGGTCCAGTTCAAAACCCTCCAAATTCGTAGTGTCCCCAGTGTTATGTGTAGCTTGCGGCATTTGTCGATTCCAAATTCCATCCCAATGTCTTTGGTGAACTGTGTGATGACTTGTAGTAAATGAGTAAGTTCTGCGTTGTTTGTGGCGTAGAGTTTAATATCATCCATGTAGAATACAAATCATAACCACTTTCATTGGAATCGATTCCTCTTAGATTATCTCGTACTTATCATCGTTTTATCATCGATAATCTCTACTAATTCACCAAATAGTATCGAAATGGACAATGAGAGAAAGAGGAAGGCAGGAGAAAGAAGAGTGAAAGATATTGAGAAGAAACGATTGAAACGATCACAACATACAGATTTGGATAGAAAGAATAAGGCAATTTCCGATCAGACCTTCTTATTTGATGTCTATCAATAAAGCTCAAGGACAGACTCTAAATAAAGTTGCCATCTATTTGGAGAACAATATCTTCACTCAGGGACAACTAGATGTTGCAATGTCTAGAGTCACAATCATCAGAATTTGGTTATCTTCACTCGAAAAACAGTCACAATCAGCTATATCGATCAATCTGTACACACGAGAAGGCCTAGTTTCTTCTGAAAATGAAAACAAAAAATCGTGGGAAGGGATTAAATGAATTAATTGAAACTCTTTGTTCGTTTTTCGTTACATTAATCAAAAATTTCGTTATTTTGTTATGTTATGCATAACTTCTTCCAGCCATGCTGAGAACTTGAAAGATTTTTCAAATCGCAAGGTGAAATTACAATATCTCACTAGAGACATTAAAAAGCAGACAATGAGGTTTTCATATTAGTTCAATACAAATTTGAAAAGGTGAATTACCTACGAAACACAAAATGAATAGGGGAGATCTGTGTATTATGGACCCCCTAAGCAAGAATGCTCATAAAACTTAAATTATTAACATAAAAAGATTTAATTTGTTGGCCGCTCAAAACAATTATATAGCTACAGTACATGGTTCAAACGTGGTAAAGTACTCGGGTATCTATTAATAATTGCAGGAAATAATTTTTTTGTTTTCGTGTCGGTGGTCCATATTACACATACGGTCGTGTAATATGGACCGAGTAAACCAAAAACAAAACATAACAAGAAATTTCTAACATCACACCAAATTTAAATGTAAAAACTACATTTAATATGAAAAAGCAAATTTTCGAAAAGATTACACGTCTTTTCTTTTTCAAGCCTTAAATAACAATAAGTTGAAGAACAATACTCCAAATTACATTAAACTCCTCGAGAAAATATTAACAATATTTGAAACCAATACCATTTACTTACAATCTTTGTTTTCTTTAACGTAATATATGATACGACTTAACAATTTAGTTGAAGAACAATACTCCAAATTACATTAAACTCCTCGAGAAAATATTAACAATATTTGAAACCAATACCATTTACTTACAATATATGATACGGCTTAACAATTCAGTTCCTTGATTGTAACCTTATTGTTACATTTTGTGGCATTTAAGAATAAGAATGGCTCATGAAACAAAAATTGGATAATAATGAATTGATGAGTACAATTGAATTAATCACAAAGAACGCTTATTTCAAACTTAGAGATTAAATATATCAACAGGTAAAAGGATTCCCAATGGGATCTCCATTGTCTGGAACCTTGTGTGATATATTTTTGAATTTTTGGGAGTGCACACTACTAGAAAAGACGAAATATAAACTTGAATATTACAGATACGCGAACGATATCTTAATAATCTAGTACGGGACCGATAGACAATTTGACAAGTTTTTCTCAGAAATTAACAAGATTACTGATGAAATCAAATTTAATTTGAAATACTGATCAAAATAAAATAAGATAAAAATGAAAATATTTAAATAAAAGAAATGACGCAGCACAAATACTATTAATTAGTGTATAGCCGAAAAAAACTAATAAAATCTTCAAAAAAAAATTTTGTTTTGAATTTACTTTTTTTTTTTTTTTTGATGAAAGTAGCGAACCGTTATTGAACTTTTTCAAACAGTAGTAACAGAAATAAATATAAATATTTTTTTTTTCTTTAAATCACGATCTAATATTTCTATTTTAATGGCGTTTCAAAGAGAAGTAGCTGGCACTTCTCCGCTTCCGCGTTTTATATTCCTTTCTGATTCATTGAAAGGAATTGTAACATTGAAAAAAAAAAAATGGAGATATCGTGAGGCGTCTGGCGTATTAGCCACATAGAAAGCTGTCTCCTTCATCACTAAGCTGTATCCAAACGTTTGTATACTATACTTTCTCATTACTAACTCATTTAGTAAGTAATAACATATTCATCATCAGAGCTTGTATTGGCCTTTACTTGAGCCAAAATTTCCAAGTCTTTAAAAATGTTAATGGTTAGTTCACTTAAATCAAGTACGGTACATAATAAATTTCAAAAGATTGCTTTCGGATCCTGTTGAATTTTCGATACAGTTTGTTGATCATCTTAGGGAAGTTTTACTCCTTTTTGTTTGAATTCTTTTTACATTAAAATACAATTACATCCACATGAAATATTAAAACTCACTAAATTTCTTGAAATTTCATTTTCAATTATTATTTTAAGAGTAGTAGTTATACATTCACTATTACAAATCATTAAAAAAAATGGACATCCCAGTTTCACTAAAGCTATTTCTATAATAAGCCCTTACAGAATCAAATTTCAGAATATTTTAAATTATTCTAGCCCAAATTCCTATTAACCTTTCTTTTTCTATTATTTTCGTACATTTATTTTATTTTATTTATATTATTTATTATTTATTTTAGATTATATTTATTTAGGTAAAAATGTTTTCTTTGAGGAACAACACAACACAAATGATGTATACACTACTAGTCTTTTACATGCAGTGTCTATCCTTAAAAAATCCCTCATAAAGCCCGTGCATCTGCTTAAACTGTTTAATACGACATAATACAAATTTAATACACTGATAGAACCGGTTTCCGTTCCAAGAGGAACCATCTTCTCGCTATGAGAATTACACAAAAATGGCAAGAATAAATACGAGACAGCTGAAGGGATGAACCGGAAACCGGTTCTATCAGTGTATTAAATTTGTATTATGTCGTATTAAACAGTTTAAGCAAACGGACGGGCTTTATGAGTGATTTTTTAAACAAATGATGTTTAGTTTGATTGTTTCAAAGATTTCTAATTTGTGCCTATCAAGGAATTAGATCCTCTTGTAATAGTAAATTTGAAATGGATTTAATTAGCGTTAAATCAACGTCGGAACAGAATCATCACAGACAAAAAATAAAGCCCATTTAGTCAATTTCTAACTTAAAGATGGTCTAGCCCTCACAACTTTAATTTGATTTGCTTTTTTGGGTATTAATTTTCCGGAACAAACGATTTTATTTTATGAACAAACCAGAACAAACCCATCCCAAAAGAATGCAGTTGTCCATTTTGTCAATTTCTATCTTTGGGGGGGGGGGCTAGCGCGAAGTTAGCCCCCCACAACTTTAATTGGATTTTGTGGGTATTAATTTTCAAAAACAAACGATTTTATTTTCGGAACATTCCGGAACAAATCCATCACAAACAAACCATTTAGTCCATTTTTTTTTTATTTGTAACGTTGGGGGACAGCTTCACAGACGTCCATCCACTTATTGGATCGGTTGTAATTTTTAATTCAAAATTTGTCTAACACTGTAACGACTCATCGAAAAATTCAATTATTATTGGATTTGAATTTCTTCCATTCTCCATTGCATTTTAATAATGATATTTTAATTTCTAATTTTCTTTTTCTTTTTAAGTTGGCTTCAGATATTTCTTTCTGCAGAATCTCATTATTAATTGTTAATAAGTTAGTTATTTACAAATTCATTTGCTCATTTTCAACAAGAAATAAGTTATTTTCTAGAAGAATTGAAACAGTTTAGCGATTCTTTCCGTCTTAAATATTTAAGTAATGCTTTACAAATAAAACTTGGAGCTCTGCCAGTTGAGTTGGTTTAATGAAAGGGTTTCCAATGCCCTACACAAACATTAAGAGTTTGTTTTAAGCTATCAAGAACAGGTCACGAATACGACTTTTGAAAGGAATTTTAGGTTAT
>JAFIDM010004315.1:40536614-40570250 GCA_023159025.1 Thereuonema tuberculata | reverse complement strand
TTTGGAAAGCACTACATTAAAGTATAAATTTAATTATTGACTTTAAAGAGTTTAAACATAATCGTAAGCTCTCAGTAAATTATAGATCTTTTACCAATAATCAATAGTAAATACCTTTATTTCAAAAACAGTAATATCAAATCGTAATCTAATTATGAAAACATCAACCAACCTCCAATAACATAAGAATCTATTTATTTGTTACATTTGACTATTATATGTAATCGTGCCAGACTTTTATCAGTGTATTTTAAAAAAACCAAATTCATTGCATTGTTACTTTGTTCCTAGAATGATTTCCCTGGTAATACTGTACTTTATCAATACTTTGTAAGAACGATAAGAAAAGGAAGCTTGTCATTACTAATCTCCAAATAGAAAACATAAAATGTCTATTAAGTCGTGTTTA
Source organism: Thereuonema tuberculata (assembly GCA_023159025.1). Taxonomy (NCBI): domain Eukaryota; kingdom Metazoa; phylum Arthropoda; class Chilopoda; order Scutigeromorpha; family Scutigeridae; genus Thereuonema; species Thereuonema tuberculata. The sequence continues at coordinate 40,569,841 of JAFIDM010004315.1, read as the reverse complement.
AAATGACATATTTTTTTAAGTCATGGTAAAAATGACGTATTTTATTTTATTAAATCATGGTAAAAATAACGTATTTTTTTAAATTAAATCATGGTAAAAATAACGTATTTTATTTTATTAAATCATGGTAAAAATAACGTATTTTTTAAAATTAAATCATGGTAAAAATAACGTACTTTTTTAAATTAAATCATGGTAAAAAAAAACGTATTTTATTTTATTAAATCATGGTAAAAATAACGTATTTTTTAAAATTAAATCATGGTAAAAATGACGTATTTTTTTAATTAAATCATGGTAAAAATGACGTATTTTTTTATTAAATCATGGTAAAAATGACGTATTTTTTTATTAAGTAATGGTAAAAATGAATATTATTATTACTATTATCTAATAATAATCTTTAATTCTGTGATCTAACGACACTGACCGCAGTTAGCCATCTAGCACTGAATTTACAGACATTCAAAAAGAATATAACAGAGGGAATATCTGACTCATAATTCCACGTCTAATCTTCAAAATGACGCTCGTCTTCGATTTCAATGAAACTTTTCTTAATTTCCTGAATAAATATCATATCTATCGAAATAGAAAACATTTTCTAAATTAAAATTTTCAAATGATAGGATTACGTATTGTTCAATCTTTATATAGAACAAGTCTTAAAAGCCTGGAAACGAAGATGTCAAAATATGGGCATTGTTAGAAAAATAATGATTAATATTACAGGCAAATTAATTTATTGTAATATATTTATTAATATACATTTATTTTTATTGATTTATTTAAGTTTATTTTTCGACATGCACGTGATAACTGATAGCAAGATTTTATTCTGCGCGAGCAAGAATGAACGTGCGTAGATTAATTAAATAAGCAGAGTGTACATTGCCGTGTCGATCGCCGTAATATGCAAATGATTATGATTTGGCTATAGATGATGAAAATAAGTCTTATCATATTGGAATACAGCGAAAATATATATCCAGACTAGTGCAGAACATCAACTGAATATCAGATCAGCCTGTGGATAACAACGATAGTGATACAGTAGAGTCGCGGTAATCCGAGTCCCGGTAATCCGAGCTTCCGTGTAATCCGAGGTGAGGCTAGTCCAAGGTCACGCAGGCCGACGATTCCAAGAAGTCTCCAAATTCTTTTTTTAACTTCTTCCTTTTCATATTTGTTTATTAAACGAAAAAACACCATATCTCCATAACATGTAGTTTATTTAAAAACTTTTCCGAAAAGTTTTTAAATAAACTACATGTTATGGAGATATGGTGTTTTTCCGTTTAGATTCCAAGAAGTCATTTGAGGGGTCAGTATGATAGTTTTCCATTTTACTACTTAGACGATGGCGTGAAATCGCTGCTAAAAAGCGTTGCTCTACTGTGAAATAGAAGACCTTGGACAGTTTTTTAAAGTTGTAAATGCTTATAAAGAGTCTTTTCATGTAACCAGGTAACATTGTTAATGTATCTGTAACTTTAATATCTATTATAAATTAAATTTGACTCGTTTTAGTTCAAAATTCCAGTTTTTTTTTTTCTTTTTTCCGTGTAATCCGAGTTTTTTTGTAATCCGAGGTACCATCAGCCCCAATTACCTCGGATTATCGAGACTACTGTATTAGGATTGATGTTTATCTGTGACATTTCCTTTTCGAGTTCACCAGTGCTAGTGTTACCACAGTAAGTAAAAATCTACAATTGACAAAAGTGAAGACATCGGACATTTAAAATAAATTGAACTTTAATCGGCAATTTTAAATTACATTCTAAAATATAGATCTATTCATTGTTGTAGGGCGATCTTCGTTTCCGAAGGTTCGTGTTCTACGGATCTATTAGTGTTCCCAATATGGCGAAACCCTAGAAGGATCCATACAATTTCAATGGAAAGATACTGAGATGGTTTTCCGTTGCTTTCCTCAAGATAAAGATGAAGGAGCAGACACTCATAAAATTTTTCAAATGGCAATGACGACTCCGGGATTCGAACATACATCTGCCTCGTGGTAGATCGCCGTGTAATCCACTAGGCTATGCCGGAACGGCAGATCTGTTCATAATCAAATAAAATTCTTATTTCCAAAACTCAATCTAATTTCCTTTAGCCTATTGTTTCCTTTCTCTTCACTCCGAGCATCGAGATAAAACTAACAGACATTCTAACAAATGATCATTTTGTTTTTACTTTAATGTTTGCAGATGATCAGGTGATGATAGCACAAAATCATTCTGAATTGGAATTAATAGTGAAAAGATTTTAAGAGTTTAATAGTGAAAAGTCGTGGTCGCCCAGCTACAAGATGGCAGGATTCCATCAAGAAGGCTCAGGGGGTACTCTGGACTCATGCTGCCCAAGATAGGCAACAATGGAAGAAATTAGGAGAGGCCCTTGCTCCGGATGGGGATTGTACGGGCTGATGATGATGATGATGAGTGAAAAGATTAAAAGCGAGTTGAAACTGTCCTTGTTAAGTATTTTTAAATTTGTAGAACCTTTCTAAGATGAATTAATAAGATTTAAGTTTAATTTTTAACACTATTCATGTTAACTTTATCTTTTCACCCCCCACATTTTCACATGTTAAAATTTGATGCTATTATACGTAGAAAAAAAAAGAATTAAATTGGTTTGAATACCTACTTCGAATGGAGAAGAAAATTTTAAATGAAAAAGCTAAAGAATTGCATCTATGGAAACAACCAAGAAAACATAAAAGAGATAGACCGAAAAAATCATGGTTTGAGGGAATAGAGAAATGTATGAAGATCAGAGAATTAAAAATTCAGGATGAACAGAACGGCTTTGGAAGATGGAAGATGGGCTTTCTGCTATATAATCCAGAGATGATGATGATATTTTCTATTGCTTTGGTTTCCGATAAAAAAATAAAAATGCTCTCTTATCAACATCTTTCTTTTGTTTCAAATTTTTAGCTTCGAAATAGACCAATTTACTATAAAATGTTTTATGCGATCAGTTACGTCACCGAAAATGTGATCACAGAGGGCATGCATTACAAAATAATTGTTAGAAAATTGAGGGTTTTTTTTTTAGACATTTAAACTTTTGCATAAGAACTTAACAAAGGTGAAAATCAGTTTCAAAATCTTCAAAAAAGTTAGAAAAATTTTTGAATTTAGAAAAACTTTAGAAAATTTTTGAAAGTATTTGAAATTATTTATTTTGTGATAATGTTCTTTGGCATCCCCATTATTTCAGAAGATACAGTATTTAAAAAAATGCAGTAGTTTTATTACAATAACATTTAAGCCAAAAAAAATGTATTCCTTGTTTTCATAATTTTTCTGAGGGTTTGGAACTTTTGTATTTTTAACTTTACTCTTATGAAATCAATACTTCTATAAATTTTGCAATGTTTGGTATCTCCATTAACACAGCATCATCAAAATAATTCAATTAAATCGGAGACTATTAAGAACAGGAAATGAGATTGAATTACCAATGAATTTTTCGGGTAAATAGCCTCGACCGCAGAATCAAATTTCCTTTTCTATGCTCTAACAGGAAAAGTAATGGTCGAAAGTGCGCTGTTCTCTCTCCTCCTGAGATGTGGCTTCGTGCAATGTCGTGAATGTCTTTTTACAACCTCTGAATGGGAAGAGGGCAAGGAAAAGTCAATTACTATAAAAACAAAAAGTCTCCTATCAAGAAAATTTGTCTCAAACTGTTTTTGTCAACAGAATCTGGAACAACTGTAATTGGAAGTCAGCAGCTAGATTTAGTCCGTGCTGAAAAGTTCACAGGGCGTAGGGAGAACCTTGATTTTTTTCTAATTTCAAACTAATAAATTCCCCCAAGGATTAGTATGTTTTCAGTAGGGAATTAATTAAAATTTGTTCTCTAAACTTTGACATACAAATATTTTTAAAATGAGGGAAAGAAAATTGCGGTTTCTTAATTATCATTAATCATGGATTACCTTAGAAGAAATCTAGAGATAAATACAGTAGCATATGAAGTACATCGTCCCAAATACTTAAATTCTGCAACGGTTATCACCTTGTTTTGGATTCGAATCTCGACTTTTTCGTTGCTCTTCCAGTGTTCGTCAGAAGCTAGAAAATGGACTGAAGCTTTTTTTTTTCTTTATTAATCTTCGCATTAACTATTTACTATTTCCCCCGGTTCTCCAATTGGAATCAGATATTGATTAGCTTCAATCACTGACGTTAATAATTAAGAAAAAAAAAGTGAATTTAAACAAAATCCAGCATCCAATTTACGAACCTAATACTTACTTCTATAATTTTTTTTTAGTCTTTTGTCTTATTATAAGAAAACTGGCAAGTTTTGCTCTGACCGTGAGTAATTTGCTGTTAAACGATTTCTACTCAAGACTGTTTTCTTGTCTTTTCTTGAACATTTTAGGTTTAGACATAAATGTCAGTTCTTAACTCTTAAGATGATCTCCATCTCGTTCTTGGACGTCCTCGGTCACTTTTTCCTTTAGGTTTACATCGCAGAATTAATTTTGGTATCCTATTGTTTGACATTCTTTCTACATGGTTCAGCCAATTTTTCTGGTGATTTTGAATTTCTTGAATTATACACTCACTTCCAAAAGTTAAGCATGGAGAGGAAAAATGTTAATTTCCGTAAGCCAATCCGAATTAAAGAAGCTGAAATTTGCTGCAAAGGTAGAAGGAAGTATGCAAATTATATAGGTAGCAGCAATCACGGTTTCGCGTCGAGAAATATGTAAAACAGGCAGTCGTATAAGAAGGCATTGTGAAGGGTGACAGGAGTTGCATGTAAGTGCTGATGAAAGGTGTTTAGAACATTCTTACGATTTGTTTTCAAGCTAGACCTGCTTCTATGACTTCCAGAAGACGAATGGAAGATTCTGAGCGCTGTCGGGCTGTCGGACGCATTGCAGCAGGACAGTCTATAACAGATGTTGCTCGTTTCTTCGGCGTTCATCATTCCATCATTTCACGATTATGAAACAATTCCAAACCAGCCAAACAGTTGTCCGAAGACCTGAGCCGATCATTCAAGGGTTACGACCCCCACGGAAGATCGATATATTGCTGTTGTAGCCAAGCGGAATCGAAGCTCGACCTCCACACGTGTGACATCTATGGTTGCAGCGGCCATTGGTAAGACGATATCTGCCACTACTGTTCGCCGAAGGCTACACATGAATGGTCTGTACGCCCGGGTTTGTGTTTCTTTACACGAGTTTGTGTTCCTTTATCCGTCCAATCCAGAGGGGCACGATTACAGTGGTTCCACCAGCATGTGAATTGGACTATGTCTGATTGGGGTAACGTTATGTTCACAGATGAGTTCAGATTTGTCCTACAACCCGATGATACGCGTGTAAGGGTCTGGAGGGAGCAAGGCACACGCAATCGGCCCCAGAAAATCACCGAACATCATGCATTCCGTGGTGGAAGCATCATGGTCTGGGCAGGGATTTCATTGGGATATCGCACCGACCTGCACATCTACAGGCAAGGTTCTGTGACGGCTGTACGGTATCGAGATCCTAGACCCCATTGTGAAACTGTATGCTGCAGCAGTTGGTCCTTCTTTTGTTTTAATGGACGATAATGCGCGTCCCCATAGAGCTGCCATCGTTGACGACATTCTGGAGAGTGAGGGGATTGAGTGTATGGAGTGGCCAGCTTACTCGCCGGACCTTAATCCAATTAAAAATCTTTGGGATGCCCTCGGCCGTGCTGTATGTCGACGTTTCCCACCTCCAGCCACTCTCAGAGCTTTACAAACTGACCTACAGGAAGAATTGCAATTATTGGACTCCGCGGTCGTAACAAGCATGATCACACGCTGTAAACTTTGTATGCAGGTGAGGGGTGCTCACATACCCTATTAACAGGGCCCTACAAAGGGGGGGGGGGTTAATTGGTCCTTCAGCACAGGGGCCCGGCCGTCAACGGGGCCCAGGCTTGTCCGATTTGGAGATTCCCTTTTTTTCTGGTTGTGAATGAGAGATCCCCCTTTTTTTTGGTTTGTCGATTTAGAGATTCCCTTTTTTTTGGTTGTTGATTTTGTTCATAACATGCGGGGAGGATGGAAAGGCCTGGTATTGCATTTGGTACCTGGGCCCGGAATTTAATGTGGGGGGCCTGCCTATAATGTCGGTTTTTATTGTTTGTTTTGAATTTAAACATCATTTTGTTAATGATGCAAATATGACGTCATCTTATAATTTATGAAAATTCAATATTTTGTTTATCTCTGTATGTAATTCTTTGTTTTGTTTCATGAATAAACATAGAGCTACTTACTTGCAGCATTTCATGTCAATCAAAGCAGTACTTGTCCATTTTTTCGCATTTTACCGCTCCGTGCAAACTTTTGGAAGTGAGTGTATTTGGAGTTTTAAGTTGTACTCTGATATCATTATGTTTCTTTTTGTCGAGGCGTGTAAATCCTAATAAAGGCCTTAAAAACTTCATTTGTGCATTTCCAATCTTTGTTTGTTTCTTTGTTTCAATTCCATGTTTCACTTCCATATTTAATTGCTGCTTTGGCTGTAATGTTCTGTAATCTTAGTAGTAGACTGTTTTCTACTTGAAGAAATAATAAGCTCCCGAAATACCTTGAAGTCTACTTTATTGAAATGTTCTTCCTTAAATTTTCTTTATTATTTTTCTTTCTGTAAAGTCGTGAAGACGACTAAAAATCTATATTATTATTATTTATTTATTTTTACATTATATCTGTGAATATCAATGCTAAATGCTCAAAATTAGACAAAGTTTTACTATTTCAGAAATATTTTGGAAGAATACTACTAACTTTTTAAATTACTGAACATGAAAATTAAACAGTGATGAATTCTTATAGAAGGTAATAAATTAAGGTCAAGAACAATAATAAATAGTAAACTCCCGATTATGCGCGGACCTCTCCTGTTTCCTTTTTTTTTTTTTTACTCTACAATAAATTACGGATTTAAAAAAAAAATTAAGACAAGAATAAGGTAAACAATAAAAGAGGCTATAATTTAAAGAACGACCTTGTGTGCGGAGCTTAGGCCAGCAGGTTACACTAAATTAGAGGATAGCCTTCCCATAATAATAAAATTTAAAAATAAATAAATAATTTAAAATAAAGTAATTGTTTATAATGTTTGTACTGTAACTGTACTGTATGTACAGTTTAATGTAAAGAAAATATGTTAAAAGCATTTTTGTGTTGATTTTCGTCCTATTTCGGATTATCCGCGGAATTCGCTTATCCTCAGTTGCCGCGCCACCCAATTCCGCGGTTAATCGGGAGTTTACTGTATCTGAAAGAGCATGTAAATAAAATGAAATTATTTTCTTAAATAAGAAATAAAAAAAAAAATTCAATCAAAATTTCTTATAAAACTTACATCTGAGCAAATAAGAAATTCTTGAAAGAACTTAATTTCTAAATAATAATGGTCGAGACGAGGTAATTAGAAGATATCATCTCAGAACTATCGTTTCACGCTTTAATGGCGATCATGAACTGAAATCAATAGCAAGGTCTCAATACGGAGGTCACCAGAAAAAATAGTGAACAAGAACGTGGCACCTCCAAAAATTAAAATAAAACAAAAAAATACACATTAAAATTAAACAGGAAAATCCATGCTCCTCAAATGAATTTCCTTAGGCATCAAAAGAAACACAACAAACCTACATTCCTTTTCAAATTACAAAATCTACTGAATATTAATACTGCAAATTTCAATTTTATAAAAAAAACAAAACAAGATAGGGATAGTGATTAGCAAACCAATCACAGTGCTTCGCAACGGCTTCTGAGTCACCTTTACTTTAGAGGTGCGCAGGGGTGGTCTAGAAAATGCTCGCGCGAGTGTGTTTGCGACCCAATGCTATATTTCTCACCCCTATTTATATGGGATAATCGTCATTCTTAACTCAAACCTTGTTAATACACTGAATTCCTAATAATGATTAAAAAAAAAAAAAACTTAAGTTGAGAAACTGTGAAAAGATTTAAAATGGGGAGAAAAAAATGAAGAAACAAAAATGAAAAAAAAAAAAAAAAAAATGCCCATGATCGAACCCACGACCTTTGCGTTAATAGCACGATGCTCTAACCAACAGACCTAACAGGTCACCTACGACTGAGCTAACAGAAGCCGTTGCGAAGCATTGTGGGATGTGTGTCCACAAACCGGGGATATAAGGCGTCTTTCAGAAACCTAAAAACAACTTAAAATTAAAAACAACTTCCGAATTATTCACTTATGTAATCTAAATAATTATTAACTTTAATTGTTCCCTCATATCAAGTCACCCACTGGATTAACTAAATGAATTAGCAATGATTTAAAACATTGATAAAAAAATCTATTATTTGGGTTCGAATTTTTTCCTACGGAAATTATTGTCTGCTTCTTGCACAAATATCTCTACAAGAGCTCACTTGAAAAATAGGAATATCTTTTTAATATTTCAAATACTAAAGTTAAACCGTCTGTAGTCTGTATGAATATCGAGAAGATTCACTTAATCGTCTCGTTAAAAATAATCTTCAATAAATATATTATGAAAAATAATAATCCAAGCATATTTATTACAGAAATCAAGTTTCTTTTAATTCAACATATACGGCATTTTTTATTTCCTACTGAAAATATTCTTTATAATTAGATTTAACATTTTTTAAAAATTTATTTAAGTGCATAAAAAGCTGCAGAAAACCTTTTTTTTATTATTTAGTTAATTGAGAAATGTTAATGTTTTATTTGAATTTCAAACAAGTTATTTATTTTGGAGAAATAAAAATGATTTTTTTTAATTGCCTAATATAATAGTGTATTTAATTGTGTAATCGTACTTAGATGTTAATGGAAAAAAAAATTCGATTATAAATATTTCTGTGATAAGAAACATATTACGATACATCGGAAGCGCAGTGGTGCCTCAAAGGAAAAATTACACAATGAAAAACTCACCAATGAAAAATTAGTGAGAAAATTCATGTGCCAATAGTGCGCAGGCCTCAATGAATTTTTTTTTGAAAGCATAAAAATTTAAACTGCGTACTTCTCCTGGCTGATAATCACCAACGAGCGTGAAACAGCTGTTCCAGGATGTCACTTGTAAATAATTTGGTCTCACCCATTGTTGTTAAGAAACATATTCTTTATTTTTTTTAATTGCAATATTATCTTCTATACTTAATAATTGAAACTACATTAAGCACATTTGCAAGGAAATTTTTATTTCTGATAATTGATTTTCATTTCTTTGAAAACCCAATTATTTAAACCACAATCACTTAAGGAATCTGGAAAGAAATCTTATATAATAATATAAAAGCTTTCTAATAATAAAATAACGAAGGAAAAAATTTGTCATTTTCTTTTTCGGTTATTATTAGTTTTAATTATTTTGTTTTGTAGATTTAGTCTATCTGCCAGAGCTCATAGTTCCATGTATAAAGATTAAAATAAAATCTAAGAATTTTTTGATTTATTGTATTTGCTATTTACAAAAGATGAATGTTGTTTCCTTATAATCTAGGAACAAGTCTTTCTTTGATTTTATTCCTTTGTCTTGGAAAGGTACAAAAGATTCAAAAATTACGAAAAGATTTCTTTCGAAATGAAATAAATAATTAGATAATTAAAATATCATTTTGATTTCCTTTTTTATTATAAAAGATTATTTTTTGATCAGGAAACATTTTCTTATTTTATGTGAATATACAAATAATAAAATATTATTTTATTTAATGTAATCGTAATCGACTGAAATAATATATATATATATATATAGAGCCAGACAGCAATCTGAAATTTGGAAAATCCCAATACAAAATTCAGAATACTGTTTCTGTGAGAATAACACGGCCAATTTTTACTCTCACGTCATCAGCGGCATCTAGCGAGAAATTTAGAAACCTAAATTTTTTTACCAAAAACGCAATATAAAGAGATTTGCTCTTTTTTATCATTTATTCTTTTTTAAGTTTTTAATTTTATATCTTTTTTCGTAATTTCTTTTATATTATATACTTTTTTTTTTATTTTTACTTTTTTATGTATAGTTTTAATATTAAAAAAATTAAATAAATAAAGAAATGAAAAATAAAAATAAAAATATAAAAAAATAAATAGATGACAGTCATCAGATCAAACTTAAAACTTTCTAAAATAAAGGATTTAATTTTGAATTGTCATAAGATAACTTAAATGATTACAAATCAACAAATCCTATCTTGAAGAATTAAAATGATTAAATAAAATTATGAATATTTTTTTAACTTTATTTTTTTTATAAATTTGAAATTTAAATTTTTTCTGAAATTGTAAAATAAATATATTTAGAACTTGAATTGGAAAATTATTATTTATAAATTCATTAATAAGATAATTTAAATTATGTAAAAAATCTTCAAATTTAGAATTAATATCAAGATATCTTTTGAGCTCTTGGATAAAAATATTTTTAAATACATTTAAACTCACATTACTGGTAAATTTACGAAATCTATTAATTTTAAATGGAAATAGTTTAATAAATAGTTTAATATATGGAATTTGTTGATGATAATATATTGTAAATCTAAATCTAAAAAAATCAACAAAATCAGAATTATTATTAGTTTGTTATAAGTTAATAATATTTTTATAAATTTTGTCTTCTATATAACCAATTTTAAAATTAGTATTAAAAATAATCAAATCATCTATATACTGTAAATTTTAAATTGTAAAGGGGTATTAATACTAAATTGATATTCGTAAGCCAATAAAAATAAATTAGCAAGAATGCAACTATAATTTACCCCCATACCAATACCTTTGATTTGGGAATATATTTCATTATCAAATATTATTGTATAAATTAAATTGAAGAAAATTAAGAAATTTATTAATGGAAATATTGAGTAAATTGTTTATATTAAATTCTGAAATTAAAAATTTTATTTGTTATAATAAAGAATCTAAAGGTATATTTGTAAATAAATTTTCAAACTCTGCTGTAATTATATTAAAAATTTTAGTACAGTGCAACTTGGATAATTCGAACGTCTTTAATTCGAAATCGTGGTTAATTCGAAGATTTCTCTTAGTCCCTTGAATTTCTTATTAAATCAATGTTAAAAAATCGTGGATAATTCGAAGTTCAACTTCCTTAATTCGAAGGTTTTTATAAAAAATTTCAAACCATAACGACTTTTCGGCGTTTCATCGTTAAGAAATTCGACACGTGACAACTGAAATCTCCTTCCCGCCACTGTTCGACACGTGACACCAGTCGACACGTGACGCTTCAGACGCCATTCGAGCTTCCTGCCGTCACTGTCACCATGACTTTCAGTAAATTCACCACCCGTGTACAAGAATTTAACGTTCGCTGATAAGGTCGCCGTCATTCGCGAGGTGGAAAAAAGTGTGAAGAAGAAATGCCAAATCGCCACGAGTACGGGATAGTGCCGAATTTCGTCGGTACATTGAAGGGCAAACCAACGTAAGTGAAGCTGTTTTCCGTTCACTAAACATGCTTGATGATTTTGCTAACCTTAAGCGACTGAATTCTACAAAACAATCAGACATTGCACAGTTTTTTGAAAAACTATAATTTTCTGTATTGAATGTAATATGTACTGTAGGTTATATAATATAAATCTTATTTTGTTTACATACATATAGTGTTTAAGTCTTTCATACCATGATCTTTTTGAATAAATATTTACTTATTGACAGAATAATCTTTTCAAGCATTCAGTGGACCTGAAATTAAAGTTAAAAGATGTAACTTGTTTAATTCGAAAACTTGGATAATTCGAAGTTTTTTAGTGGTCCCTTCAGCTTCGAATTATCCAAGTTGCACTGTATTAGTTGCATATTTAATAACATCATCATGATTATAAGTAAGCCAATAAAAATCAGGATTAATTTTATTTTGAATAATTTCATGTAATTTATTGAGAAAAATTTGTAAAATAATATTCGATTGCTTTAAAATAGAATTAGCAGTACTACAAATCATTCTAAATTTACCAATTTTATGCATCTTAGGATTTAGAAATAAATCATTTAAATTTCTATTAATTTTAATTTTTTTATATTTAAGTGTTTTAAATTGATCTTTAAATTTTGAAAAACATTTATCCAAATTATTTAAAATAGAATCTTTAGATTTATTAATTAAAAAAAAAAAACCAGATTGATCATGTAATAATTCTTTAATTTTGTTATAATAAAATTGTCTTCAAATGATAGCCAAATTATTGTGTGCTTTATCAATAGTAGTGAAAATTTAATTTTTGTGATAAATAGAAATAGTTTTTTTAATTTTAAGTAAATTAAATTTATGATTTGTAGAACTATTAACTATCATATGATGTATGTTTAATGTTATTAATTTTATTAATTTTAGATATTAAATTAAGTTTTCATTCAACGAAATTTTTATAAGTTATATTTAAAACTGGTTTCCAATATAAAATTATTTATATCTTTAATAAATATATCAATTAATTGTTTAGATGTTTTATTTGTATTTAATCTATAGTTAATTCCTAAATTTAAAAAATCTTTTAAAGTAATATCTTTAATAAAATTTATATCTCCTGTTACAATATGAAAATCCCATTTATATTCACATTGACAATCAGAATTCATATTAGAACTTGAATTAGTTTTATAATTACAAATGAATTTTCGATTTCATATTTATAGATGGGCACTAAACTTATATCTAGAGGAAATTTAGATCTAATATAGGAATTAAGTATTTTGCTTATATTAATTTATATTCAACAAAAAATGTTGAAGTAAAATGAAATAAAATTAATTCTTTAATTTTCTTAGTATCTATATTATAATTTATTTTTGTTAATTAATCTAAACTTAATAATATCTAAAATTAAATGTTGAAGATGAGTATTTTTAATTATATTGAAATCAAAATGTTTTAAGAAATATTTTAATTTGGGTTTATTTAAAAGAAATAAAAAATTTTTCACTAAAAAAATTTTATCTATATTAAAATTATCAAAATTATTTTCTAAAATATTAACAAATTTATTAAAATCAATTTTATTATTAAAATTAAATTGAGGAAATTTAGAATATGCTTTTGTATGTTTTAAATTTAAATTATCTTTTTTAATATTAAACCAATTGTGTCTACATATACAGTCGGACCTCTATTTAACGAACCTCTATTTTGCGAACTTTTCTTTGGAACTAAGAACATTTTGTTAATTTCTTCGTAAAATAACCTCCAAATAGCGAAGTGCATTTTCCATTTAACGAACTTTTTCAATGTATCTTTTTTTTTTTTTTTCCTCCTTGAAAGGTTTTATTATTAATATTCCCATAGAGGAAATGAAAGAAATTTGCATACTGCTGAGGGAAAAAGAAGAAATTAACGATGATGTGCTGATTGATGATTATCTTTCACTTGATTTTGAAATTGAGACGTCGGAAACACTAACTGATATTTTGGACAGCGTGAAAAATAAAAAAAAAAAAAATACAGCAATGAATTGCGATGAAGATGAAGATGATGAAAATGGAAATGATCGTGATGCAGAAATCAAAAAAGCTTCGTATGATGAAATGCCAAAATTATTTGAAACGATCCGACGCGGATTACAATTTGAAGAAAATACTGAAGGGGTTTTTGGTGCATTGCAAAGATGCGAGAAGTACTATGAGCGAAAAAACTTTTTCAAAAAAAAAAACCTCGGACAAAATTTACACACTTTATTAGTAAAAATTAAGTACATATGTGGTAATGTATGCTTTATGTCATTAAAATTATTACTTTTTTTTATTAATATTGAATAATAAAAGGTGAATCTCTATTTAACGAATTTTTTATATAACGAACTTTTTTTCGGGATTAAGCGACTTCGTTAAATAGAGGTCCGACTGTATTATCAATATTATTTAAAACATTAATTTGAAAATAATTTTCATTTAATCCACATGGATAAATTGTATGATATTTAAGCATAAAATAAACTTCCTTAATTAATCTTAAATGCTCATCTTCTATAATGTCTAAAATTTTTATGATCACAGAATCTTGAAAATTATGCATTTGAATATTATATATATATATATATATATATTATTAAAGAAATTTCATATTCATTAACTGAACGTTATTTTTTAATTGTGAAATATTTTAAATGCATTTGGTTTCATCCGTAAACCACCTCCTTCTGACCATTTGCTGCTGCAGCAGCAGTTTTGATTGCTCCCTTTTCGACTGCGCCTTTCTGCTGCACAGCCTTCATCAGCTGCCAGCAATGAACGGAGCCGTTTGAATTGAAAACAGTAGTAGCCAAAGAGCCGCAGTCCCTGCTGCGCAGCAAGTGAGCGAAACTCCACCTTTAGCGATTAAGGAGTTTTGGGGGGAGGGGGAGGATGCAGAACACACAAAACAGACACATATTAACTTATTCATAAGCCTCAATTTTGTGGGAAAATAGGCTAAAAATAGTGCTGTCAATATATAAATAGACATTACTTTTTATTATTATTTTAATCGTTTTAATTTTCTAAAACAGCTATTTAAATTATATATTTATGTGTGATTTTGATTAAAAAAATTTTTTTTCCAAGTCCAGAATAAATATTTAATTCTTTTATGTTTTTTTGTCTTAATTTTCATAAAATTATTTTCAAGATTTACTCTAGGATTGTAATTTATATACGAAACGACAATGGGAATTTCCCCCATATGTTATCGTTCCCATGACACTGAATCACTTGGAGCTGCTTATTGCTGCATTTCTTTATTCAGCATCACACCTGAAACAAGCATGTGGTACGCTGTAAGTAACAATTTCTGATTTAACAGTCTGTATTTCAACATTAGTTCTTTTTAGGATTTACTATTATTTTCAAATAACTCCTTCTAGGAATTGAGAGGTTTTCTGCAAAAATTATAAAATAAAATCCACTTATATAACAGTGAAACGTGTTTTCTTCGTTGAGAAATTGTTTATTACACATTGCACATTTGTAAAACAATATAGCAATTTTGAATAGAAGCTATCATTTTGTTCTTTTTAAATTTAAGCGAATTACTATTAGATTTATACACGTAGATTATAAAAAAAAATATACAAATATATGGTCTCTGATCACGTTGAAATAACTAATTTCCCAATGGAAATAAAGAGAGATAAATTTAATAATTATGCATTAGAATAATGTTTTATTATTATAAACTTCAATTCTTTTTTCGTCAAGAAATACTTTAATATTTAATGTTGTATTCGGTAGAGAAAACTTTCTATTTATTTCATTTCCTAGTGGAACGTTGGATTTGCAATTTCTAGGCAGACATTATTTGTTGACTGATGCTGAAGTAGCATAAATTGCAGGTTATTTAATTCAATCATCTTTATTTTGTAATAAAAGTTTTAAACAACACAAATTTGTCCAACATTGTAAGCAACGAAAACTTTTATTATTATCGAATCTAAATTTCTTTCATTTTCGGATGGCATTCTAATAATAATACAGTCGGACCTCTATTTAACGAAGTCGCTAAATCCCGAAAAAAAGTTCGTTATATGGAAAATTCGGTAAATAGAGATTCCCCTTTTAAAATTACTTTAAACTACATAAAACAGATTTAAAATACATAAGCAATAAATATTATTAAAAAAAGTAATAATTTTAATGACATAAAGCATACATTACCACATGCGTATTTAAATTTTACTAATAAAGTCTGTTAATTTTGTTTTGTTTTTTTCAAAAAATGTTTTCGTTCATAGTATATCTCGCATCTTTGCAATGCACCAAAAACTCGTATTTTCTTCAAATTGTAATCCGCGTCGGATTGTTTCGAATGATTTTAGCATTTCATCATATGAAAGTTTTTTGATTTCTTCATCATGCATTTTCATCTTCATTTTCATTTCCATTTTCATCATCTTCATCTTCATCGCAATTCATTGCTGTATTGTTTTTATTTTTCACACTGTCCAAAATACCCGATTCAGTTAGTGTTTCCGAACTTCAAAATGAAGTGAAAGATAATCATCAATCAGCACATCATCGTTAATTTCTTCTTTTTCCCTCAGCTGTATCCACATTTCTTTCATTTCCTCTAAGTCTTCGTCCTCCGTACTTGCCGAATTATCATTGTTGACAAAGCATCCAGCTTTGATGAAATGCAAAGAATGACAGCGATTGGCGCCTTGTAAAAACATTTCGAGGAAAAAAAAAAAATACCACGAAAACGTTCGTTAAATAGAAAATGCACTTCGCTATTTGGAGGTTATTTTACGAAGAACAAAAAAACCAAAATCAGCATCTGAATCCAAAAAAAATAAAAAAATTCCTTTCTGGTTCGATTATGGGGAGGATTTACGAAGAAATTAGCAAAATGTTCTTGGTTCCAAAGAAAAGTTCGCAAAATATAGAAATTCGCAAAATAGGGGTTCGTTAAATAGAGGTCGACTGTATTTTAATTTCAGCTTTTCTTTTTCATTTTGTTATTAAGTTGGTTTCTGTTATTTCTTTCTTCAGAATCTCATTATTAATTGTGAATAAGTTATTTATTTTCAAATAAAGTATTTTAACAAAAACTAAATGACTTGATTTTTAATTTTCTTGTCTTCTAATTTTAGTGAATATTGTTTGTTGCTAATAAATCTGAAATTCTCTTTGGACGAGATATAGACTATTATTATAAATAAATAAAAAAAAACTTTCTACCAGTTAAGATATTAATTTAGAAATTTATTAGTTAATGTTTTTTTATCAGCTTGGACTGAAATAACATAATATTTTTGTTGGGAGATCTTACTACACATAATTAAAAATAGAAGAAATCAATAAAACTTTTCTTAACAAATTATAGACTTTTAACAATAGAAAGATTATATTTTTCTGAAAATTTTTTTCTAAACAAAATAATAAATACCTTTTAAATTTGAAAAATAATTTAAATAAATATTAGTAGAAAAACATGGGACATATCAATAATGTCCGGAAATAATTTCAGTTGTTCTATGAATAATATGATTAAGTTTCAATTTATTCTAGGTTGAATTAAAGCTGTTCAAGATGTCATGATAAATTGTAATCTCATTTATCTGATGATGAAAAGTGTTTTTAAGAGTATGAAGTTAAAAAATAAATTTTTTAAAAAAAATATTGTCATTGGTATTATATTTAATTCTGAAATATTGTGATTTTCTTTTTTTTTTTTCACTCTTCCGAATTTTCTTTCACTATAGATGTCATCACTTTTTGCAAGATTCACGAACTCCAATGGGTTAAAGAAAGCAAAGTTTTTAGGAGTAGTTAAATGAAAATACAAAAATTATTTGTCATATATATCTCTTTAACCTATGAATTTTAATATTATATCTAATAATTAACAGGTTAATTTTGAAAGTTTTTAAACGAAGTTGAAGGTTCTCTTGAATGTTCTCTGGGTTTTTTTTTTTCTCTTTTCGAATCAAAAAGAATGACGCTTCACAATTTTTATTTCCCTTGATTCTATGAATTCCATGTTCAAGTGATAACAAATAATTTTGCCAAATTTTGGAATTTGGTAAAATATTTAATTTTTTTTTTCCATTTCTATCATATGGGTGAGAATTAATTCGTTTTGTAGTAGAATTTCTGTACCCCCCCCCTCCCCGAGGCCCCAACCCTGCTATTTGCCTGACTCAACAGATATTGATTCACTATTCAGAATTGACAAAGTCTCTTAAAAATGCTATCTGTATTAAGCCTAAATTATTGAATAAGAACAATGCCTTGTTGATGCTGTAAAATAATCAACTTTATTCATTCTCAACCAACAGAAAACTGTCAGAGATATACTGTAACATCAAGTACTGAACTCATGCAGCAGCATCATTTTCAATTCAAAATCATGTCAAAAGAATAAATAATAAAGTAGCATATTTCTTACTAAATTTTTGAAGCAATTCGTTTTTCTTTGAAGTCAATGAACAACATTTAATTCTTTCCCAGCCTTTAGGAATATTGATGCCTGTCTAAGAATATACGACTGTGCTAACTGTTATTCTCATCTTTTTCTTATACTTTTCATTGATTTGCAGACATTTACAGTATATTTAATGATGCTTATATTTGAATCATTGTTTATTATTACTTCATCTTTTCTAATCAATTTACTTTTAGAATAAGTGCTTCTGTGATAGTGTTATGTTAATCAACAATTGTGTAGTCATACAGTAAATTATTTAGTAATACTAAGTATTTGTTGTGTAATGAGATGCCCTTACTGATAAAAACATACTCACTCAATATGTCATTATTTTCAGTTTACATGAAATACACACAAAATAATTATTAAACATAAATATTTTTTCATTTATAATATGATGAAGAGTCCGCGTAACTTCGTTATAGAGTAACTAGGCCATCCCACTGTCTCTCCTGGTAAGTATGAGATAACCCAAGAAGAATCGATTCCAAAAGCGGTTATGGCAAAAAGTGATATTTTATTCCTTTTTGAATGAACTCATTATTTGATAGCGCGCCATTGTTGAGGGACAGAAGCTAAAAAAATGAACATTGAAATTTAAATTATAATCTAGTAGGCTTAAATTAATGAGTTATTTTCTTTTTTTCTCTGACTCTTCTCTAATCGTGCCACACACACACACACACACACACACACACACACAAAGGGAGTGATAAGAAACAATAATTTGAATGTACTCCCCGTGGCCTAATGGATAAGACGTCTGACTTCGGATCAAAAGGTTGCAGGTTCGATTCTCGTCGTGAACGGTTTCATTGTACAGTAGTAATTTTTTCACAGGAAATTAACAATTGCGTCGGATAGACAGAGAAATAAAAGATTTTAGCAATATAGATTTTTATATTTATGTTAATTATTGATTTTACAATGGTCTGAAGAGAAATTTGTTTCTTTATATTTGGAACACCATTTAATTCTTTTTGCAACGTCAAATTCATTTGTTCATTTTCAACAAGAAATAAGTTGTTTTATAAAAGAATTGTGCAGATTCTTTTCGTCATTAATAAACTGAGCCGTTTATTTTGAAAGTGACCTAAGTCTATTTTTGAATTTTTTCTTTTTTGTTAACTGTAGTAACGTGTGCAAAATCCACGTTAGCAGTCATAGACCACATTTTAGACCAATGTATCGCATAGACCAATGTACCACATTAAGCAGTGAGGCACATTGTTATCCTATACGTATATTTTTAATTTTACTGAAACCCAAACTGTTAAATATCTCAATTTAAACATAAATGGACTTAGGTCACTTTGAAAATAAACTGCTCAACTAAAGCTTCATAAATAAAATTTGGCACTCTGTCAATTTGATTTATTTAGATTGAGAAAGTTTCCATTAACTATCAAATTATCACGAATAGGTCACGAATATGAGTTTTGGAAAGAATTTTAGATTACTTTCTTGTCATATATTTTGAAATATGAAGACTAATGGGCAAAGAAAAAAAAATTTCTTGATTTTTTTTTCACGATCTAATTACAGTAAAACCCCGTCATTACGCTCGTCAAGGGATCTTCACCTACAAGCGTAATAAGCGGGATAGCGCTATAGACGGGAAATGATTTATGAGATGGGGAAAGATTTGGTCACCATTTTACAGGAAACATACATGATTCTGCAGTATATATATAGTGCAAATATGAGCTTATTTCCTATTAAAAAGATATTTGATTGTGGTTTACCGTGTGTGTGTGCTACTGTTATGAATTATGACATTTTCAATGGGGTTCAGATAACTATTAACGTCAGTTGATACACCACTAGGAGCAATAGTAATATATTTTCGGAGCAGATTTAGTGCACACTTTACTTTTTAACGTTTGCAACAACCCTTCGCTGCATCGGTAATTGCATCCCTGTTTTTCATTATTGTTCGTAGACTGGACGAGGGAATTTCTAGAGATTCTGCGAAATCCCCCTGACTTAATGTAGAATTCTTGTCATACTTACGGAGAATTTGCAATTTTTCACTTATAGAAAGGGATTTCCGCTTCGACATTTTGCACAACTGTATCACAGACCCACATTTCACAGAGTTCAAAGATTCCCTCCTACCAGGGAAAAAAAAAAAGAATCTTTGCAGTGTTACATTTCTTTTCGATACAAAATTTCCGATATAAAAGAAGCGCTACAAGCGGGATTTGAAGCGTTATAAGAGGGTAAAAGTATACAGAGATATATAGAAAATTCCAGGGACCGAATAAAAAGAGCGTAAAGAACGGGATAGTGCTATAAGCGGGAGCATAATAACGGGGTTTTACTGTAACTATATTAACATAACAGCTACACGTGGCAGCGTTGGCATGTGTTGGGTTTCACAAGTTAAAAAAAAAAAAATTATAGTCAACAGTTCCTTGCAAATGTAAAAATAATAAGAGGTTTTGTTAGCGATGTATAAGAAAAAAAGATTAAATGAGTTTCTAAAATGCAAACAACGCATTAAAAAAAAGATTGTGGCAATAAATTACCGAAGTTTTCCCATGACTCATCACGTGAACACACTAGAATGATTAATGTTTTATTCTTTCTAAGATGAATAAATAATAGTTATGTTTAACTTATTAGGCCAATAAGCATAGCTATGTATTAAGAGAATTTATTAAGGGAATACAGAATACTCGGAATAATGAACATAAATATTTTATCAGCAGCATCAAAAAGTTTTGAAAATGTTCCATCAATTTCTAAATATAAGCATTAAATTAAATGTTTTCAAACCCCACACTTTTTCATAACGTATCTGATAATTTGTACTTTCTCGTATCTTCACAATATTTCGAATTCCATCATCTGGAATTATTTTTTTTTAAGAAGACAATAATTAGAATAAAAACAACAAGATTTCCCATAAAAGAAATCTATACAAATACTACTCAAAAAATGGCTCATGTTTGCTCTAGAAAGTAGATGACATGATTTCAGTTAAATTCGAGATATGTTTAGTATGATTAATGTCCTAATTTTTAAGTTTTAAAAAGTTAAAATGATTCAGGAAAAAGTATTTTTTATTTACATGTTGCTTGTATGACTACTATGGACTATTTTGTTTTGCTGTAGAATGAGAAAGGAAAATAATTATAGCATGAGTGTCTGTAATTACTGAAGAAACAAATAATTCAGAAATCATCAACACTTGCATTCTGAAAAACATATTTTGATATCTTATTACTACTGTAACAATAAGATAATTGCAAAATTGTGGAAGCATCTTCATTGTTAATGTTCTATTCTTTTTGTTATATCGTATTGTTATATTATTTCACCTTTATTAGTTTTATTAACAAAAAGCCGCGCTTTGAGTAGGGTCGCGCACTGTTAAAATCACATCCGAAAATTTGCATTATATATATGTATATATATATATATATATATATTAGTATATATAGTATAGTCTGCTGCGGGATGTTGCAGAACGCATAGTTGGTTAACAAAGCACGACAAGGAAAATTAGGCTTGGTAAAATTAAAATCTTTAAAAGATTTATTGTGGTGGTCATTTAAAATTTCTCTCACACTTATGTACAAATTTTCAAAATAAAATTGTAGCACAATAAAGTTCAGTTCACACTGGTATAATATCGTCTTGATATTTCTCAGTACTAGTAATAGTTATTTTACAATTAGTATAATTTATAATTTCCAATACTTGAAATTATCTTAATAATAATAGCACGCTTCTCAATATTTGTTTGCACTGCTATATTGTATTATAGGTTGAACTTTTCTTTCACTTAAATGTTTCCCTACATTTAATCTTCTAATCATAAATAACGCGAGAGTTCTATTCCTTCTTATTAAAGCACTAACTATTCTACTTATGGCTTTAACACTTTTCACCTCTGTGAATAAACGAAACGGATCTATGGCTTTATTTAATTCACCTATGTGATTAATTCTATCTACACGATTAAATGGCTTTATCACTTTCACCTATGTGAAGTATATCTTTAACCGCACTAAAGATAACGATACTTGAATTACCTTTAATGGCTTTACTAATTTACACCAAGGGTGTTTTAATAATATGAACTCCGGTATTCTACTCAAAAGTTCCTTGCCGATGAAATGTACTTGAAACTGTGGCTTCTTAGTAAGCTGCGTTAACGAATGCGGGGGTTCCCTCCAAAATGGAATTAATAATAAGCTACTCACAGTTCACTGACTTCAATGGCCTTTTACCTATGCGACGGTAAATCCATTTGTTGTAATCGTTCCTCTGCCAGTCTTTGTTCCAAATGTAACGGTATTTCCGGAATCCTCCTTCTTGAACGTGTTTGAAAATGGCGCACTCCTAATCGTCAGCTGATTCCAACTACCCAGGATGCAATGGGATGGCTCCGCTCCTGGATTTCAAATGGCGCTTTTAATTCAGGTTCTCTGAAGGCTTTTACTTCGTAGAAATTTAATTCATGGAATAACTTCTTCCAATAAATTATAATTCAGTTTCTATCCTTCGAATTCGTCTGAATTCCTCTTCTCTATTTCCAGGCTTCAAATTGGCTGGAGAATCACTTCGAACTTTACTTCTTGAATAATTAAATCTTTAGGATTTAATTTACTTCAGCTCCCTTTATCTTCGGGGTAACTTGTAATAATAATTGGAAGTCAGTTAAATTTTCACTCTTCATATAACTGGCTCTGACAATTTGCCACTATGTCAGTTCTCCGTTTCATATCTCGCTTCTAGGTTAGACTGCCTGACGCTAACCTTCCTTTGGTCTGATTGACCTCTCTGACTGACTGACTGACGTAGACAAACTCATTTGCATATTTAAATATCCACGTTGACTCTTTCAACGTTGAGAGGAAAAAAAAAATTCTTTTCAAGCACATTTTGCTTATAATATTTCACTTAAATTAATTAAACTTTAATTTATACTTCAATCTCACAACATATATATATATATACTAGCAGCAAAGCCTGTTGGACGACAGGCATAAAAAAAAATCTGAAAAATCATTTTATTATCAACTATCAAATATAAAGTAAATGTAATTTAAATACTGCGCTAACTTTGAACGAAGCTTCTACGGCAAAAATGGTTTTGAGTTTCGAAGTCAGCGTAAACAACTGAGTAAGTATGCAGAGCCGTTTCTAGGTGTTCTGCCACCCATGGCGAGAACTGAAAAATGCCGCCCCCCTCCCTTTCAAATGCCGCCCCCACCAAAAAAAAAAAAACAATCTTCAATTCAACAACCAAAAAAAAACCGCAATCCAATTTTAAAAACAAAAAAAAAAAAAACGGAATCTGTCCTTCGGCCGCCCTAAAATCTTGCCGCCCTAGGCGGCCGCCTAGTCTTGCCACTATTTGGCCCTGTAAGTATGCCAAATTTCATTAAAATGGATGCAGTGGTAATAAAATTATTTGGTTTTGAACGTATAGTTTGTTAGAATTTCAGTTGTCGAGGTCAGTTCCCAAGACAGACAGCTTATTGTGCTTTAATTCTCTGACAATTTGTAGATTTTTTAATTATCTTTGTTCAAGTAATTTAATAATAATGCATTGTTCCATTACAATATTAAATAATGTAGATGTCATATTGTTTCCTAATCTCTGACAATTGATTTCTATAGCAACCAAACTCACCTTTGTATAATCTAAATTCTGCGCTAACTTGTGAACGAAGCTTCTACGGTAAAAATGGTTTTGAGTTTCAAAATCAGCGTAAAGAACTGAGTAAGTATGCCAAATTTCATTAAAATGGGTGCAGTGGTAACGAAATTATTTGGTTTTGAACGTATGTTTTGTTAGAATTTCAGTGGTTTAGATCTAAAATTTCATGGAACCAACGTGGAATGACAAAATGAACTAATATTTCATCCAGTTTGAGTACCCTTGATTCAATGGTACTATTGAGAACCTTGGATCCATCTTAATAGCTGAATTATATCGAGTTACAGACTGACAGACAGAATAACAGATAGATATACAGACAAACGAAATTAGCAAATTATATAATTTTATATATATATATATATATATGTGTGTGTGTGTGTGTGTGTGTGTGTGTGTGTGTGTGTGTGTGTGTGTGTGTGTTAGGATTGAAGGCATTGAAAAGTGACCAATGTTACGACGCCATAGGATTAGAAATGTTGTTTTGGTTTCGGAACAATTGGCGCTTTTGTTGTGCCTTTCTTATGACTTTTTCCAAGTTTTGAAAAAAAATAATTCTTATAAAATTTACAGCTTTAGGTATTGAAAATATAATTGTACGCTTCTAAGTGGTCATGCAAATTTTGTATGTCTAGCTACTGCAGTTTTCGAATAAAACGGTTCGTAAAATGTGATCTAGTTGGGAATGAAGAAACTCCCTTCGCTCGTCTAAATTAAGTAATTACATCTTCAATAATTGTTAGCAATGAAAAGTATTTTTTCATTTCTTCTGAAATGTCTGCCTTAAAAAAAAAAAAATTTGATCATGAGGAATTTGAAATACAGAGTGACCCAAAAGAAATGTATACACTTTAAAAGAGTTATCTTCAGGCTTTTCAAAGTTGAGCAGAATTTATTAACTGAAAACGAAGTTCTCGAAAAACATTTTTTACCAGTATTATTAAAAAGTTAGGAAAAATATTCCACCAATTTCCAAATATAAATATTGAAGTAAGTTCTATTTGCAGAATATTCTTTTAATTAGTGTGAATGTTAGTTATTTTAATCAAGTATTAAACAAAAAATTCTTCAGCATAAACGAGAATTAATATTGTTTATTTAAATCATAGTTGTACGAGTTTATTAAAAATTGTTTTTGGATGGATTGATAATTAAACAACGCTTATTATGTTAACTCAAAAGTTCAACTAGATTTTGCAACAAACGTTTTGTCGCTGATGTAAGCCTTTTCGCAGATCGTAACATCTGAGTACATGAAGATATAATACTTATTCTTTGTTGATATTTGGACACACAGTCCTCTTCTAATCACTTTGTTTTAAAATCTTCATCTCCTTTTAAAATCAGTTAAATTACATTTTAAATCCATCTTGTCTCTAGGATTATAAAATAAAACATTTAAGAAGCAATAAAAAAAAACAAGACTCCATTTTTATAACAACAGCACGCGGGTATCACATCTAACAACAATGGTTTCTTACAATCAGTTCATGAGTTCGTTTTCCACTATAAAAATTACCACAATCATCACGCAATATACAATTATTAACAATATCAATGTCATTTATCATTATAATTTCTCTTATTTCTTTCAAAAGTAATCTAACTATATTAAAAGACAATATCTGATTCATTCACTCATTCACTGACAGATCAACGCCCAGACCAAACCGTTGGACCTAGAAAGCTGAAATTTTCCACAGAGGTTACCTTTAAGTTGTAGACAAGGAATAAGGCCGGATTTTGCGAAATTCCCACGGGTTCGCGAATAACGAGGGTTTATTGTTGCTTTAAAGTTTTTTTTTTTATTTCCGTAATTATTTCCGTAACTATAATTAGTAGACTTCAAATTTAGCATTTATATAGGTAATTATAATCCTTTTTCTAGAATAAAATTATTTCAGGATTAAATAATTATACCTTTTCTCAGGAACCTTTTTTCAGGATTTTTTCTGAAAGGGTGAAGGTTATGACGTTACAAAATTCAAATAACCTGGAACTATGGGTGTATACTGGGAGGGCGGTGAATGGATGGGCAAACATGATTCAAAAATACTTCTACGAGGTTTTCGAGATAGATATAGATTTGTAATGAGATTAGATCTTTTGAGTTGGTTTTTTTTTTTCGGGAAAGTTCTTTAGTGATCTCGCAATTGCAATTTCTTTATCATCCATATTAGAACATTTGTTTTTTGTAATCCGAGCGAAGAACGGGTCTTTGGCTAGTCTACAATAAGCATAAATTAAGTGCCGTTCCAGCATAGGCTATTATTGCTGAAGGCGCCAGTCTGCCATGAAGCTGATGTGCCGGAACCTGGGTTCGAATCGCTGCTCGGTTTAGATGTTTACTTTGTTTTCTGTATTTGTCTACTTTTTCGTTTTTTCTTTCGCAGTCTGGTATGTTGTATGTTGTAAGACCTGGAATGTGGATGGCGTTAGGAAGGACATCCGGTCGTAAAAACACTGTCAATAATAATCTCGGACAAACGGACAGCTTGTTCAAACAGTGACCTGGAATGAGGAGTGGGAGCACCTAGAGAAAAAGAAGAAGCATTATAGGACATACTTTTTCATAATGTATCTGATGATATTTATTTCCTCGTATACTTACCTTCATTTGTGATTCTTTTTTTATAATTACAATAAAAAACAAGATTCTGAATAACATTCACACATAGATTTACACGCTAATGCCTTCATAGACACATCACTCAAAAAACAGTCTCTATTTATTCTAGCGAGTAAATGACCTGAATTTCCGTTAAAATCGGGACGATTATTTAATGTCCTGTTTTGTACATAAGTTTTGAAAAGTTAATGGTTAGATATACTAGTTTGTATTTGCATGTCGCTTTATAATTGCTGTACTTTGCTACTATCATTTTCTCAGTTATTATATTATCTATTTGTTTTGTAAAAACAGGGAATGTAGATTGTCTATCATTTATTTGTTATATTATTTCAGCTATTTTAAATTAAATACAATAGAGCCCCGATTATCCGCGAGCGGATGATTCGCGGTGCGGATTATCCGCGAGTGCCGCGAAAATTTTTTTAAATTTCGAACCTCAAAAAAACCAATATTAATCCAAGCCAACAACAAGGAAAGCACAATAGGCCCTGCAGTGCGAAGATCAAAAATTACCGACAGGTTTATTGAGCATCGTAATCCTATAGGCCTTCTCGGAATTTGTGGATGCAAACGTAGAACAAAGGTTTCTGCGTTTTTAAAAGTTTTACATATTATGTTTTTTTGTACAATAAAACGTAGTTTTTAATGGTGAAATATTTTTTTTTCGTGTTTACACCTCATTTTTAGTCTCTTTTCGGGTTATCCGCGAAGCCCTTGCCACCCAATCCGCGGATAATCAGGGCTCTACTGTATTTTTTTTTATTTTATGATTTCTATATTTGATTTTAATAGAAATTTACATTCTGCAGTACCACAATAAATGTAGACTTAAGTTTGAACATACCGGGTGATCAAGAAATAACAGGAGGTGTTCGGAGCCCTGTAGCGTGTTATGTACTGGACGAAATATAACAAAATTTGGCCACCGTACACATTAAAGTATGCGGTTTCGATTTGTCAAGAAAAAAAAAATTAGTACCAAACAAAGCCGATAGGGGAAATTCTGGCGCTGCAAGCGCATAATGTGTGAAAAAAGAATACATAACTGCCAATGGAAACTGCCAAAGTAAATAACAGCACACCAAATACCAATGAAAAACGTTTATTATAGCAACCTACAAATTTGGCTCAAGGTGACCACCAGCCTGATGTTTCACTAATTGCATGCGGTACACGAGGTTTTCGAAGATGGCTCGCAGCATATCGGTATTTATTCGTCTGATATGTAACGTTACTTGATCTTTTAAGGTAGGAATATAAGGAACATGTCCTTGATACACAATGCTTTTCAGGTAGCCTCACAACCAGAAATCGCAAGGATTCAGATCAGCGGACCTCGGAGGCCAATTCATGGGAAATGCATGACTAATTACTCTAGCTTCTGTGAAATGTTGCCGCAGGACATCCTTCACCCGACGTCCGATGTGCGGTGGCGCACCATCTTGCATGAAAATGGTAGAATCGATACCTCAACTGCAGCAAAGAAATTGTATTACAAAGTTCTCGAGCATATCGGCATACGTGTCGGAATTGACAGAACAAGTCACTAGTCCATTTCTACCAACTTCTTCATAAAAGTACGGGCCGATAATAAAAACTGACTTTCGGCGAATGTAAGGGGATCTCTTGACCAACGTGTGGGTTTGTATCAGTCCAAATACGGCAGTTGTGTGTGTTAATATCACCGTGCACATGGAAGTGAGCTTCATCGCTCCATAATATCCGCCACGGTCACTCGTCATCCAGTTCCAATCGAGCCAAAAATCTCAAAGCAAACTGTAATCGGGTATTTCCGTCCCCTCGGAGCAATTCTTGAATGGGTGTTATCTTATATGGATAAAATTTCAGGATCTTAGTCAATATCTTCTGCACCGTCGACAACGGGATATCTGTTTGTCGTGATATTAAACGTGCACTGTTGGTACCCTGCTTATTAGCTATCGCCTGATCCTGAACGGCAGTTGCAAATTCTTCAACTTGTTCCTGCTTGATACATTTACGTTCTCAGCCTGGTTACACACCAAGAGTTCCTGTTCTTTCAAATTTTTCAACCATTCTTCGTAAGTTAGTTATGGTCATCGGTCCTCTACGCAACTGTTTTAACCACCGGTATTCACGAAGAGCAGCATTGTTAGTTTCATCCCAGCTTGACGAATAAGGCACGATTACGTAGTGACATCGCCATCGACGGGCGACTTCTTGCAGAAGGACTAGAATTCCTGCAACCCTCCTTTTATCCTCGATATCGTGTCACAAAGTACCCGTATATGCAAATTTCATGATGTATTTTTCGACCGCAGCGCCAGAATTTCCCCTATCGGCGTTGTTTGGTATTAAATTTGTTTTCTTGACAAATCGAAACCGCATACTTTAATGTGTATGGTGGCCAAATTTTGTTCTATTTCGCCCAGTATATAACACGCTACAGGGCTTCGAACACCTCCTGTTATTTCTTGATCATCCGGTATGTTAAGTAAATATCTGCATTATTATCAAATTATGATCATTATGATAACTCAAAATAAAGATTCAAACTTATTTGCAAGAAACTTCACCTTTAGGAGATTAATCCGATTAAAATTTGATCTAACTTATGTTCTTATTTAATAGTTGTGTTAACATAGATCAAATTTCAGTACTAGTACCCCTGTTTAATAACTGTGTTGGTACTAATACTGAAATGACGTAACTTAAATGATTAATATCAAGCCATGTACTTAATGTATTTTGGTGATTGCACAACCATTTTCTCAATCAGATTACAATCTGTATTAATATTGTTCTTAGTTTACGTCAACTTCACAATTCAGCACATTTTTATATAATTCTGATTAGATATTAGAGTTTGTTAATCGATCTTGTAGAACTTTTAACCATATGTCAAAAGAATTCAAAGAATAATATTATTTAATTTGTCGTTTGTTGAACCCTTTTATAAACCACTTTTTAATGAGATAAAAAATATCTGTCCTTAAATAACAGAAAGCGTAATGAAGTAATTGTTAGGATTTTTCACAATTTTTTTCACAAAGGGTTTCGACAACTGAGTTTCTATCCGAATACTGTAGATTTAAATCCTTCAAATTGAAATGTCTCATATCAATATGGGTCAAAACACTATACTGTTAAGTAATTCGAAATAATCCGACTTTAATCAATATTTAAGTCTGATTGCCTACGTTAGATTGAATTTAATGCATTTAAGTCCAGCATTTAAAAAGTTAAAATTATGGGCCAGATCACTATATGTCTAAAGTAATTTATAATATACAGCAATCATCAACATCAAATCTTATATTTAACACTTTAGAATCTAAATATAACTAGGTTTGTGACTTATCTCTTAGTTTAACCTTACATTTACTTACCTTCTTACCTTTACTTGAAAGTCCAACAACTGTAGGTGACTCAACAACATAAAACAATAATTTTAAGAGAATAGTTAAACAGTGGCAATAATACAGGATTTACCATCTCTGTGTTAATGTTTTGTTGAAGACCAAAGCTGTTTTGGTTGAATAACTAAAACGTATTTGGTTGAATAACTAAATTATTTCAAAATGAATTCAAGATATTATTAACTTGAAGACAAGCTAATTAATGCTTTTAGACAGTGTCAAAAGCAAAGCGGCTCCATAATATGCACAATTTGCAAAAACGTGACCACCTCCAATGTGTTTAGAAGGGTCGATATTGGGGGACGTCTATCGCCGTTTTCCTCTTTATCGGAAGCTACCACTTTTGACCCACCAAAATTCCGGTCAGGTAGTGATCCTAGAGTTCTGATTTTTTGGATTTAGGTTACTTTTTGATGCGAACACAATGGTAAAGGTTTCATTCTAATATCTCTAATCGTTTGGCCACTACAGTGTGTGACATCCAGCAAGCATAAAAGCAAGAGCGGTTCCCTAAGTTTTACAGACAAGCTGTAACCTAGGGACTGCTAAAATGAGATGTACAGCAATAGGCTGGACAAAATCAATCAGAGGTAGCAAAATTTTTAAACTAACAAAATAACGTAACAATTCACTACTCCTTATTTTCTTCATAACTTCCAATTCTATATTTCAACCCAATTAAGGGACTTCTTCATGAAGAAAATAAGGAGTAGTGAATTGTTACGTTATTTTGTTATTTTCGAAGACATATGAAAGTTATTATGATGAAAATTTTTAAACGTTTAATAGTAACATCATAAATGGCTTTGGAATCGATATCGAACAGACCGCATAATCTATCGAAGACCTATTCCTGGATGTTCACTAGGATAGAAATTCTGCTTCTAATTGCAAGCCGTCAAACAACAATTACAGCTTGATAACTGAGTTGAAGATCTCTGCATCCAAAGGGACTGCATCGATCAGTCTCTTGGTAAGCTGTATTCCGAAGGCTTCATCAATGTCATCTTTATGCTAGAAGATTCAAAAAGTTGGTGCTCCAAAATGGTTTCCGATGAGCATTCATATGAGAGTGTCATCTCACTAACATCTGTGAAAGATACATGCACGGTGGTATGATAGTATGGCTGTGATAACAATCTAACGTCTTCCCAGGCAGTAATCTGACAGCTGTCGCAATGACATCCTGAACAAATATGTTCCTCCAATTCTCATAGCTATAAGTTCTGATACCGTGTTGAAGGACAGTAATCTCGATCAGGTAGTGTCCGCCTGATTGTCCAGTGTCTTCAGAAGAAACAATCATTCGTATCGAGCTGCCACACAGATCACCTAATCCGATATAGCGTGTTTAGGTTCTCACGAACACATCACAGATCTTAATATGCCTTATCGTAACTTCCAGACGCTCATATCTGCTCTTTTACAGGAATCGCGATTAATCCGGGAAAACGTCATTGCATATCTTATTATCAGCATCAATCATCAATGTAGAGACTGTATTTCAGCTCGAGGACATCAAATATTGATAGAGGGTAGGCCTGGAGCGAACAACCCATTCCTGCTCATCCCACAAATTTTCAATCGGGCTGATTTCCTTGAGCGAGCCACTGCAGCAAGAAAAAGTCATGGTCATGTTCCTCAAACCATCCCACAGTGATGCGGGCCATGTGCACCGGCGCATTATCCTGCTGAAAGTAGCCATCTGCATGAGAATAAACTGTTAACATGTACGGTTGCCTTTGGTCAACTATTGATGTTTAGGTACGCCCAAGCATCCTGACGTGCTTTCAGAGGTTCCAATGGACTCAACGTGTGCCAGGAAAACATCACCCACACCATGACACTGATTCCCCACTGCCCGTACTATTTATGCGCTCAACAGGGGTGCACCTGATAAAGTAGCCGGCAGTGTGTATTCGTAGCAATTATGTCAACGGATAATCAATCATTACTAGTTGCGACCCGTGAAATATTCACGGAAGTAAAACAAATTCAACATTTTTGAAAAACACAAGATTGAAAAAGATGTTCTATGCTAATTTTGTTAGAAGCCATGACTTCCACAACAGCTCATATTTAATTTGAATATCGGCTTATTTGTTAAAATAATATTATAATATTGTTAAAATAAAGAAAAAAATAAAAATTGATTTACCAGTTCGTAGTAGCCAGCGCTGCGGTTTCTCATTATGAAACACAATGGCAACCTGCTGCCCTAAAAGAATAGGTTCGTCGAAATTGAGGCAATATTAACGGAAGTAAAACAAATGACCCATTTTTTAAATATCCTGAAATTTTGAAAAAACACAAGATTGAAAAAGATGTTCTAAGTTCATTTTTTAAAAGCCATGACTTCCGCAATAGCCCACATATAATTTGAATGACTAAGCCAACTTTTGTTAAAATAAAAGAAAATAAAAAAATAATTTACCAGTTTCAACAATAACAATAACGAATGTCCAACAGCCAATACCAATAATCCTGTCTGGGCAACAATGAGGGCATGTGCATCGTCATTATTCCCCACTTCGTTTGATTATTTAGAGAACGGCGACACAGCTGGAATTATATAAAAACCGAGTGTTACAAACTCTCTGATAAATTTTGACGCATGAACTTCATGTATTTCAGCGTAAACTTCATTTATGTGGGAAAAAAAATCACAATACGCTGATAATAATTGTGTAATCGCGATCTGTCGTGGTGAAGTGGAGAGAATAGTAAGGCCCCTTGCACATTACACGATTTCGCCCGCACGGGCAAATTTTTTTAGTCCACTGAAGAAGAGTACGAGACCTTTCACATTGCACGATTTCAACACGGGCACGATTTTTAGTCGTGTTGCAGCCGTCCAGTGCCACTGGAGCCACACGGTTCCCGTATCGACACTCTGCTCAGTGACCTATGGGACCAAGTGAATGCTTTCACACTACACGATTTTAATCGTGCGGGAGTAGCCAGGGGGCGTTGCTTGGTTCTACGCTTTGTTTCAGGTTGTGTATTTGGTTGCTTCTTACTTATGAATATGGAAGGAATTGACGCTAAAGTATGCTACTTTAAACATGGGCTTTACGTCACGACTGACGTGTTCTAACGCTGCACTGTGATTGGTTATTTCGAATTACAAATTTACAAAGACGTACATTTTTGGCCTATTAATAGGATGATTGTCCAGTTTTTATCACAAAATTATCCAGGAAATTTCATTCACATTCATTAGAATTAATTCTATATTTGTAGCTTAACTTCTGAGCAGCAGCGTTTGTTCAGTTATTATAATGATAAAGAGACAAATATAATAATTATAATGTCCAAAAATATAATATTATATATTTGGGTAACAGTTTTAAGTAACTTGCTATAATAAATTTTTTGTGCTTCTCCTTCGATTTTGGATTAATTTCATTAAAATTCCAAAATTTCGATCCCAATGGATAGAATCTACTGAATTGAATTGTTGTCTCCATAAAATTCTTTGGCAGATCCGAAATTTAATTTTTTTTGAAGTATATAACAATTAGAGTAATTATTTAATTTTGTTTTGAAGTATATAA
>JAFIDM010004315.1:40516954-40528568 GCA_023159025.1 Thereuonema tuberculata | reverse complement strand
GGATTGGGCGTCGGTTGTCTTCCACGATGCCCCTCTAACGATCTGCGATCACCTCCGGATTCTAACAGACTTCACTCGAGGTCGGTTGCCTTACGAACCTCTTCTGCTTCTCTTCTATCTCCTGGCCGGAGATCCTCTAGTGGCTGGGATCCACCAAACTGTAACTTCCCTCTAGCTTCGAGTAGCTACCTTTGTCCAGATCTTCTGTCCACGACCTGTTCTTGAACTACCTGCTCCAATTGGAGATCTTCCTAGCTGGGCGGTTGCCCACAGTTGAATTATCAAACGATTCCCTCCTTTCTCCGGGACCGGAGTCTGTTCTGTGGCCTTCGCCACCCGACTGACTGCAAGACGTACTCCTCCTATCTTCGGGACTGGAGATAGTGTTGTGGCTCCTGCTACCCGACCAACTGTCAGACTTCCTTCTAATTTCTCCGAGACTGGAGAACCTGTTGTGGCCTCTGCCACCCGACTGACTGACTTTCCACAGCTCTGCTGCTTGTTTTAAGGCCGTCAGCTGCTTCGTTCCAACCTCCGGACTGGTTAACTTCGAACAGGGGAGCCGGGTTGGACGAGGCGATTCTGGACGCGGGGGAGTGACCAAATCGAACGGTAACAATATTCTTTGTAAAATCAATAAAAACCAATGTTTTTCATTTAATAAATTAATTCAGTTCAGTTCCAGAATATGACCCAACGGCTCTCCCACAAACAACATTACAATTTAAGATCGAAATCACTTGTGTGAGTATTTCATAGAATCTCATTCTGACCTTGGATCCAATAGCAGTAACTTTATTTTACTCGACTATTATTGTCGATATTAATGAAGTTTTTTACTTCAGAATTCGATTTCTTAATTTTGTTTAATCAACTTAGCCTTTAACATTGTCTTTCAATCAAATATGTATCATTGATGATGTCAATGCTAATTTTATGGAAGGATACCTTAATTGCATCTTAATGACCACTGCGATGATGAGTCTTGTCCGTAGAGATAATATTAATTAAAAATATATTACTTACAATTAAGAAGTTAAAGCTTAGAAGGTATTGAGAAGACAAACAATTCTTAGGCTGTAAGTCATCCAAATACATTCAACGTACGGATAGCAAGTTGTAGTTGTAAACAGATTATAAAATATTGTTCACAAAAATGAATTAAAAAAAATAAACGTCAAACTTCTTCCGTTATCATTACCATCACAAAACAAAAATAAATAAAAGGAAAGCCACACAAAGACAATGCAAAGCAAACGGTTAGAGTCATTTTAAAAAAAAACATACAGGGTGTTGCAAAATTCATGTGAAATATTCAAACCACGTGTAGGGGCATGGCTAAGGATCAATATATTCCTATTGAATCAATGTCCGGAAACACCCCATTATGGCGCTAGGTGATCCTAAAGTGAGCTTTTCCGAGAGAACATTAACTTTGCCACACCATCCGTAATGTTTTGTTGTAATATATGTAATATGTTGTAATATTCAAGTATAATTATTTACATGTAATAAATAAAAATAATGTTTATTGTTACTGAAACTAATTATTAAATGATAATTAATTGATACATCCAGGAAGTAAGATGTCAACGAGGTAAGTCATATCTAGACGTATATAACTCCGAACGGACTAATAATTGAGACAAGTCGTAATAATAACAGATGTTCTATGTAAGGAGATCTTTCTATAGGTTATATCTTATCACTATACAAGGTGGGGCAACTTCGCATAGACTTTAGCCCATTGTCCTTTGAGCAAACTTAGGAGCAACATATTTTTATTAGTTTGTTGTACTTAGTTTAGAAATGGTTGATATTTCAATTTTCTTTACTCTACATTTTCCTGATTCATAAAATCTGAAGAGAGAGATGAAGACATGAACCTCACTACCATATTATTTTTGAAAGAGAAATAGTTCTTATCAATTTTTCTTTTGATTTGCCGATTCACATCGTTCGTCGTATTTCCAACTCCAGCAAGGGTGTAACGTTTTTTCATAAAAGCTAAACCAAATTTCGATCGCATTATTTATTTACAAAGAACAGCTATTAATCTGTTTGTTTGTTTTTATAATGACACACAACATCTGGGTTGGTTCCCATTTGTTCATTTTCTATCACTAACAGTTGCTTGATTTTCAAATGAAAGTCACTGAACTCTCACAATTGATGTCAAGGTTCCAAGTTAGCCTTCAAAAATAGATCAAAGAGGAAAAAGAAGATACACGTTCGTATCTCGACCAACTGCGCTCAATAGATTTTGCTCCTAGCCCTATAGTAGGAACATTCTAGTAGAGTAATAAAATTAGTCAAAAATTATGACTAGGTAGGAATGTTTTTGTCACTCCTATTGAAAGCACAAACACTGAGAACACGTAAGGTGGATTCTGAAAAATCCACCTTAATAAGTATAAGAAAATTGATGCTTATGATCACCTGACCAGCTGACCGCCATTTTGGATGAAATATAGCGGCCACAGAGTCTTATTTTTAGACCGTACCTCGGCTTTCTGTCATCCAAATTTCACTTTTTTTTTTAATCGTTTCTTTTTGTACTTTTTTTTCATGTTATCATCAGTTTTGGTCTAACTCTTAAAAGTTTTTCCGGGAAAAGTATAAAAAAAACAAACAAAAAAAACCCTCTTTTTCTTTTTAGCTAAATTTAAATATTTCCGTAATTCATCTGTTTATCTATTTTTCAATTTTTATTTTAAGAACTGAATCTTTGATTCAGCCTCATTTTGTCGCTGTAGAATTATTTTTGCTAAAATTAAGCAGTTTTCGCGAAAACGAGGGTTAGTGATGACAGTCATCAAGGTCCGTGCTGGGTTAATTTATTTTTTAATTAATTTGATTTAATTAATGAATTTCGTAAATTAAATTTATTTTATTTCATTAAGTAATTACTTTTCCAAAAAAAATTATTTTTGCCATCTTCAAAATTACTAATTTGAATGTTAGTGTAGTATCGATTGCGAACTCTTTTAATTTTTTACAAATCTTTATCTGTTTTAAATGATCATTTACCGAAAATTGACTAATGAAACCAAATTAATTAATCAAATAAATTATCCCGTAATCTTAAACATAATGTGACAAGAGATGTTTCCTTTATAACTAGAAAAAACTAACCTCTATCATTAACCTTCGTTGCGGGAAAATGCTAGAAAATATTGCTGCCTGTCACGGAAACATACCTACTACTATTAGCAGAACAATCATTACAAAAAATGATGAATCAAAGATAAAATATTTGTCTCTGTTATATCTGTCACAACAACAAAGTGTTCCCAAGCAGCCATCTTTAATGGTGTTGAGATAAGCATCATAAGGCCAGCCCACGTGATTAAAGGAACATTCTAAAACTTGATATTTCCTTTTTCTGTTTACTTCGTTAAAAGATGTGTTAACCATCGAAGAAAGTTGAAATTACGTCTTTGAGTGCAACACCACAACCCAAATAATAATCACAGTAATGATTAAGTGATCGACATTCCCATTAATATTAATAACCTTTTATTTCTAGGCAATTTAATAATAATGCTAAACAAGATACAACAAAACTCAATTTAAAAAAAAATAAGTTACTTTCGGTTATTTGAAGCCCACTCATTTTGCGCAGGTGCAGAGTCGATATCAGGGTTAAGGGAAATTGATTATTGCGTGTGCAGTTGTGCGGGAAGCCTTTTTAAAATGGATGGATTTCAGAAAACCAGTAATTATTTTAAAAAAATATTTCTTTTAATATACCACGTTTTTAAGACGGACTGAAAAGTATAAAATAATTAGTGTAAAAAGTGTAACGAAAAACGTGGGGCGCTTGCAATAGATATGAGATGGTATGGATGGAGTGTATATGGGTGAAACAGAAAAAAAACAAGTGCTTTTCAAAAAAAAATTAATGTAAAATTTTATGATGCAGTTTTTACCAGTTTCTGAAAGTATTATATTCATATGTGTGGAATATATACAAAATCATATCCAACATAAAAAGTAACTATAAAAATAAAAAAATGGGCTTTCAAAATTGACTTTGATCGAAAAATTGTAACCTCTGTTATAGGACAAAATGTACTCAATTTAGTGTAATTATGTTTCAATCAATATATAATTATTTATATATTAACTTACCTTTAAGATCC
This sequence comes from Thereuonema tuberculata, assembly GCA_023159025.1. Classification (NCBI taxonomy): domain Eukaryota; kingdom Metazoa; phylum Arthropoda; class Chilopoda; order Scutigeromorpha; family Scutigeridae; genus Thereuonema; species Thereuonema tuberculata. The sequence continues at coordinate 40,524,423 of JAFIDM010004315.1, read as the reverse complement.
TTTTTCCAAAATAATAATTTTTTTCTGAATAAAAAAATATTAATTGTAAATAATTATTAAGATAATTTGTAATTTCTATAACTTATAACAAAATCCGTACGTCAATCTCTCCTTATAATACTTTTAGATGATCAATTTTATGATATTCTTGTAAAACAACAAGAGTCTGATTGTTTGCAAACAAGTATAGGCAAATTGCAAGTGTTATTACAAAAAAAAATAGTATTAGTTATTAGTAACAGACGTTACACGGAGTAACAGAGGTTACATGCAGTAAGAGAACTTTAATGCATTTCAAATAATTAATTATGACACATCAAATAATGAAACTTATTTATTTTTCAAGGACTGCAATTGAATAGGGAAACTTGTAGAAGAATCTATCTCCCTTTTGGACTCTTGTTAGCAGTGGTAGATCCATTTGTCGATCTGATCTTCCGTTAGGGAGTTGTTAAGGCGAACACGCATACGCAACGGACAAATGAACTTCTACGGACTTCCGCGTCTTTAGCGTCCATTTGTGACGTGAAATCCCGCACGAGTCCGCGGACGCAAAACACAGAAGCTTTTAAAGTTAACGGACTTCAAAGAGCGGCAAGCAAATCAGATCATTTCTGTGTCAAAATGGGAACCAATCAGAGTGGCGGATACAATCGTTTTTCAGACAGCCAATCACGAAGAACTTACATTCCTCAAACGAGGTAGTCGGCAGTCATCTCCTCGCTCGATTCATGTTTTCTTTCATGCTGTTAACGTACCGTTTCGCCCCTTTACCATTCCCAAAATATGAACACTAGAACATACAAATCGTGGCTCTGTCAATGCTGTCAATATCACACACACACAGTCATATTTTCGCCCCAAAACTACGAAAATCGATTGACTTTAGAGAACTGCTCGCCGCCAAGATGGCGGCGCCAAACCGTACAGCCCCGCGAACACCATCCAGCTTTGCACCAACTTAGTCGGCCGATTTTGCCATCACGAGTTGGTAGATACAGTCTTGAGCCAGTTTTTCAGCGACCAACTTGCCACCAACTTTAGTCCGCCGATTCGAGTTGGTTCTGCACGGGCAACTCGGAAAGTTGGTTGGAAGTCGGTCGGAATTACCCAATCACAGGGCAGCGTTGGAACACGTCAGTCGTGACGTCACGCCCATGGAAGAAATGGCGTCTAAAACGATGTTCGACGATTTGAGTCGAAGACAAGCGGAGACACGATGAATATCAGAGTATCGCGAGTTTCTTTCATGCATAAATAAAGTTTATACTGCAATGCAGTAATTGTACGCGGCAGAATTTATCAAGAGAGGTTTCAAAACCTCGATTTTTTCGGATTTTCCACAGCTGCTGGGGGAAATGCATTGCGTTATGGGATTCCTTCTATCACGGCCGACTCATTTGCGAGGTGGATGATGTGACGGCTGACAAAAAGTTGGCGGTCTCGAAGTCGGCCGACTAAAGTTGGTGCAAAGTTGGATGGTGTTCGCGGGGCTTAAGAAAACAGAAATACGAAGATTTTGGCTAATATAACCCATCAAAGTGTTGAAAAGGTAATGGATTTATAAATATTTATAAATATAAAATTCTCTCACATAGCTCTGAATGATGTAGGTAATCGCGAAATAACTATTTTAAATCGATTTGGAATCGTGTGGGCGATAATAGGGTTCGAGTATAAGACATTTAACATCGCGAAGTAAAGAAAGCTCGGGCAAATCGCGATCTTCGAGATCTTGGATCCGAAAGATCGCGATATAACCGAGCTTCACTGTATTTTCATTTTATTATTCACCAGCAAGCATTGTGATCCAAAGTTTTTAATATCGGACATGTGCTAAAAACTGTCTCTAAAATTGTAAATTATATTCGCGCACGTGACTTAATCATGTAACTGAATTTGCTTAGTTTCTGGGAGACGTAGGAAGTGAATTCACCGTTCTGCCCTATTTTATGGAGTCCAAAAAAAGTCTTAAATGATTCTTCGAATTGCTGGATGAAATCGTAATTTTCTTGAAACAAAAAGTTCTGAATGCTCCGAGTTAAAAGATGGACAGTGGATAAAAGACCTGGTTTTCTCTGTTGACATTACAAGTCATCTAAGTCAACTGAATCTGAAGCTTCAAGACAAAAATCATACAGTTACCTCGCTATTTAATAATATTAATATTCTGAAATAAAAATTATTACTTTGGCGAAAGTAAATAGAAACTTGTATCATTTTGAGAATTTGCAATCTGTATTGGAAATCACGTAAATTGAAATTTTCAGATAATACTCACCAAATTACGTAGCTTACATGTTTACATACACATGTTTAGATATGAATATACATGTTTTTCTGATTTCAAAACTGTGAATTTTGTCTTTTTACTTCTCTGGACGTTGATGTTCAAATTGTTAATGAAAACTTACAAATGGAATTAATTAAAATCAAATGTGAGTCCTTGTTGAAGCAAAAAATATCCAGAAGTTGGGATTCCAAAATTTTGCAATTATTTACATGAGGATCAGTTACCAAAGTGTTGTCTTTTTGTTACGCGTATACTGGCTATGTTCTGGAACACATGTTGATGTGAGCAACTATTTTCTTTAATAAAAAACAAAAAAATTAAGATTAACTATTCAGCATCTATCATTAGTTTTGAAAATTACGTCAGCTCAAGACATTCAATCAAATGACGATGATTTGTTTTCTGGAACTGTGCTTAATTGTCCTCAAAAAAATAATATAACTTACTTAATAAAAAAATTTTTTTGTAATTTTTGTATAATTTCTATTTATTTTATATATGTAAGTAAATACTTTAGAATATTTTCTATTCAGAAAATAACGTTGGTTTTTTTTTTTTGTTTTTTGTTTTTTTCAATTTTGCTAATTTTTTTTAACATTGAAAATATATGGCCCTCGTCCTAATGCAAAATATCCTTTGTGGCCCTTCGTGTAAAACAAGTTTGACATTCCTGCATTCGAAACTAACTTACAGCGGAATAGAAATGAAAATTGAAATGATTTTCTAAAAGTAAATTTGAAGTGAATGATTATGTCCCATCGATATACGTCTGAACTGAGTCGTTTTCATTCAACTGCAATAAACGTTTGATGACTAAAAATGTCTTTCCCATTAAACAGGAAAAAAAAGTCAATTTCATTAGTTATTGACAGGCGTAGGTCACACCTCTATCAAAAAAAAAAAAAGAAAGAAAAGAAAGAATATTCTCACAATTTTAATGATACCTTTGTGTGACTTTTTTTTTTTATTCAACTAAGGTTAACGTAAGATTCGACTTTTCCATTAGTTTATCTGAAAACAAAATCCTTCATGGACTATTTAAATATCTTTAGTCCCACACTCTTTTTTGCAACCGCTGCATCAGAAGTCTTCCATTGTCTGATAACTTCGGTCTAATTGTTTTGAATAGTATTGAATCGATTAGTTTGGTTTTTAGAAACTCAAACATCAAATGTTCCATTTATAGCGAGGCTTTAACAATATAAATAAATCACCACTTAATCATCTTCTCCATTTACAGGATAGTGCATTTCACAGAACAGAACATTTTCAACAGTCTTAATCGCACACTTTTTTCATCTATTTACGCTTAATTTTCTTTGCTTTTCACCATTTTAAGGTCATTCAATAGGTCAACCTACTGAGTTACCAATAGTTTTTTAATCTTTCTGATACTTTTTTTTTTTCTCTTTCTGATGCTTTCTCTTTAATTTTTGCAATATTTTGCTGTTTGTTTTTATTTTTGAAATTTATGTCAGTACTTATACTGACTGAAAGACCGGTTCTTCCTACCGGTTACAAAAAAACAGGTGTCTTGATGTGGATGAGAAAGAAATTGAAATTGTGATTTGTGAGATAACTTTTCCAGTTCGTACAAAGATATAAAATAAAGTTAGATTTAATATGAAGATGAGAGAATATATTCCCACACTTTTCTCCCCTTCTCCACAACTATCACGTTAAACCTTCCCCAGTTAGTAAACAATCAGTACAATAAGAATGTTATATCCTTATTGTGGAACCTGAAAACCTCGTAGAAGTATCGTTCAAAAATATATGCCCCCCCCCCTTCCCCGTTTAAACCCCTTAGGGCTCGATTTCGAAGAAGCATCTTTTCAATTTTGACAAAGAATACTCATGACAACGTTCGTGTTTTCACCTCTAGAGGTTTTGGAGATATGGAAGCCCTTCAAAAATGGTTGCCCCCTCCCCCTCTCTTTTACGCGTATTAGGATCCGAATATCGAAAATTCGTCTAATACGTATCGTTTCGATCTTAACAAAGAACATTCATTAACTTTCGTGTTCACTAAGGAGAGGATGAAGAGATTTATGCACAAAAAATAATTTGGTTCTATTTTTTGCCACCAGGTTACTAGGTGGCGCTATTATGCACAACAATAGTTTATATTTACTGCGTAAATACTGGAAAAAAAAACCCCATTGAAATATTTTAAAAAGTACTTACAAAACAGGGATTTTAATTTCAAATAAATAAGCTTTACATATTGCTAATATTTATTTACAATATATTGAAACTCCAATCATTTCAAAATACATTGATGTTATTCCCTTGTATAAGAGATATGTAGATGATGTTTTTTTTAATTATTAAGAATGAATTCTTGCCTTTATTAATTAAAGATAATGAGAATTTTGATCCCAGATTAAAGTTTACAATGGAAATGGAAAAAGACAGTAAATTAAATTTCTTAAATCTCAATATCAAGAAAATTACCAATAATATTGAAATTTGTTTGTATAGAAAACTTTTTTTAAAGGAAATTTAAAGTGAATGATTATTTCCTATTGATGACGTCTGAACCGAGTCATTTTTATTCAACTGCAATAAACGTTTGATGAATAAAAATATCTTTCCCATTAAACACCGAAAAAAAGTCAATTTCATCAGTTATTGACAGGCGTAGGTCACACCTCTATCAAAAAAAAGAAAAGAAAGAAGAAAGAATATTCTCACAATTTTAATGATGCCTTTGTGTGACTCCTTTTTTTATTCAAATAAAGTTAACGTAAAATTCGACCTTCCTATTAGTTTCTATGAAAAAAAATGCTTCATGAATTTTTTAAAGAGCATTTTTTTACTCCCACACTTTTTTTTTGCAATCCCTGTATCATGGATCTTTCAGTTTTACGACAATAGTATTTCAATTATTAATTAAAGGTTTGGAGACCGCTTTCATTAATATTTCTGAAATTATCGATTTACACACAAGGCACTAAATTTTCTCTCGTATCTTATTTCTTATCTTGGCGCTGTTTCGTTAACGAATCCTCAAAAGGATTTCAGTATTAAGTTACATCAACACTGGTGAGAGATGTCCGTAAGAAAGCAATTCTTGGTAAGTTACTTTTTTATATTTTTTAAAAATTTCTTTTACTCACTTCTCAAAGCTTTTTGGAAAATACACAAGGAATGTTGATGATTTAAAAATGGGAAGCAGCAGGAGAAACGGAGAACTCGGATGAGTTCCTGGGGAGAATGCGGAGGGGCGTTGTTGTCCAATGGGCGGTGGATCGTATATTAAGAGAAGGGTCCATCACGATACGATATTTGCGAGGCCGTGACATGAAGTCTCTTCTGGAATGGCGCCGCATGCTTAATCCGTCAAAGGTTTGAGGGATCCACTGGCTTCCTTCCGGCGAAGTCGGCAAGTACAAACGAAAAGGCGGCCAAGGTACTTGAAGAGTGACACCGCATACATTGTGGACCTGACACCGCATATAGCTTGAGCCAACTCGCTTTACCTGCCCGTCCTACGCCTTCTCGCACACGGTCACCGATTTACATGTAGCTGCCTTGTGACGCACTGCTGCCGACTGCTCTTCGGGGAGCAAAGATATCAAAGACGAAAAGCTTGCAGGGATAAAGACTAGCGTACGAAACGTGAACCCGCATCATCTTTACTGCTCCTCGCCTTTCCATACACCTACTGCTCTTCCTTTTGACGACCGACGCTACATTCGGTGGCGAGACATTTCTTTCTCCTACCATTGCTTCTGGCACATCTCACTTTGTCACTATATCAGGTGCCCACTTTGTTTTTCCCCAATTGAGATTGAATTTCTAATATAGTTTACAACAGGGGTAAAAGTGGAAGGAAGCATTTAATGTCGGAAACAAAATAGACTTCGTGGCCTGATCTCCATGGCCAGACTTCATGGTTGACTTTGTGTAGCGTCGATTAAAGCTTTCTTGAGCCACTCCTGAAGTCATTAAAACACTGCAGAATAGTCTCCGGCGCTGCCGTGCCGGCGTGGTCGTGCGATCTCAGGCGTCGGTCTGCCGTGCGGCCTGTGTGCCGGTACCCGGGTTCAAATCCCTGTCGAGAGCATGGATGTTTCTTCTTTCTTCTTCTGTGTTTCGTCCGTTTCTGCCCTGGGACTTACTATCTCAGGGTTATTTCGGGACGGGATGTGAATCTCGTAGGGAATTTCCTAGCCTCATCCTGACGTTGTCAGGTAGGGCTAGCCCGTGGTCCATAGTTGGCCAAAGTTGATGAAAGGAAGGAAGTCTCCGGCGCTGAGTTGTCAGTGATCAAAGTAAGAAACAAAATAATTACCGGGATTTGGTTTAGAGAGAAACATAGAAATGTTGAAGATAAGCTGTGAGAAAGGAGATACCGAAAGAAGATATAAGGAAGGAAGGAAGAGAGGGAAAAAAAAAAAAGGGTTATGAGAAGTTGGATTCACATCACCATTAGGCTTCAATGGAAGTGCCTAACTTGTGATCCATATTAGGAATTACAATTGTTATGGAAAATACTAATAACTGCTGCGAGATTGTTGCAGAACGCATAGTTGTTTAGCAAAGCACAATAAGAAATTAGGTTTAGTAAAATAAAAATCTGTAAAAGATTTATTATGGTGGTCATTAAAAAAATATTTCACAAACTTTTGTACAATTATTTTTCCACAGTAATATGTAGCACAACAAAGTTCTAAACTTTCAGTTTCAATATCATCTTGATATCTCACTATACTCATAAACAGCTTTTCACAATTAGTGTGATATGTCAGTTCCTATATTTGGAATTAACTTAATAATAGTATAAGCACGCTTCCTAATATTTGATATGCACTGTTATAAAGTATAATTAATCTTTCACTATTAAATGTTTCGCCACATTTAATATACTATTCATTTTAATTAAATCACTAACTATTTTACGAATGGCTTTAGAATTATTCACACATGTGATTTAAAACGAAAATAGGATCTACGTTATTAATGGCTGTATCACTTTCATCTAGTATGAATGATTGCACTAAAGATAACGTCGCTTGTTTCATTTATAATGGCTTACTAGTTTTCACCTAGGATGATTTAATAATAATAATAATGTTATAAAACACAAAGTTCACTGCCGACGAAATTGCTCTTCAAACTCACTACTTGTAGTATTCTGCGTTATCGAACGCGGGTCCCATCCAAAATG
>JAFIDM010004315.1:40482848-40500279 GCA_023159025.1 Thereuonema tuberculata | reverse complement strand
TTGCCGATCATCAGTGGAGAGTAGTGACTATAAAATCCCTAGGTCCAATTACAGAGGTTAGCATTCGGATAGGACGGAAAAGGAATAGGACCTCCAAAAATAAACTAAAAAACAAGAAATACAGAATTCATGATACTATTTTCAAAATCTTCTTGCAAATTTGTGGATATATCAATTATTCTTACATAATTTTCAATAATATTTCTCTTAATTTGTCAGCTGTGTCTTGATTTAAAATTTAAAATATAATCACTCCTAAAATCTTTTCTATAATGTTTCAACCTTATAGATTATTTCCTGTTTTTGGTCAAGGTCATATCTAAAAAAATTTAACTTATTATTACACTCTTCTTCCTTCTTAAAATTCATATCTATATTTTTATTCAATAAACCCCAAAAATTGCCAAACTACCTAACAGTGCCGTACCAAATTATAATGACGTCATCATCATATCTATAATAAGTTACTCGAAAATTTATCTATCTGAAGTCGTATTCTCTTATTAAGATGAAGAGGTAAGAAGAGGTTATTCTTTAAATAATTATGAACTCTAGGAAGGAGATTAGAGAGAGCTTATAAATTAATACCATTAATTCTTCAGTCTGCAGAAGATTTGAAAAATTCAACAAAAAAAGAAGAATAAATTTTGGCTTTACTTTTTCGTGTTTCGAAATTTATTTTCTTTTGTTGTTATTCATTAATCTATTTATTGATATAAGATTATTTATACAAAATAAGCCGTTTTAGCATTCTCTTTTCAAACAAATTATTTACTTAAAGTTAAATAAATAATGAAATAGTTAAATAATTAATTAAATAGTTAAATAAAAGTTTAGTAAATAAGAAAAAACGCAAATTTTCGGAACAAATCTTCGTTTCTTTTTCAAGCTCGAAGACAAACAATAAATAATAAACAAGAAACAAAACGTATATAATTATGCATGTTATCCTATGGGACAATTGATAAACACGTTATAGTAATGACACTAAGTAATGTAAGGTGATAATTAAAAAAAAAAAAGAAACAAGTTATCAACGATAAAAAAATCAAACGCGATAAAGATCAATTAATAAATAAAATCACTGAATTTTGTTGATTGAAAAATATATAAACAATCTTTAGTTATATTATTAGCTGAGACTTTTTTGTCTTAATTTCAACTTTTTGACGTTTTTCCTATCTTTAAAACCTTACCCTGACGTTATTTTTATAGCCTTTGCCACAAACTTTGTACTTTTAAGGGCATTGGAGTAACTATAAATAAGTAACAACAAAGTTGATATCTGTTCACGGGTTTTAGGAAGCGGAGCTTAGAAGTGGGACGTGACCTTAAAGTTGTTTCGTGGATAACTTCCGTAAATTTTGGGTTTTTCAACAAAAACTAAGTTTGACTTCGAATGACTGAATATCAAACTTTATTACTAAAATATTATTAACAAATCTATTAACAAATCTCAAGGTGGTTGACCTTTGGGAAATACACTTCAGCGCTAGATGCGCGTCAGATATTTTTCCTTTCATTTCAACTCCTTCGTATCTTATTTCAATTTTCTGTTTCAATGTAATCAATAAACTTCTTATAGTTTTTCTTTTTGTTTCTTTGCTGTCTTTTTCATCAGCCAATATTTTTACTGTATTATTTAGTGTCATTATTATAACGTGTATTGTATCGTTAGGATAACATGCTTAATTACGTACATTTTGTTTGGTGTGATTCAATCCAGATAGATATATGTTATCTTCTACAGCAGACTACTTCTAACTCTTCACAAAATGCAAAAAAAAAATTTAATTCAATTCCTTAATTTATACAGAATTCTCAATTCTTTTCTACTAAGTTCCGTGGTGGTTTTTCTATTCACTGAAAAATGATTTTACTACTAAATATTGTGAGGAAATGAATGATTTGATTGATTTTAACCCCCCCCCACTCCATTCCATGACCTAGTCCGTAGATTCCAGGATAAATGCAGGAGATATGTTGCCATGACTTCTGAGAGATTAAAAAAAAATCTCAAATCCAGCTGTCTTCTAAATAATAAAGACATTGAATTCATTGCACAATTAAGAAAAATGTTACCTTAACGAGGCCATATTGACGCTACATTTCATAGTAGCTGTTCCAACATTTCTGGAATGTTCTAATTCAGATTGGGTCATGAAGCATATACTATAAAACATTTAACAAAAACACAAATATTTTACGGTTTCATATAAATATTAATAACTACGTTTCTAAGTTCATGTTTCAAACTTCGTCCTCTTGCTAATTTAAACTGAAAAAGTCTCTTCAGTGAACAGATTGCATTCCATTACTTTATGGGGAATAGGATAGTTATATTTTATGGCCTCGGAGACAGATGTCGTTTCTCCTGCGCTTCAAAGTTCGAAGGGGAATCGTCTCGGGTGACTCTCTTGGCGATAATTGTCGTGGGTGAACGACGAAAACGAACCACTTCTTTCATTAAAATTAAAAACTGGAAGATTAAGATTAACAATTAAAGAAAAAAGTTAATGAAAAGGGCCAAGTAAATTTTTTTCTTTGATTAAAGTTCAAAACAGTGAATTAAAATGAAAAGCAAGTTAAACAACAACAAAAAAAATAAGGAATGAGAACAAATTTGTGGGATCATGGATTAAATGCCATATTGTAAGGTATTACAAATGGAAATATCGTGATTGCAGCAACATTTCTTTGTTAATGATGAGAGATTTTTGAACCTTTTTTTAGATAATCATCTTTTTGAGTGGCGTGCACTGTGAGTTCCTGGGTGTTAAGTGAGTGCCCTGTTTCCATGCAATGTACAGCTGAGGCATGTTGTTTGTTACCCTTTTTTAAGGGCCCTTTCGTGTTCCGTTAGGCACAGTTGAAATTTTCTTTTCGTTTCCCCAACATAGACGCATGGTTATGTTTGAGGTTACATTTTAAGCCATACACCACTCCTTGTTTATTCATTAGCCTGTTCCTGTGGTCAATTGGGTTACGCATCTTACTGTGAAACTTTCTGATGTTACTATTGGCTCTGCTGACATAGTTTATTCCAAATGGAGATAGAATGGACTTCAGTTTATTCCATAATTGTAGATGATATGGAATACTTATGTATTTCAATTTTTCCTTTGTGTTCCGTTCCACATTATCGTTCATCTGTTGATGGTGGATCCGTCTGAAAGTTCTTGCAATAATATCCTGTATAAATACCTTTGGATAATTGTTGTTCTGAAATATGCTTTTAATATTTTCCAGTTCCTTGTTTAAGAGAAACTTGTTGGAACAAATGCTGATGACTCGTCTAGTGGCTATTTGAATAGTGTTTCGGATGTATAATTTAAGGTGATCATGGCATCTGATGGATTACAATATACACAACTGTGTATATGCAAGTGTTTAACAAGCTTTTTAAAGCTTGTTCCACCTAACGGAACACGAAAGGGCTCTTAAAAAATGTAACCAACAACATGCCTCAGTGGCCCATTGCATGGAAACAGGGCACTCACTTCATACGCAGGAACCCGTAACGCCACTCAAAAAGATGATTATCAAAGAAAGTTCCATGAATCCCTCATCATTAACAAAAAATATTTGCTACAATCTGGACATTTCCATGTATAATGCCTTACAATATGACAATTAATCCATGATCCTACAATTTTGTTCTCATTCCTTCTTATTTTTTGTTTGTTTTAATTCACTGGTTTTTACTTTAATCAAAGAAAAAAATTTACTTGGCCCTTTTCATTAACTTTTTTTTAAAATTGTTAATCTTAATCTTTCAGTTTTTAATTTTAATGAAAGAAGTGGTTCGTTTTCGTCGTTCACCAACGAAAATTATTGCCAAGAGAGTCACTCGAGAAGATTCCCCTTCGAACTTTGAAGTGCAGGAGAAGTGACATCTGTCTCCGAGGCCATAAAATATAACTACCCTATTCCCCATAAAGTAATGGAATGCAATCTCTTCACTGAAGAGACTTTTTCAGTTTAAATTAAGGCTTATTAGCATAAGGACGAAGTTCGGAACCTGAACTTCGAAACGTAGTTATTAATATTTATGTGAAATCGTTAAATATTTGTGTTTTTGTTAAATGATTAATCAATCTAGATTAAATCTTTAACACATCACGATAAACCATATCATTTCTGAAATCATTTCTGAAATCTATTATTACATGACGAGCAATATTTATCTTAGAGCCGGAATTTTTCTTTTCACTGATTCTAATAATGATCTTCACTTATACAAATAGAACGGTAGTGAAATGTTTCCATGATTAGGGTTTGACAAACATTGATGATCATACATTGCATTCCAAATTTCCTAGTTTCAGTCGGATAAGATATTTTTGATCTAGGTGATTTTTTTTTCAAGATTTAAAACTAACTTGTAATTTTAAAATATGTATCTTTTAAGAGTTGTCATTTTCGATAAAAGCAGAGTTGCTATAAAGAGTGGAAATTGTTATTGCAAATTAACATAAATCAATATTATTTCATTGATAAAGAAAACATATATACACATATGAAAACTGTGTACTTAGATATGAATATGTGAATGTGTGTGTATATGTATGGTGTATGTATATGTATAAGTTATATATGTATATGTGTGTATATGTCAGTGTATATGTCAGTGTATATGTATGTATGTGCATATACATATGTTTGTGTATGTATATGTATAAGTTATATATGTATATGTGTGTATATGTCAGTGTATATGTCAGTGTATATGTATGTATGTGCATATACATATGTTTGTGTATGTATATGTATGTCTTTGTGTGATGTATTTATGTATGTATTTACTGTTTTTAAACATTAATCACAGATTTTTATTAATGTATAACTTCCAAAAATTCAACAACCTTATATACTTAGTTAACTGTTTATGTCAACTTTCCTTATTCAAAAATTTTCATTCTTAAATTGTTAATTAATATATAATCGGCAAATTTTATTCTTTTTACTTTTCTCAAAAATGTAAAACTAATATCTCAAATATATATTATGTATGTATTCAAAGATAGCATCTGTTGATAGGAAGCTATACCAATGCTTCCTAATAGGACTTTGATAAAACCTAACGAAAATAAAATGAATGAATGAATGAAAAAAAAAAAAAAAAACCTACATTAAAAAAAAGATACTGGAATTGGTGAATGATATTTCCTATTTCATGAATATTTCGTTAATTTAGATACCAGGAATTAACTATTATTTTCTAACATCCATCGCAAATTTATTAAGTTCAATAAATTTTAGGCTATTTTTTTTTTTGTTCTGTTCTTCTAATTTTGATCTTTGATTTCGTTTCGTTGTCAATTAGACTTTGCAGACATAAGGACATGTCCTTTACTTTGCAAGAGTAGCAAAGATGTGAAATTGAAAGCATTTTACTCAAGCGAAGATTTTGATTGGAAAACTAGCAAACTTAAGTGTTTACAACAAGGCGGTTCTTTAGTCCCTGCTTCTTCTTCCAGTGAGGTAATTAGAGCTATTATCGGAGCACATTCACAGACTGAATATCAGCATTTCTACACGAGTAAGTACATATCATCAACAATTCATTGTAATGGAATATATTTAAGCTTTAACAATTTTTAAATTTAATGTTGTAAATTTCCTAAAATAAAAATAAAAAAGAAGAAAAATGTGAATACCATCCTCTATTAAGTTAAAACAAACGAATCGATTTAAATGGTTAAGAAAAACTTGTAAATGTATGTTGTTGCAATAAATACAGTAGAATAACATGTCAATAGTTATCATATGTTTATTAGAATAGTTAGTACAACAATTTTTTGAAATTCCATGTTATTTTAAAAGCAATAAATAGTTTAACTATTGATAAAAGACTAAATTATTAATACATCATTTTGTTAAAGTAGGTAAATGTTACATGAACAAAAATGATCGTTTGTAATAAAACATTAGTCTTATTGTTTGGATAAAGGCTGCAAAATACTCAAAAGTCGTATAACATAAGGTTAAAAAAAAAATTCCCATAATGTAAACAAACCATTGCGACCCGGAACATGCTTCTTTTTTTACAAATCTATATATGTAAAAGAAAATATTGCTTTTTCTGGCCAATATTCCTGTGAAACCATAAGACACAGAAATACAAATAAGATGTCGAATGTTAGATGTAATATTGGCGATAGCTACTTTTTATTTTTCATCTATGTCTGTCAACGGGAAGTCACGTGATTTAAGGGCATAATCTAAACCGTTCATTTTAGATGACCAAAATGTAAAGACAAGTTGTTTCTCTCATTGAGATGAACTTTTTACAGGTAGTAGGGTCAATTTTCATGTTATCGCGCAAGGAAACTCATGGGTTTTTTTTTTCTCATTTTGCAAGCCATAAGACTTCCAATAAGGTCTCACTCATGTCTGTCCGACATATAGTTGGGGCTGTGGAGAGGATGATTTGTTTCATCTTCGGCCAATTGCTGTCAGACAGAAAGTGACCGCATATCAGAACTCATATATTTTCAACTTCTAGAAGTCATGAGGGTTCCATTACAGTATCACTCAAGTCTGTCGGACTTATAGTTTGAACTGTAGAGGTAATGACAAATGAACGGACGGACAGACGGATAGAATAAACTTAAGATCGTCCCCCTTTACACTTTTTTTGTACGGAGTTCTAAAAAACTGATTTACAACTATGATTTTAGAACGATGCCCACTATATAATGCTTGTTTATATTGCCTATTAAAACTTGGTGAAAATAAACTGATTGTAAACCAAAAACCAACTTTTAGAAACAGAGGTATTTGTCTTAATGAAACGACAGATAGACAACAGTTATTAATACTATCAGCAATTTGCAAGATTCAAAGTTCCAATTAAAGTTTTCAGCGGAAAAAGTTTAAATGATTACAGTGAGACTTTGATTTATCCTTAAGCTTTCAAATCAGTAAAGGTTTTCTGTCTGCTTTACCTTGTTTAGATTTTCATTTATACCTTAATTTAAAAAAATGCAGTGAAATTAGAATTTGTTCGAGTAATTACAATTACAAATATCGAGTAAGCTTGAATCTTCATGTAGTTACTATTTTTGAAAAATTCCTACTTCCTTCGACGATTAGGAGATGAAGGCAATAACTTACAAAACCTGACAAAATAAATATATAATAATGAAAAGCTAAAGGATTTAATGGATGTTACGATTTATCATATGCAGGGTGATTCATAAAGTACTGGAAAAATAGACCTACAAAGAACGAACATCGAAATATTTTTCTGTCAAATTTGGTGTAAAAAAAATAAGTAAAATAGGACAGGGATTTCCGGATCGAACCTGAGATTCTGAGTCGGATGATGGGGTCCACAGTTTAGCCTTTTTTCTGCCCCTATGAAAAAAAATGGTCTAGTTAGCACCCTTCACAACCGGGAAGCGGAAGAGCAAGGAAAGGGAAGCGAGATTAGAATAGGCTAAGTTAAAGGGAGTATTGACTTCATTGGGTTTATTTCAAACACAAGGAGCCCAGGGGGGGGGGGGGAGTAAATAAAAACAAAGTATAGAGAGTACTTCCAGTACTTTATGAATCACCCAGTATGTACTTGTTCGTGCTTTTACTTTAGAATTTTGTGATAATTCCAGACTCAATGTTATACAGATTTTTTCAGAACCCTGCTCAGAATATCCACACATTCTTACTGGAGAATTTTCCCTCTTTCTATTATTTTCTTCTATGTTGCTTCAAAATTCATATTGTTTGAAGTCTAACTCTTTTCTGCAATTAATTTTGGATCTACTTGAAATGCACAATGTTTAAAATAAAACTTTTTTTAATTATAATTACAAAAATTTTTATTTTTCATTTTGCAGTAGATAGACCTAAAATAGAAGAAGGCTTGAAAAAGGACGAAAATGGTTGTGGTGTGATTAACAAAGACAAATTTGTGACGGATAGCTGCAACGATAGTAGAAAAGCGATTTGTGCTTTTTATCGTAAGTAATTTTCTTTTAAGTATTAGATAGCAAACATAATTTGAAATTCAAAACGAAATCAGAAATACAAATAAACATAAATGCAAGCTAATATTGTATTTTTTTTTTTTAAATTAAATGTTTTTAATTTTGCGAAAAACTTGACAAAAACTTGACTCGTTTCCGCAAAATATCGTTGAAGAATTTTAAACAGATTAATGAAAATGGAAGGAATGTATTTTTGTTTTAATAAAATTAAATGTAGTAAAAAAATACCGAAATAAAAAATAAATAAATAACGAATAAGGAACATTATTAGGTTTAGACCATTAGAGTAAAATTGTAAGCGATCTAAAAATTTGTTGATTTTCTAGCTACAGCAATTTGGCAGAATATGACTAAAGTAGTTTCAAATTTTTGACATCAGTAAACTTGTCCTGTCTGTCCTTACTTTTCTTTTGTTTTGAAACTCACTTTCTAAACAGCTTCACTAACATTTAGCTTCAGTTACGTCTTCAGGAAACAAAAAAAAGTAATCATATACTGTCCTCCCAATGAGAGATGGCCGCCCTGTTTTTGTGAGATCTGCGCATGTATCATCGATTAGTCTGGTCAGGCACTTCCGTCTGATTTTATGACAGGACGCCGCCATTTTGGTAAACGCTTGTTACTTTGCAAAAGAGCATTGTATTTATAAATAATATATATTTATTTATTTATATAAATACTTATTGTTAGCAATTAGTATTGAAATAACGCTAAATAGTCGAGAGAAGTTTTAATTTGGCGTTATCAACATGTCTTTCTCAGTGAAAACAGACTACGTCGTCCATTGTGACAGGAAAACATAATTGATCAGCTGCCGGAAGGGCTGCGCAGTTCAAACTTCCGCCGGCCAACTTTCATTTTGAGAACAATAGTCAGTGCAAAGCGTAATCATCGACGTTGCTCATCTAATTACAATATTTTGAACTTTTCTATTAAGGTCATTAAATTTCATTTGCTTTTCATTTTTTGCTTTTATTGTAAAGGGCACAGACCAGTAAAGAGTCAGAAGTATTTAAGAAGTTGACATTTTTAAGTAAACCATCATCAGGAATCTGGTAAATCCTTAAGTCCCAATGATGGTGAATTAGTGATAGTTAATCCGAATAATATAAAATTTGATAAAAGGCAGAATACAAACATCAGATTAAAAAGCAATTTTCAGTTACTGAAATGCTTACTATTTGTTTCCTGGAAAAAAAAGTTAACTATTCCACTTAATTAGAATTTCAATTAAACTTGAGTAAGATTACAAATTTTTTATATTTCAATGAAAACGTAAACGAACATTCAATAAATATATAAAATCATTTGTGATTTGAAAAATTATAATAAAGCGTTTCGTATCTCTTTTCTTTTTTACAGCTTTGCGAGAACAATTGCTAGAAGAGAGAAAAATTCCTGAACTAGGTATATTTCAAATATTAAATAAACCAATAAGTACTGCGGAGTTTTACATTAAGCATATCTTAAAATTTAAAATTATTTATTGGATGACCAAATACCTGAACTTTTTCTATTACTGTCTCTAACGCTCTGTTTTTGAATATTAATTTCAAAGACAAGTTGAAATTTGAAAGAATCAAATTCTTTACATAAATTTCTACTTAACAACGTACAGCAATGTGAAATATATAACACTTATTTTAGACTTTAGTTTTGTCACTAAAACACTTTATAAAAAATATGAATTTAAATTCCTTACTTATTATAATACAGACTTTTTAAATAAATTTATATTTAGTTAAAAATTTCCATAGTTAAGTTGTTATCAGTCGCATTGTTGTATGTTTTCTTTCTATTAGGTCACAGTCATAGTGAATTGTAAAGTAGCACACTGCTGATAATTATGATGGTGTTATTTTTTTTATGCGCAATAAATAATGTACAACAGGTAAAATCTATAAAAGATTTACTGTAATTTGTAATTACAGGTATGTCGGTTGACAATGATAATACAAGTAAATGTTTCAATATGAAACAATAATAAGGAATGATTTCGATAAGTGTTCTTTTAAATAAATTGAAAGTTCCTTCAATCTGGGAATCAGCTGGGTTTCAATACTTCTTCGTTTCCGTTTCTCAACTTCAACGTTCCTTAAAATATCTATTCGATATTTCCACAAATAATAATTAAATATTTTTATTTCGAGTGAATGGCTTTTTCACCTTACGTTAAATGCTACTTCGCATTAACAGTTGATAAATTAAAATGCAATAATTCACTTGAAGAACGTTCACTGATTTCCAACAATTATTTCCGTTGCACTAATTACATATTCACTCAACTTAAATTTCCAAAACGCACTTCCAATATCTTGGCACACACTACTTTAATTATTCTAATTAAGCAATAATACGCAGCACTAATTATTTCACTGTAATAACTAATTGTTAGTTGAATATATAATTTATCTCACGTTTTAGAGATTCCTTAATCAGTTGCACTTCTACGATGAATCCCGCAAAATGAAAAACAATTATAAATTCTACTTACAGTTGGCTGTCGATTGGCTTCTCACCTCGGTGAAAATCTGCGACGACGATATAATGGCTTTTCATCCTAGGTGAAATCATAGTAGATCACTGCTATGGTGTCTTCTCACTTTCCAATGGCGACGCAATCGTGATTGATTTTCTGTGCCGTTCAAACTTAGCGGTAGATCTGCTCCTCCCAACATGCACTTCGCAATTCGGGTGACGTTAATGCTTCTTATCGTCTGCTCGAACTCAACGGAGAAATTTTCCTTCTTGGTTCTCATTAAACGAATATTATTTCTTAAGATATTTCACTACTGTGTCTAGGTGAATATCTTCTTTATTATCAGTTCTGGGATAACACTTCTCCGTTTAAATTTGCTCAAAGTTCTATTTATTTTGGATTCACCTTCCATCCGGGATACGTGGAGACTTCTCATCTTCTACGGAATTCTTCTTTGAATCCCACACTAATATTGCCAGGAACGTAATTCTTCTTTCCAAATAACTACTAGAACTACTCTTCTTATTTTGGAGTCGCACAATTCTTCTGTGTAAATAATTCTTCCTTTTCATTCGGGTACTCTGCCCCTTAGTCTTCTTACGTACTCTCAGGTTTTATTATTTCACGTAGACGCTCTTTCGTAATCCAATATATCTATCCGCCATTATTGGAATATTTCGCCACAATGTGTCCGTGCGTGTGTCACCTGTGGCATGTTGAGCGCATCTGCTGTCTCCTGACATCTAACCTCGTCTCCAGTTTTTCATCACTCAGTCTCGAGTGCAGACTTCTACTTCTAGTGACGTCTATTCCTTACTGCTATTCCTAACTACTCCCGACTATAGAGAGTCAGCTGCTTATATCGTTTCATGACGCAATAAGCTTCTTCACATGCAAATTTTCTTTGCATAATTTTAAATAATAATAATAATAACTTTAAAAATAAAAGTTTCAAGCAATTAAATTATTAACAATACTTAAATTAATTTTAGTTAAATTTATTTAACTAAAATTCCGTAGAATTCTTCTACATGAATAGTGAAATTTATTGTTACGATGATCAAAAAAATATGAAGAAAATATGTACTACCATCATTATTAGTCATCTAGTAGTCTCAACTGTAAAAAGAAATATTGAAGTAAAAAATTAAAATAAAAAAAGTTGAAATCACTGAATGTATTTTTAAAGAAACTATAACTGATTTAAAAAAGACTGAAGCTGGTGTTAGTTATATAAAAAATTAAATTACGATAGCTGTAGATTATTAGTTACAAATTATAATTAGTATTCCTTAAAAATAAGCAAAGTAAAGATTACAAAAGAATCTGATTTTGATGTAAAAATGTTTTAACAACAGCTCTCTGTATGAGTATTAATCAACACGTGAATAGAAATTGTCTTCCAATAATAAACATGTCTATTTGGTCAATCTCTAAAAATCTAATCTGAGAGTATGACACAATAATTTATAAAGCCATTTGCTTGATTTGGACTTAATTTATATCCTATTTGTAAATTCAACTCTATTTTTTTTTTACAATAAATTTTATTTAAAATAAATATTTTATTAACTTTAACGTGTGGGATGAATATTTCTTTTAACAAAAACTGAATAACAAATAAAAAATAGCGCTCGCATTTAAAACATAACAAAAAATATTGTAGGACGTTTCGATCTACGGAAAACTGCATGATCATCTTAAATACTGCCAAACAAAGAGAGCAAAGATACCAAAGAGAGGATTACAAAGGACTGTTTACAATCCTTTCTTGGGTGTCTTTTATGGTGTCTCTCTGTTAGTGTCTCTTTGATGTCGTCGATGTCTGCTCTCTTTCTTTGACTGTTTTCCAGCTAAAGGGGTGTACGCACTTCTACGTCTATCTCCGTCTCTCGTTAAGTTTCTGTAAGATAATTGCTTTTACGTCTCAGTTTAAGACACAACGGATATCTTGAAATCAACGAACATAAACGTCTCCTCAAACTTAAGGCCAGCCAATCAGATCATGTGTGTGAGCAACATCCAATCACAGAGCACTGACGTATTCCTACAAATTTTGAAGATGGAAAGCAAGTTCGCCGGCGCCATTTTGTTCACCGCTTCGATGGGATCGAAGGTTATTACGAATTAAATATCACATTGAGGAGATTATTTTTCGAAAATAAACAATATTTTTACTGAAATAAATTAATGCTATGCGTCAGAATGTGCAGATGTCACCTTTGTAAAGAGATTTTGCATGAACAATCGAAATGCCGCTAAAAAATTAGAAGAAGAATTTCCGTTTCCTCTTTCGATCTACTTCCGTTTCCGCTTTACTTAACTTGCGACGATTTCGATTGTTCATGCAAAATCTCTTTACAAAGGTGACATCTGCACATTCTGACGCACAGCATTAATTTATTTCAGTAAAAATATTGTTTATTTTAGAAAAATAATCTCCTCAATGTGATATTTAATTCGTAATAATCTTTGATCCCATCGAAGCGGCGAACAAAATGGCGCCGGCCAACTTGCTGTCCATGTTGTAAGAGTACGTCAGTGCTCTGTGAAAGTGTGCGACGATTTTGCCGATGACGGATACAAGACGTTTTCATAACCACAACGGAGACGGACTAGTGCGATCAGCCCTTAAAGATGATATGCAATTTTCCGCAGATCGAAACGTCCTGGTGTATGATAAAATGATTTTTATTATGTTGTTCGGTTTTAAAGAAAATACAGTAAGTTATCAAAACAACTGAGTAATAACTATCCCAAAACCAAAACGCTTTCAATACTAGAAAAAATATTTCGAACCCAATCATAAAATTACATTAGGATGTATTCAATAACACAATATAATAATAACGATGTAAAACTTTATATCGTGATAAAATATATCAATTCTTAACAAATGTTAATGACCAATAATATTTTTATTTAAACATGACTCCAGAAATGATAATTATAATAAATAGAAAACACAACATCTTCATCTTTTCAAAACATTGCTATATTTCGCAGATAAAATATATCTGCGAAATATAGCAATGTTAATATTTTTAATTATTATAAATCTAAGTACCAATATTTAACAAAGCAATGCCAAGTATTTTCGTTTTTTTCAGATAAATTGCGGAATTTTAACTATCCCTGCATTGAGTACATGGGGAAATGTTTCATTTTCTTTGCCGATGAGAAGACGCACGAGGAATCCACAAAAGCATGTAATGATATGGAAGCTCAACTTGCAGATCAAGATGCAAACGATTATTTGTTGACTTTATTTCTTGCTCTCACAATTTTGAAGAATGAAACTTTGAATCAAAAGGAAAAATATTTTATTGGTAAGTATATATTAGTTAGCGTGGGCCCGGTAGCCGAGTGGGTAAGAGCGTTAGGCTGCGAGTTGGAGGTGATGGGTTCGATCACCGACCTCGGCGGAGGGCGGGGAATTTTCCACGCTTCATTCTCCTCCAAACTGGTCCTAGAGGCTACTCAGCCCACTGTAGAATGAATTTTCCACGTTTTATTCTCCTCCAAACGGGTCCTAGAACCTACCCAGCCCTCTGTAGAATGGGGTACCGGGTTTCTTTCCCGGGGTTAAAGGCGGGCGGGCGGGCGGGCCGTCGGGCTGATCACCCGACCTCAACGTAGTCTCTTTGGTCATGAAGCGCCGGGAGCCTTACCTTCCATGACCCCAAAGGCCTGCGTAGTGGGATACTTTAACTTTATATATTAGTTTAGAATATAACTAATCGAAAACTAACTAACTTTCTAATCGAAATCAAAATGACATCGTGTAATCTGGTTGTTGTGCCCTTTGATGCTCATAGCGCAATGAATGCAAAATAGTTGATAATACACGAAAAGAGAAAGGGTTTTTTTCATACTGGTTAGATGAGCTCAAACACAAAATGTTGTACAGAAACGCACTCCAGTTTGTTTTTTCCCTGTATTAAATCGTTGATACTAATCCATACTTTTTGATGAAAGATGTATGACAGAGATACTTTTACTGAATTTCTAAGAAATTCTTGATGTTTTGCCTTGATGTTTTCAGTATATAGAAGATAAAAGAAATTGATCTTTAATTGTTTAATACTCTTTAAGTATTTCAATAGTCTTTTCCTTTTCCTCCTCTCCTAAAGATAGAAGTACATATTAATCTCGTATCTTTAAATATTACGAGTATAAATATTAATTTTATTAAAACTGCTAACGATTAAAAACACATATCCATTAATTAAAAGCATAAAATATATACAACAACGTTTCAAACCCTCATCTTGTTGTTATAGGGTCCTTTCTCAACTATCATGCTCCTAAGTTAAAAATTGATCCTCCGTGTTTGGAGTCGTGAGTAAGAATGACCGTAGATTCGCCAAGGATATAGAATCTCCCCCTGGTGTGGGTGACGATAATGATTATAAAGGAAATAGCTGTCTGCTAGTTATCAAAGACGCTTTTTTTAAAGAACGATTTCATGAAGTGGAAAAAAAAAAAACTTTTTTTCTCTTTTCCTCTCTTTTTTTTTCCCTTTTTCTCTCCCTTTTTTCCGGATATTACAGACCATATTCTATGATATTGGTGGTAGAGAGGTCTTTCTTACCGACGACTCCAAACACGGAGGATCAATTTTTAACTTGGGAGCAATACTTGATAAAGGACCCTATAACAACAAGATGAGGGTTTGAAACGTTGTTGTATATATTTTATGCTTTTAATTAATGGATATGTGTTTTTAATCGTTAGCAGTTTTAATTATTGTAACAATACGTTAAACGGGTTTTAATTATTAATTTTATTTTTTGTTTTATATTTCTTTTTTATACTATAAAAAGGTCATTTCGTAATGATGTAATGTGAAATAGAATTTCAAGCGCTTCATGCAATCCATTTTATTTTCATTCAGTTATCTATTATAATTATCTCTAAATTTTGAAGAACTTCATCAAATGTATTATAATTGGAATGGAAAACAATTATTTTGGTATCCTCTTATTTTGGTAACATTATTTTTAGGATACCAAAAGGCTTTTAAGAGTAAATCTGATGCATTCCAAAAACAAATAAAAATTAGAAAGAACAAACAAAAATTATTGCTTTTTATTCATAAAATGTACTGAAGGCCGTGCCGGCGTGGCCGAGCGGTCTAGACGGCGGTCTACCGTGTGGCCTGGATTCGAATCCCGGCGAGGGCATGGCTGTTTCTTTCCTCTTCTGTTTCTCTCCTGCAACTTACTATTTCAGGGTTATTCTGGTCGAGATGAGAATCTCGTTCCCCTTTGACTATTCTAGCCTCCTCCTGACGTTGTTGGGTCAGGCTAGCGCATGGTCCGTAGTTGGCCGATCCACATACAAAAAAAAATGTACTGAAATTGTAATCAATTTAAAAGAATGCCAAAGTAATAGATGCCAAAGTGCATCTCGATCACACTTTTCTCTTACATTTAATTGATCCTGCATCGATCAACTGTCGAGTTGAAACTTTACTGAAGAATATACAATAATCTTCTTCACACATTACCTTAGGATGATGGCTGTTGAAGAAAATTGTCATTGTTTCAAGTAAGAAATAAGATGTTCGATTCTGTAACACAATCAGCATCAAAGTTAATAATATAGTAAGAATCAAAGTTAACACTTTCAGAATTTTTTTAAAAAGGGCCTTCAATATCTGCTGCAACAAGAAGATGCCAAAAAGGGAGGGAAGATTCTTATTTATTATTACAAGGAAATGTAACTAAGAAAGCTTTCTTAAAAGCGAAATAAAACTCCTCGGAAGAACGAAAGAGATAATAATTCATTCAAGAAAAAAGAAAGAATCATTCAATCCTTCATAAGGACTTCAATACAAATGATAAAAGTAATTAACTATATTCTCGATGTTTCCACACCAAATCAAGGTAATCATAAAAGCCACAACACATCAATTTGAATAAACTAATCACAAGAAACGATGAAGGGTTAGTTATTACATTTCTTGTAAAAGTTGTAAAATGGATTAAGATTAAGCCTTAACCACCCACAATTTAAAGAAGCTTTTGAAGAAGAAAAAAAAAACACACAAAACTTTTAGAAGAAAAAAACGAAGAAAATAATAAAAAAAAAAAATTAAGCCCTTTTTAATGAAAAGCCACAAACTAAAATTCTAATATTTCATCAAAGAATTCGATAAAAATTATTTCATTATCCATAGTGAATCACAAAGATATTGTAGCTCTCTCCAATAGCATTGATTTATCTAATCACGTGATCAAGCGCAGTCGTTCAAAGAAATCATTAACGAAAGACAATGGATCGAAATAAAATATTTTTAATCTTAAACAACAACAATTTTGATTAATTCAAGAAAAACCTACATCTTACGGAAATGCCTGACAAAGACAGTGAAGAAGATGGTTAATATAAAGTTAATTGGCAACCTTTTTTTTTCCACTTTCTTTAAAATTTCCTTTAATAAAACAAAATAAGTTCTAGATATTTCTCTGTTGGCGTCATTGACAACATGAATGGCATTCAGCTTTGTCCACCTCTTGGTCTATTGAAGATGAAGAATAGAATAGATATCATCATCTTTATATAAAAGAAGAAGTTCATGAAATAAGAGCTTTGGATGACGTAATTTCTTTATGGATTGAGGTTTCCAGGACGTAACAGCGCCATCTATTGCTAAGATTCGTAACTGAAATCTTATAAACATTACGACAACTTTCTGGGTTTTGTAGTTTTTACAATTACAAATACATTTCTACAGTATTATTATTATTATTTTAATAATTTTATGGTTTTTTTTTTTAAGATTATTTTATTGAAATTCTTTTCTTATTAATTGTTGAGTTCACTTTGATTACGTCATGACTGATGACGTTTATTCCAGACAAAATCGATCGCTACGTAATGACCATACATGGCACGGGTGCCCATGCCGGGGGGGTCATTGAAATCTGCGCCATTGAATTTTTTTTTTTTTTTT
>JAFIDM010004315.1:40446891-40482748 GCA_023159025.1 Thereuonema tuberculata | reverse complement strand
TGTTTTGTTTTTTTTTTGGTTGACATTTCAATTTTGAGGAGGGGGGTTGAAAGAAATTAAAAAGAATGTGGAGGGGGGGGTGAGCCATAAGGTCTAGGGGGAGGTGGGCACCTCTGTATATGGCATACCCCTTTTTTTGCAAAATATTATAGTACAGAAAAATATTGTCTATTTGATCTCCTATGTCATTAAACAGTTTGATGAATGCTAAATGGAACATCCTTTTGTAAATATGAATTGGTTATATTTGATGTGATAGCATCGCCTTTATCATACGATTAGTCATCGCGTAATTATATAATCATACATACTCAATGAAGATCATATGAAATACAATTTTTTAAAATCAATCGAATTAAGATTGTTTGAAAGATTGTGTATTTATATAATCATTTATGCTTATAAACAAAATATCGTTTCCCGTAACTATTTGAGTGAGAATTTCTTAGAATTTAATGTTTGCAGCATTTATGTGGAAAAATACACAAACCCTTTCACAAAAATACAGAAAATTCTGAGGAAGTTTCGATGCTTCACTCAAATACAAACCATTTTTATAGATAAAGTCTATTCTAAATCTCTAAATTTCTCTTTTTTTTTTTAAGGATACAAGTACAAAGAAAATGACGACTGGGAAAAGTTCATAGAAAAGAAAAACATTGAAGAAATATTTGCCAGAAAAGATTGGGGAAATAAGAAAGAAGATAAGAATATCAACAAAAAAGAACAGTGTTTTGCTTTACAAAAGAAAGATAGATACATGTTGGATACGATAGACTGCAATGAAAAACTGTCCTATATTTGCTCGGGAGTCCCATGTAAGTAAATGTTCATTTTGACTAGTGAATAATTTCTATTACTGAAAATTGTTTTATTGGTAACAACATTAAACAAAGTGTGACAGCTTTCAAAATAGCAATAGAATAATGTCTTTCATTATTTAGTCCGTCTCAGATTTCTGTGAAGTATTGGCTGATTTCTAACAATTCAGGACTTTATTTTTGCTAACTAATGATAAATTCTATTATGTTGCCTCAACAAGGAACTTTACTTAAAACTATTCATTTTCATGGTGATCAAATAAAAAGGTACTACCATAATAGTCTTCTTCTGTTTCTTTGGCACTACAGCCCTTGGTGGGCCTTGGCCTCCTCAACAATCTTCCTCCATATCCTTCGGTTCTCAGCTTTCATCTTCCATCCTCAGATCTCCATCACCTTAAGATCAGCCAGCACATTGTCCAGCCAACTGTTTCTTGGTCTGCCTCTCCTTCTGGTGGAATGCAATCTAGCATTCATAATACGTTTGGGTATTCTATTATCTTCCATCCTTTCCAAATGTCCTAGCCAACGTATTCTCTGTGATTTAATGAATTTCCCTATATCCTTTCCTTGAATAAGCTCTTGCAATTCATGATTATATCTTACTCTCCAACCTTCTGTCTCTCTCATAGGCCCATAAATTTTTCGCAGGAGTTTTCTTTCGAAAGTCCTAAGTTTGTAAATATCTGCTTCCTTCATTGTCCACATTTCAGATCCATATGTGACAACAGGTCTCACTAGAGTATAGTACACCTTTAGTTTTGTATTTCTTTTAATTAGGGAATTCTTAAATACCTTTGAGTTCGCATAAAGGGCCCTATTTCCTGATAGTATCCTTTCGTGTATACATTGTCTCATATTATTATCGTTGGTTAGAAGGACCCCTAAATAATGGAAGTAATTGATTGCTTTAAAGCAATTATTATGTGTCTTCAAGTCACACTACCATAATCGTCGTACACAAAAAATTAAACAGACTACAGATTAATTTGTAATTCACAGTAATTTTTCCAAATAAACTATTTAATGGTTCCAACAATCGAAGCAGATCATAATTTCTAGATTGAATGACACAAATGATAGTCAGCATCAGAAGGTTTTCATAGAACCACATACGAAAACCTGGGACGAAATTAAAATATGGTATCTTTTAGGTTGTAATTCCTTAAGAAGTTCTGGCAGTAATTGAAGTCTGACAATTCAAATGAAAAATATTTAAATTTACTACAGGAAATGAAAGAATGAAATGTATAAAAAAATAAAAGGGGAGATCCGTGTATTATGGACCATCGTGTAATACGGACTTAGTTGAAATTTATCTGTTCACCACTCGATGGCAGAACCATCCCATTGCCTTTAGTGAATATTATTGTTATCCAACGCAGGAGGTGACTTTTACTTGTGTGCCTTCATTTGGACGAGTATTAAATTGTGTTTTCCGTTTTATATGATCATGGATGTAACAGGTATGTTAGAATGAATGTATTACTTTCTGCTGTTAGGTAATTTTAATCTAATTTTCATGTTAATAGTAGCAAATGTACTTATTTTCTTCACAATCCAGATTGTGTTTTATGCGCGCTATTTTGAATAGCGATATGTGATTGGAAACAATAGAGAGTTTTGCCCAGTCCGCTATTCTATACGGTAGCGCTAAATGTATGTATGTATGTATGTATGTTTATAGGGATATGCTTTAAAACGCACTTCCTGTTCAGACAGGATACCCTAAGGATTTATTAGAGTTTCTCTCTTAATCCAAGCAAGTTTTAAGAAGTTTTTAATTTTATTCAGATCTAATTTTCCCTTGAATCCTAATATGTGATCCAGTAATTCATCCTCTTCCCAGTTATTTGGGTTTATGTTAATATTTTTTAAGAGTTCGGTTCTCTCTTTTCCGAAGCATGGACATCTTAAGATGAAATGTTTTGGAGATTCCTCTTCATTTTTATCGCAATTTAAACATATTGGCTCCTTTTCAGACCATTTTTTTGTTCTTTTATTTAGCGCCAATGATCCCGTTCTGCACTGGAAAAGTAAAGAACTTCCATAGGAATTATCATAAATATCCTGATATAGGGGAGCCCTTTTATTTTTAAACCCTAATGGTAAAGTTTTGTATTTATTAATAGAATCAACGAATAGTTCTAATTCTGTGCTTTTTACACATTTATTAATAAGATGGTGCCATTTTTTTCCGATTCAATGTTTATTCTAATTTCTTCTGTTTCATAATATTCTGCTAAATATTCTAATTTATCTACCCATTTGCTTTTTTCTGTTGTATTTTCAAACACCTTTCTAGACCATTTATTTTTGTTCATGAAAGTCAACCTCCCCAGATATTTTAATTTGCTTGAAGCTTCTCTGCTAAAGAACGATGACCACCCCATTTCACTTTGAACTGCCGTAGTAGGTGTCAAATTGTTCCCTCCTATTAGTTTTCTTCCAAATGTGTTTTGGATATTTGTCAATTTTTGAAGTTCGGTTTCTGTATTAATTATAGTTTCGTTACCATATGTTAGAACAGGCACAGCCAATGATTTCCATAGTATTCTACCTAGTTCTACTTTATTGTAGCTTTTATTACATATGCTCCTTATCCATCCACTTAGTTTATTTGCTTTAGCTATTGTGTTGTTTGTATGTTTTTTAAAGATTTGTCCCTCATTTGTTATTAATATTCCTAGGTATTGGTATTCATTGGTTTCTTTAATTTCCCGATTATTAATTTGCCAGTAGTTTTTCTCAACTACATTAAAATTTATTACTTCGCTTTTGTTGCAATTGAATTCCATTTGAAAATCTTTTGCGAAGCTTCCTGCCGTACTTAGTAGGCTCTGTAAATCCTTTTTATTATCTGAGAATAGAACAATGTCATCCGCAAACAATAAGCCTGGCAGGGTTTCATTTCCAACTGGGATACCCAAGTTGCTCTTTTCGAGTCTAAACGTTAATTCACTCATTATTATGTTGAATAGTTTTGGTGACAAAGTACACCCTTGTTTCATTCCTATTTCCGATTGTATCCAATTTGATTCCCAATTATGGAGTTTGTATTTCAACTTGCTGTCTTTATAAATATTTTGAATCAATCTGATAAATTTGCCATCAAGATTTTTCTTTTGTAATATGCTCCAGAGCCCTTCTCTACTTACCGTATCATAAGCTTTTTTGATATCCAAGAAGGCAATATAAAGCGGTTTTTTTGAATTTTTATATTTATCTATGGTTTCAGTGAGTACAAATAAATTGTCTGAAGCTCTTCTAACTTTTCTGAATCCATTCTGTAATTCTCCTAATATATTGTTGTTTTCCATTATTGTATCCAATCTGTTGGTTAGTATTTTGGTGAACAGTTTACAGAGATTACTAATGATCGTTATAGGTCTATAGTTTTCCAATTTTTCCAGTTCCTTTTTTTGTCCTTTATGGATTAATTTTACTTCGCTTTGTTTCCATTCCTGTGGAATGATTTCTGTTTCTATTATTTTGTTATATAATATTTTAATCCATTTGTTTAGTTTTTCTCCTCCATATTTAATGAATTCATTAGCTATTAGGTCTAGTCCAGTTGCTTTATTGTTTTTTAAATCTTTTATGTTTTGTTATAACTCTTTTATACTTATTTTTATTGAATTGCAATTACTTATTGAATTGCAACATGACTGGTATTCTGCGCATGCGTCACTGTCCCGTAGAGTGATATGTTAACTTTCCTCGAATAGCGTATCGCTTTACGGTAGGAAACATGAGTTCCGATAAACCTTAGAGAATTAGATTAAATATGAATGACGACTTGATACTCTTGCGCGAAGTTTCATTTCATTTTCAATTCATTTTCAATTACTGCTGGTAAATTTAAGCCATCTGCTAGTCGCTGTATATCGTTTTTTTCGAAACGGAAATACAATCGACAATCCTCATCATTCATTTCATTTAAACTGAACTTTGGAAGTTCCTCTTCTCGAACCTGAATGTTTCTTTCTCTCAGGATATTGTGTTATACTAGATCCTAAAATATATCATCGTCAATGCCTCCAAATGCAGCGATCTGAAGTATGTCTTCCATCTTGTTTATTAGCTTGCCGTGTCCACTGACACGTTATGGCAAAAACTCTCTTCATGACAGAGCCCGCTATTATAGTTACCGTATTCGTTCACGTGACATTTGTGTTTCCCGTATATAAATCACGTTAAGGCAAAAACACTCTAATGTTGCTCCGTCCATGCGTGTAATATGAACCGTGCGCTGTTATGTAATATGGACCATTGGTTGCTAAGCATATTAATATGAGCCTGAAGCTTGTTTTATTTAACATTTTAAACGAAAAGCACAAATTAGGGCTTGCTTAAAGTAATTCAAGTCATACACTTTTTATGATTTAAATTTTTCAAAATTCGACCCGTAAAGGGGGTAAAGAGGAGCAAATTTTAAAATCACCATATCTCATAAACCAATCCAAATAAAATCGTGAAACTTCACATGCCTACAGTGACTACTGTTTAGTGCATTATAATGAAAGCTTGTTTGTAAAAATTATTTTAATTAATTTCTTGTTATGTTTTGTTTTTGGTTTAGTTGGTCCATATACACGACCGCATGTGTAATATGGACCACCGACACGAAAATTAAAAAAAAATATTTCCTGCAATTATTAATAGTTACCAGAGAACTTTACCACGTTTGAACCATGTAGCTATACAATTGTTATGAGCAGAAAAAAATTAAATCTTTTTATGTTAATAATTTAAGTTTTATGAGCATTCCTGCTTAGGGGGTCCGTAATACACGGTACATTTACAAATCTGATATTCCGGCACATTTGTGATACGAAATTTAACAATTCATTTGTAATAAGACGTTTCATTTGTAATTATGTAAATAATTTTTCCGAAAGTCAAAAGATTTTTTTTATTATTTTTATGATTTAAAAATAAAACAGGAAACACTTTTAGATTTTGATGCAAAATTTAACATCCATCTTAATAGTACTACTAAAAGAAAAAATGAGAATACACTTTTGTTCTAAAATGAATTTAAAACTTTAAAGACGTTGCATGTTTTATCGCCTCGTTTGATGAAAGCCACTGAAAGCAGTGGCCGAAACATGTAACGCAATTTATAATCAGTTGCTGATAAAGTTATCATAATGCGAACTTTCAATTGATTTTTTAATGAATGTTTTAAGCTTCTAATTGACTATTAATTTCCCACCCACCCCCGCTCCCTTAGGCCGCGCGGTTGGCGATGTCGCTAAGACACTGGCCTGTCACCTCTGAGTCCCGAGTTCGGTTCTCATGTGGGTTACG
This sequence comes from Thereuonema tuberculata, assembly GCA_023159025.1. Taxonomy (NCBI): domain Eukaryota; kingdom Metazoa; phylum Arthropoda; class Chilopoda; order Scutigeromorpha; family Scutigeridae; genus Thereuonema; species Thereuonema tuberculata. The sequence continues at coordinate 40,476,614 of JAFIDM010004315.1, read as the reverse complement.
TTGATGGTGGCGATCAACGCTGGTCAGGTTTTCCCGGGGTTCTCCCATTTCCCCTGCACTTCTCACACCATCCTTTCTCTCCGTCTATCCTTCTTTCCGTGGGATAGTACAAAAGATCTTTCAGGTCGACGTAATCGGCAGTCATGCCACCCACTTTCAATGAATCTAATCTAATCTAACCCCCCTCCCTTACAAATTTAAATGTTTGATTTTTTTTTATCAAACTATAAGAACTCTTTTTTTATCAAACTTTTATTCAGGTGCTGTTTTTCTTTTCCTTTATTACTTGTTTCGCAGCACGTTAAGCTTATTTTTAATATAAGATCTTATAAATGAAATTACAATTTAAAGGCAACTGCAATTTAGAATCTTTCCCTTGAAATTAATGAATATTGCAAAGGATTCCTGTGCAAAGTCATCGGTTAGAAATTTTTGTTTCAAAAAGTACTGAGAATCGTTGCTGCCCGAAAAGAATTACAAAATGTCAATTTTTGGTAACTGTTAAAAAAAATGTTATGTTATCAACTGGAAAATGACAAATATAAAATATCAACAATTATTAACTGTCCCGTAGTCGGAGAACAAAGAGATTAAAATATTTTGTTTTAACCAATAAATGAATGAAACCATAAACATTATAGGCTGAAAGATTCAGTTTAGTCGCCGAATTTATGATGTTTTAACAATTAAAATATTATATTTGTTTTTTGCAGTTCGGAGTAAATACGAGACCGAAAATGCTTTTATTTTGGAATTTTATAGCGCTGAAAGTTAATAACTTTTCAGCCTTTTGTGACAATTCAGCATCTTCAAGACAATGTTTTTTTTAATCAAACGAAGAAATTCTTGTAAATTGTAAAAGAAAAAGAAAAAAAAAAAGAAAAAAAAAAACTCTCAAAGCAATAGTAATTAATCTTTTTTATTTTTTATAAATTTGTCTATTACATATAATATAAATTCTCAGAAATGGCTGACGTAGGGATTTTTTTTTTATTCCTCTAGCTGGATTGGAACTGATAAAAAAAATATAAAATACTTTTATTTACTAGGTGTATCCGTTTAGTGAGAACCTGTTCAGCATTCAGAGCTTTTTTTGAGAACTGGAAGTTGAGTTGAAAACCAAAATAGTAGTGTTTGTATTTTAAGTTGAACCGAGAATAAACATTGTACAAAATTTTAAAGCAATCAATCCAGTCCGTTGTTTTCAATGTTAAATGGTTCCATTTCTCTTAAGATTTTATCTCGAATTTAGTCTTCTGAGAAGAAAAGACTTCTAATCCCGGTTTGTCCGTCCGTCTGTGGACAAGTATCATTAAAATCTCATTAAATTATCATTAAGCACAACAATCACAACAATCGCAACAATTGCGGCTTTTGCATTCGCAACAATCACATTTATAATAAGGAAATTAAAGCAATATCAATTATATTTTCTTAAACGTATCAGAAGACGTTGCGAAGCATTGTGATTGGTTTACTAATCGCTATCCCTACCTTCTTGTTCTTAACATTTGAATGTTTACTGATGACTAATGTTTCTGCGTCTAAGTCAGCTTTTTAAATTCATGTATCATATATCAAGACATTTATTTTTAATATCTTTTTTTAGGCATTTATAAAATTCTAAATCTTTCAATTAAAAACTTGAGATGCAAATTAAATTAGACTTAAATAACCTTCAGAAGTCTAGTTTATATTGCAGCTCAAGGTGATCATTCCATTTGATTGGTGAAAAATTAATAATATTTTATTAATAATATTTTATTTACATTGAAGCTATTTTGTTAAGATTGTATCAATATCTTTTCAGTTTGTGAGCATCCACCAGATCCACAAGATAATAACACCATTCGATTGTTTGAACCTCAGTCATCGCAACTGAAAGGGGATCAAAAAACCTACCAATGTGAAAATGGGTACTTTTTTGAAGGAATTAATGAAACCTCCATTACTTTAACTTGCCAAGGTGAGGAACCAAAGTGGGATAAAGAACTACCACGTTGTGTTACTAATGGAACATCCATAGAAGGTAAATAACATGTGATCAGACAGAAATATCCTCAACATATTTTCAATCTAATTCATTTACTATATTTTTTTTATTTGAATTAACTTAATTTACTCCTCTTATTTTCTAATTAGAGTTAGAATTTCCTGTTGCGTTGCCGCTGTTATGACGTTTTCTTGCTTTGTTGTATAAGTTTTTTTGCCAATTATTATGATATTTGATATGCTTTTATTTACAATTTCTTATAATATATGACTTACTCCTTTGCTGATCTTAAGTTTCCTATGAAAATTCTGTTGTATGAATGTATCATGTTATTGAATGAATTAGTTTGTAGAGGAGTTTTTATGCAATCGAATTGTAAGTAGAAAATCATAGTTTAATTAATTCTATAATCTTTTAAAATTTATATTAAAATCTATAGAATATAACGTTGTAAAATATTAAAATAATTGCAATAAATATAGAAACATATCTAATATTTTATTAATTCTAATATTTTTATTACGATGTTGAAGTTAAATGATTTTTTTTTAATCGTTTCAGGCAACCTAAGGACCACATTAAGATAACTATTTTCTTCTCTCTTCCTTCCTTTCTCTAAACTTTCATACTTTTCGAATGGACTCTTTTCCTTTCATCCGACCATTTGACTCCAGTTGTTTTCCTTTTCCCTATGTCTTCCTGAAAACCTTTAAACTTCTTAACTTGTAGTCTGAATTTGTCTCTGTTTAGTAGGGTCTCCCGATCAATCTGCATTTCTTCTAAGTCCTTTTGTCAAGTGCTTTAATATTTTTTGTTGTTGTTGTAAGCATGATTAGAAGGAAGGGGTTAGGAGTAGAACTAAATTTGTCCAGTTTCTTGAGAAGGTAATATTATGTGGGGTTCAAAAGATACGGAGGTAGGGTTTATGACAGCATCAAAATTGTAAGTGATGTAAATCTCTTGATGTCAAATCACTATTCACATCTCTATAATAAACAGGCATTATATGATTTCCTTGACAATGTTACACTATGCTGCCCATTCAAAATTATCATCAGTCACCTTGACTTCCTCATCTACGTAATGTACAACAAACAGAACTTCTCCCCAGCAACCCAATGTTTCGCCAAACACACAGCCTGTTCATAGATCTTGCCATGCTGGGACGTACCCCAGACATAACACTATTTTATATTGAAATACTATAATATTATATTTTATGAAACATCACATTGTATGGCAGACATGTGGACATCATCATCTTCACCGCAGAATCACACATAACACATACAAAACACCTCCATTTCAAGCATCTCTACTGTCATGGACATTTTGTCGTGCCATTGTTTTTTATATCGATCTCTATTTTTAACTCATTTTTTTTTATTCTCTATCTTGGTTATTATTTTAAATTGGAAAAGTTTCTTTTTTATTCTAGTTTGATTGTTTTCAGCCTGTTTTCTCTTCTTTTTCGCCCAGTTACTATGGCAACTTTCCTTTTGCTTTATTGAGCAATCATATTTTCCCGTGGGATCTACCTTTTTTATTTTGCTCTCATTACTTTTGACCTCTCTTAAGTTTGGCTAATTCTTGCCTTCTTCTATCGTCCTTAACCAATTATTTAAGGCTATTGTTTTCTGTGGAACCCCCCCCCCCCTTCGTCTTAAGATTAATTTGAAATGTACAGAGAGATCTTTTCGGCTTTCACTCTTGCAAACAAGAAAAAACATTTTTCCAGTCTTCTACTGGACGATATGAATATCGTTTAGGTTGGAGACTCCTATTATTAATACGGTTTGACGGACTATGAGCGGACTGGCTCATTTTAACCGTGCTTTGCTTCATCGCCAAGTAATGTGTTTAGCGAACTCTGAATTTCTGAAAATTTGTTGGGCCGTATTTGTGCTTCAAGAAATCATCTAATCTGTCCAGATGAGCAAAACTACGGTTCAAACTGCAGGTAACTAGTTCTTTAAGACTATGACAATGCTGTAAGTAAATTTTATCTTCCCTTTCCTGCTGATCAGACCGGCGAGATTACTGCTATTAGAAATCAAGTCATCTGAAGATGATTACCTTCCGATTACCTTCCGTCAAATACATTTCTCCAGGACAGTAATTCTTTATATTAAATCGTATTTTATTCTTATTAAGGATTAAGGCGATCATCTTACTGTCCATTTCGCTTGCGCTAGCTCTATTTTTTTATTTATCTTATTGTGTGTGATTTCCTCAGTATATATAATATCTTCTTTTATTCCTTGTGTAACTTATCTTTATCCTTGTTTAATCCATTTTATTAAACTGTATATTAAGTCAAGGTTTTGCATATTATCTCTTTTATTTATTTATCTGACCATTTTTTATTTTTAGAATAAATGAAATTATCTTCTTTGCATTTGTCTTCTGATTCTTTTTGGGCACAGCAGAATCAGGATAAACATTAATAACTTCCATGTGACGCTATCTTCAATTTAAGCTCACAAAAAATAAAACCATCAAACAAGCACTTCTGGATGTATCCATCACTTATCACAACCATTAAAACTACAGTATACAGTATAAATATCCACATGGAGTAAGATATATATGCTTATACACCTCTAACAACCCGACCCATGTAAATAAACATCATAGATTTTCTGATATGCAGAGCATTAACCAGATTGTATCATCTACATATGCTCCAAATAAAATTCCCGCAATAACGAGCTAATTAGCATACCTAATATACTTACCCTCCATAAGAACTCCTGCCACATCTTCCACAAACTTCTTAAGCTATTACAACAACTAATTTAAAAACTTCGTACAATCAGATATATCATCCCATACTACTTGAAAGTTTTATCAAACTATTCCTTCCTTTTTATATACCCTCAGATCCATAAACATGTACGTTTCACACGTAAATATTAAATAAAATAATCCCTACATCACGGTATACTGGATTCCCTGCACACAATGACAGGGACAAACAGATCCTTCCACGTCCCCTTTCATTGCCGAAGACTTGTACACTCAAAGACCAGAACATATTTCAATGAAATAGAACACACCATCAATTTCACAGACATCAAACATTCACCCACCATAATAGAATATCACCTTACAATATATCATCCCATATACATTTGAAAAGAGCGCATGCCTCAACGAGAGAAGTATTTTGCTCTACAACAAAACTCATCAATTACAATATAATATACTGAACAATATACTTGGTAATGTACAGAACAATACCCAGGAACTAATATGAGTGACAACTTAAAACTAAAGATAAAATGCCAAATCTGTGACAAACTCCTTAAACATGAAGAATTACGTTGCCAATCATGTGGAACAGAACAACACATTAGCTATGTGAAGGAGGGGGATACGCCCGACTTCTCAACTCCTTCAAAGAAAAAGATGTGGAAATGTAACAAGTGCAGAAAGATAACAATCAGAACTAAAACAGTTATTAAAGATTTAAATTCAGAAGAAGATAACATGGAAATTATAAATCAATAATTGTAACTCAATATAACTTGTCTCCCCATAAACAGCATGTGGAACTAATGGGATTTAATGTAGACAGTAATTTAGACCACACTACTCTAAATGAAATAATGGAGATAAGAAAGTCAATCACGTTTGTAAACAAGCAATATGAAGGTATTTTGGATAAAATAAGTATCAAGAAAGTCAACAAGAACTCAAAGAAAAAAATGAAGTACGATGTGCATTCAAGTTATAAGACTTCAGATTTTTTTTCTCAGCATTGGAAACAGATAGAAACATGCGGTTTGTTTTAAAATAAGCGGGCACTCTTTGTCTTTGCGAGACAGAAATGGCAGCGCCGTTCGGCACACAGAACCCTAGCTGTAGCGGCGAGAGTGAGCGACTGTTTTTGATACTTAAAATGGCGACGTTTTTATTACAAGATCACCGTGTTATCATTCGTTTTCTCCATTTGCGTGGTGTGACACCGATTGAAATTTATCGCCAGGTGAGTGAGATATGTGGTGAAGGTGTCATGGATGTGTCTAATGTGCGTGCGTGGGTGCGACAGTTCAAAGAAGGCAGAACGTCGTGTGGCAACAAACCACGACAATCGCGGCCTCGCACAAGCCGGTCTGGCTACATGATCGAGCTAGTGGAGAAAGTTGTTCTGGAGGATCGTCGAATGAGTGTGGAATAGATCGCCTCCGAAGTTGACGTTTCCGTGGGATCTGCGCACACAATCCTGCATGACGACTTGAAAGTGAGGAAAGTGTCCTCCAGCTGGGTGCCGCAAATGCTGACGGACGACCACAAGGCTGCGTGCGTGGCATGTTGCCAGGCAATGTTGTTGCGTGATGATGGCATGAATGGAACTTTCTTTTCATCGATTGTGACAATGGATGTGACATGGATGCCTCTTTTCAATCTTGATACAAAACGCCAGTCTACTCAATGGAAGCACACAGGTTCACCGCCACCGAAGAAATTTCGGGTAACCATCAGTGCTGAAAAAATGATGGTGGCCATGTTCTGGGACAGCGATGGAGTAATCAGAAGTAATCTGGGACAGCGATCCTCCAAAACAACTTTCTCCACTCGCTCGATCATGTCTTCAGACCGGCTTGTGCGAGGCCGCGACTGTCGTGGTTTGTTGTCACACGACGTTCTGCCTTCTTTGAACTGTCGCACCCACGCACGCACATTAGACACATCCATGACACCTTCACCACATATCTCACTCACCTGGCGATAAATTTCAATCGGTGTCACACCACGCAAATGGAGAAAACGAATGATAACACGCTGATCTTGTAATGAAAATGTCACCATTTTAAGTATCAAAAACAGTCGCTCACTCTCGCCGCTGCAGCCAGGGTTCTGTGTGCCGTACGGCGCTGCCACTTCTTTCTCGTAATGACAAAGAGTGCCCGCTTATTTTAAAACAAACCGCATGTTTCTATCTGTTTCCAGTGCTGAGAAAAAAAATCGGAGGTGTTATAACTTGAATGCACCTCGTAAATAGAACTTGAAAATAAGACTCACCAAGCAGAATACTTCACTCCAATTGGAAAGCAGAATACAAAAGTTAGAACTTCAACAAAGAAAAGTCAATATTGAAACTGTGGGTGTGGAAGAAAATGAGAATGAAAAATTAGAAGAAATTACAAAAAACATCGCAACAAAATTAGATTTCGATAACCCCCTTGATAAAATAGATGGAAACCACCGATATGGAAAAATAAACGTAGGCCTTTCATAGTTGAATTTTTCAACAGGAAAGATAGAGATAATTGGCTATTTAGGTATAAACAACATATAAATTTAATAAATGCAGATATTTACATATAATTTTTAAAAAGCAGATATTTTTAAGAATAACAACATTAGCAAAATTTACGTAAATCAAAACTTAACCCAAAACTAAAAAAAAATTTTTTTGGAAAACAAAAATGGAAGCTAAATTAAAGGACTATAAATTCGTTTGAATAAAAAATTATAATGTACCAACAAGGAAAAACGAAAATTCAAAAATTACATATATATGCAAAGTGAGAAACATATTAAAATAAATGTAGTCTTCAGGAAATTCATAAGTAAAATAATGACAGAAATAGGCTACATAGAATCGAGTATCATAAACATAGAGGTAAAGGTGGTATTATGAGCCTCCATTTTGTTTTTGTATTTTAAGTCTATAATAATTATACATTTATCCATTCTGTTTACGGAATAATGTAGTCTAATAAGTTGCTTATTTGGTTTAATTATATTTTGTACAGTTATATTAGGTGTTGTCCATTTAAAAATAAAATTGTAGGGCAATACACTTTTTATAAAATGTGATGTGTGTGTTGCTAATATGAGCCCTATTCTAATAATATACAAAAATACTTGTAAATAATTACAAACTGTATTGCAAATGACAAAATAAGTTTTATTTGAATATAAAAATTGCATAGTTAATTTGAATTACAAAAGTCACAGACATACTGGTCTTTTTCCCATCCTGCACATTCATTATGGGCCCACATTTCGCAGACAAGGCATTGTACCCAAAGCTCGTCTCGTTTGTCTTCAGAGAACAGCGATTCGCAGAACAGGCATACAGCGTCATCTTCTCCAGGGTTTTCCATGCCAATTTCCATTTCCATCAATGATTCCCCTGAATCAATAGACTGGATCTGAGTCAGTTAGTTCTAAGTCATCTAGTGTAAGTTTCCTTTTGCATGATCGTTTTGTAGGACTATTCGATTGTTTTTTTATCTCTTTTCTGCTTCTTTTGATCATCTTTCTGCTTCTTTAAGCCTTCGTTTTCTTTCTTTTTCATTTCTTTTCGTTTTTGTTCTTCTTGTTATGAGCACAGTAGGGAGCTCATATTATAATTCTCGCCATATTTGGAAACAAAACCTCAAATCATACTATTCTCTAAAATAAAATAAATCTAAAATTACGGTTTTGTAATCCTTATCCTTGTAGATAGACACCGCTAATTTTAAAACAACTTTGTGAATGAGAAATCAGTTTAATATGAAAGGAAATACATACCTTACAAACTTTTCTTCATTATGAAAAACGAAACTAACCTGTTACATCCGTCAGCCACATTGGACCTGAGTCTCACCAACCTAGCGGCGAATCCACGAACTATGACTACAGGTTTCGGCTGCTGCCATTTGTCTGCGTGCCATACTTTAAATGATACGTAGGGGGCTCATATTATATACGGTGCCCATATTACCACCTTTCCCTCTAAAAATAAAAATAAATTAGAAAACACATGTAATAATATTGTGGAAATTTTAATAATAATACCTACAAACATCCCTGGATGACTCAGGAAATCATGAAACACATAGAAGATAACAATAAGTTATTTAAAAAATTTAAAGGGAATAGAATTAAGTAGCAATTATTGTATAAAAGAAAGAGAAATTAGTTAAAAAATCTTTTTAAACGATAAAAATAGGAATTACAGAAATTTAATTGAAAAAGATCACAATTCTAATACTACAATATGGAAAATTATTAATAAAGAATTTTGTTATAAGCAGAAAACCTCGGCAAAAAATGATTTGAACAAACTATTGGAAAAATTTGATATCAGCGTTATTTTTAGGAACTTATATAAAAATTTCACACAAAGAAATGAACAAAATAAAAAATCTAGAACTCGCCATTCTTTACTTTATAAAAAAAATCCTTCTATTGATTCTATTGCTATGATTTTACTTAATTGGAAATTACAAATACAATAAACAGAAAAGATACAATTTTCTACTGGCATAGATAATATATCAGTTAATGAAATAAAAAAATTTAAGAACGATATTTCCCCGTTAATTGTTGAACTTTGTCATAATATTTTTTGTACAGGTATTTGCCCTTTGGAAAATAGCATACATTATTCCTCTTTATTGACAATTTTGACAATTACAGACCTATTTCAATACTCTCAAATATTTCAAAAATATTTGAGAGCTATGTATCTAATGTCATTTACAATTTTATTAAAAATAAGAAGGTATTAACGAAACTTCAATATGCTTACCAACCCAATATTAGTACAGTGAAACTTTCGAAAAGCTTAAATCATCTCATAAATGAAAATTTAAATTTAAAGACAAATTTCTTGAGTAAATGAAATACTCAAATACTAACCAATGAGGATATAAAGCTAGTATTTAGCCGGAAGTCGGGAATTCTTCACGCCTTTGAAAATCGAAGTAGGATTTTCTTACTCTTTTTCTAATGCTACTGGAGTTTTTTACCGAGATGGAAGGAGGGCGAGCATAGATTTGGCTACCGGCTTTATTAAGAGTCGATGGAAGCTTTCCGTCCTTAATGCTTCAGTTTAGTCAGTTGACAATGTCTTGGAAAGCCACGAAACCATCTGCTTCAGAACATTCTTTGTTTTAAAGCAGATTTTGATAAAAGCTGACTTTGATAAAATAACAGCACAGAAGTTCAGGTAAATCTCAAGGTCTCCTGACCAAGGCTCAAGGAACCGAGTCGAAATCTAGTTAATTTTCACGCGGAAAGGGATAATTACTCATCAAAGGTTATATTATAATATGTTTAATTTTTTATTTTTTATTTTTCAGAAGGAAGCCTCAGTGTTCTTTTTTCTTTAGAACTCGAGAAAAACTCTTTAAACATTATAAGAAATTTTACAAATCAAAATTCTAAATGACACTATTGCAAAGGCCACGAATTTTATAAGAAATATTTTTATATTAATTTTTTGTATTAATATTAATATTTGTAACTATGGAAACAGGATGTGAACTCATAAATTTGTAATCTTGTTTTTCTTTCTTCCTTGCTTTTGTGGCTATAAACTTTAATATTCCGTCAATCCGAAATCGATGGTAGGTGTTGATGAAATAGACGATAAGTGATATTTTCATTTATCATAATCTCCGTGTTTTGATTTCATTTTTTATTAGACCTGTTTCTATCAGATTTAAAAGCTTCTGTTTCCATATACTGTACACTCCTGTTTCTGAAAATTGCAACACCTTGAAGGAACCATCAGAATCAAAGGAAATTTATTACATTCATTACTAATAGTGATACAAGTAAACGATTAAAGTTTCACAGCAATGCAACAACAGTATTTGCAAAACTCCTCCACGAGCTGTAATAAGAGCTTTTATACGCCGTGGCATCGAATCAAACAGGCCTTGCGTATCGCCTGCAGGTTGCTTCTATCCGAGTCCACAGTTCATCTGTATTGGCCGGTGGATGACAATGACGGGCTAGTTGCCGAGTGACCATATCCTAAACATGTTCAATAGGTACATATCGGGCGAACATGCGGGCCAGGGATGAAGGGGAATCTGCCTTGCTTCGAAAACGGCCTGGGCATTTCTGGCGACATGTGATCGGGCGCTGTCTTATTGGAATGACTCCAGGAGTATGCTGAAGGAAGGGTTCCACAAGTTCCCTGATGTAGCGGTTGCTGTGAGGATTACCCACAATTCGCAGCAGCCGAGATCGCCTATGATACACAATTGCTCCCCAAACATAACGCCTATCGTACATGCAGTATGACGCTGGACAATGCGGTCTGGAAGATGGCGCTCACCTTGATATCGTCTAATGCGTATGCGGCCATCATTGTAATCCAAGTTGAAGCGGGATTCGTCTGAAAATATTAATACGTCATGGTGCCAGTCGGCACGCCAGTGGGTGGTTGGTGAGCCAATTGTAGGCTGAGGTGTCGATCGTTCAGGCCCAAGGAAAACCTCCGCAAAGGAATGCATGTACACAAAGTCTAACCGTGGAACCGTGGAATCAGACAATGTTGCAGTGTTTCTGTTGCAGTGTTCCAACGTTGAGAAGAAGTGAACGGTCCGTCACTGCCATGCGGATGAGGTGTCTGTCATCTCGTGGAGTAGTCACGTTTTATGATCCACTTCCAGATTTTCGACTCGTCCTGTTCTCGTCAGTCAACTGCTTTCCAGACTGACATCGCTGTCGTAGGACCCATGCCCCGTAAGAGCAGCAATTTCGCGGTATGAAAATCCTCCTTCACGCAAGCCGACCAAATAAAAGGCAATCAAGCATCTTCAAGCACAAATAACATTCAAAATTACTCTAATGTTTACACACCACTCAATAGAATCCCGTTTCATTTTATGATCTTGAAAGCAGCTACTTTTCCATTTTCTGTAATATCTATGCGATATGTGACCTTGAGTTTTAGTAGATTATTCTTAGATAGAAAAACTGAATTTGTTCCTAAAACTGTAGCCACCAGAAGATGTTTAATTCGAATGACAATCTCTCTGCTATTAGAAACCGAAATACTGCGTGTTTTTCTGTTTCAACCCAACCATAGTAATATTTACGAAATATTCTAATTAAACTAAGTCGCAATAAGATATACCATAAGTTGATAGAGTTGGAGAAATTCTCAGTTGATAGCTTTCACGTACATTACAATTAATATATATCTAATGTCCAAACTGGAAGCTCATCCTTCGAGTTTAGAAAAGCAAAGATATCAATCAATCATTGCAATTTAAATTTAGAACGTAAAGAATATAAGAATAAAAATTAACTTATATTACTAAACTATTATAGCCGGACAGTGATATGAAATTTGAAACCAATGTAAAGAACAAATCACTGTCTGAAACTGCCAATTCAAATTTCAGTTCACCGTTTCTATGGTGATAAAACAGATTATTCGACCACCACGTCATCAGCGGCAAAATTTAGAACTAATTTAGTAAAAACCAACATATTAAGACCTTGCTCTCCTTAATTTAGATTTTTTAAATTTTTTTTATATAGATAGATAGAGAGAGAGAGAGAGAGAGAGAGAGAGAGAGACGAACAGTGATCTGTGATTAAATATCAAATTAATATCGAGATCGGAGAATATATAATTTTCTAGCTGGTTGTGGCCTTCTTCTCACCCCATCATTTGAAACCTTCTCCAGTTTGTAAAACATCCTATGATCATTACTAATTAATATTATATTCTAAATGATATTTACAAATTAATATTAAATTCGTATAAGCTATTGAAACTCCGAAAAGCCAATGGCACGTAATATCTTCCACCCCACCCCTATGCAAATGATAATTTTTATACTTTTTACATAGTCTACGAAACCTATCCACAAGCCAAATTTTTAGTTTGTAGCCTGTTGGGAATGATGTTCGAACAGACACACATCGTTTCCCATTTTATATTATAGATAAAACCAACTCGAGCAGTTTCGCTGGCGAATCCACTCATCTTCTTCAGGTGACAGAGAACACTCATACAGGTCAACTCGAAACTGGTAAAAATATTGATTCTTTCATAATTAATCTCCTTACTCTGGCTATTAATTTATACTGACTCAATTCAACTGAAGCCATTAGATGAATGAATGAATTTTCATTAATTTTTGTCACTAATTTTTTTTTTCATTGTGCGGGTGATTGGCTACTGAATAAATGCTTTCATTTATAATATAGAAAAATAGGACTACGTTGTTCCGTCTCCAAATCGATGACTAAAATTACACGTCTGTGCCAAATGCTTCCTGGCTTTAATATGTCTATGCTTAACAATAACAGACTGAGTGATTTGTATCCATTTTCGATAATAAATACTGTACATAAAGTATATAATACAAGAAACAAAAATTTAACGTGCAAAAAACATAGCGATAATGAAAAATAAGATTGCATCACCGATAGGAGTCTGGGACAGCTGTTTCATTCTTATTGAGACTCATCAGCCAGATCAACCCAATGATATCAGGATGCGAAAGCAAACCTTTGGTGCAGTCTATTTTCTTTATGAATGTAATATAAGATTTTAAAAAATCCAGTTAATGATGGAATAATGAAAGCGACCAATGTGGAAAAAAAGAAAAGAAATTCTTACAATGCTTAAGTGGTTTCGAAGGCCTCAGTATTCGAAGCATATTTTTTTTTTCATTTTATTGAAAACAAAAAATATTATATTAATGGGTGCAAAGTGCATTTTTTAAATTCCGACGACATCTTGATTGTAACCAATTTCAAAAAACAAAATTCATTCTAAAAGTAAATTAATATTCTAAAACACTGAATTTCAATTTTGCAATCTTTACAATATGCTTATCAATTTGATTTTCCCGACAAAATTAGTAATCATATTGTTTTAACAATGAATGAATATTTTCAGTCGAGCACATTTAGTATCATTGAGAAAGGACTGCATTGGGGCAGTCCGAAACTAGTCTGCGTTTTTTTTTTTTTAATGTATAATACCTTTTTAACTTCAGCTTTGTGTGTAATTCGTTTTTTAAATTGTTTTTACATTAGCAACACTTTGAATTATTCCTATTTCTTTACTAGACTGTAAGAATATTTTGATTAAGACTGCATTTGAATTTAATTATACACTTCCGTGCAGCTAAATCGACTTACCCCTTCAGAGCGCACAAAAAGGCGTATATTTTTTAAATGGCTTAACCGATTTTCAAAAAACTTTTTTTTTTGAAAGCCTAATGTTTTTACTTTATGATGACACCATTATCATTAAAATCTGTAAAATATTTTGTTTTGTAATGCATTTTGAATGAAAACGCAAGCAAAATGGATGCTTAGGAAAAAAAATTAGGGATACTTAAAATTAAATTGCAACAAAAAATTCAAGCAAAACAAGGAAACTTTTATTAATCAATACATGGTATTGCCTCCCCTTGCCTGTACGACGGCTTGCATGCGGTTCCTCATAGACCCTATTAAGATTTTGACAAAATATTGGGGGATCCAATTCCACTCCTCCTCCAGCGCAATCTTGAGCTCGTTTTTATTAGACGGTGCCGGATTTCTGGCTCGGACCCTCTGTTTGAGCTCGTCCCACAAATGCTCAATCGGATTCATGTCGGACTGAGGGTTGGCTACTCCATCGTCTCGAGACCAACCTCCTCCATGAATTGCCGAGTGGTTCGTGCTGAATGACACCGGACATAGTCATGCACCAACATGAAGTCTTCCCCGATATATCCTGCGTAGGGCACATGATCCAGGAGAATGTCCTCAATATATCGTCGAGCAGTCAGACCACCCTCCGGCCTCACCAGGTATGAAAACAAAATCTGTTTTTCCCTCAAGAGATATGCAGTCCACATCTTGCAGGAACCGCCGCCGTACGAGACTGTTTCAGCAAAACAGCACTGTGAAAATCGCTCCCCTGGACGCCGGTAGACCCGGCCTCTTCTATCATTACTACGGAGACACATTCTGCTCTCATCAGTGAATAGGACGGTCCGCCATTGCTCGATGCTCCAATTGACATGTTCCCGAGCAAATTCGAGTCGTGTTGTGCGGTGACTTACGGCCAATTTTGGGCCTCTAGCGGGCCGTCTTGGAGTGAGGTTGGCTTCCTTCAAGCGTCTTCTGACTGTCCACTGACTAACAGCTACTCCACGAACTTGTCTCAGCTCCTGTTGCAGATCGACGCCCGTGAGATGGCGATTTCGCAGTGAAGTTGAAATGATAAAGCGATCTTCCCTCTCAGATGTGAATCGGCGCCGTCCAGTATGTGGTCTCCGAGTGAAGGTACCAGTTTCCTGAAACCTTCTGAATACTCTTGACAGCAGATTGGCTCAAGTTTAGTTGACGAGCGACTTCTCGTTGACTGTGGCCTTCTTGCAACAAAGCAACAATTTGTGTGGCGTCTTCTGGCGTAGTATCCATGGGTTTGTGAAAACAATGAATTAAACTTGCAGAGATGTGTACAGATGAACGTCTGATAAGCGACTGATAAGAAATATCGGTCCACGTGGGATTTTATAGGGAATTTTATAACGGAGTTGGTGGTTTCCATTCAGACTGCATTTTGCTACGCTTACGTTAAGATCACATTCATTTGGAAAATATTGTACAGATTTTAATGATAATGGTGTCATTGTAAAGTAAAAACATTAGGCTTTCAAAAAAAAAAAAAGTTTTTTGAAAATCGGTTAAGCCATTTAAAAAATATACGCCTTTTTGTGCGCTCTGAAGGGGGGAGTCGATTTAGCTGCACGGAAGTGTAGATATTAATTGAGGTAAGGTGTCCTTTTAAGAATTGATCAAATAGCAGTTTCTACATAAAAGCAAATTTAACGTGCACTGAATTCATGCAAGAAATAAAAAACGAAGGCATGCACATAAATAACCTTTGACGTCATGAGCTTATCTGAATTTATCATTGAGGGTGGATATGGCTGTAGAGTCCCAATAAATACGAAACGACCGTTCCAGATTTTCGCGGATAAGCTCAAGGCGTGAAAGCTAATTGATGTGCAGGCCTTTGTTTTTTTATATCTTATCGCAATTTTTATTTTTTGTCTATGTGAGAATATGTGTTTTGATTTTTAGAAATAAAAAAAAAAGATTTTTTTTGAAACAATATGTTTTGACTAGACTTTCAGGTATTTAGAACCACTCTAATTTTAGAACATTAGTTATCAGGTATTCAATTTCTAAATTACTTTTTCTTTTTAAATTTTGCTTCTTATTGGATGTTCTTCCTTGCAACGCGCTAATACAATCATTTGCAGAAGCTATCCAAGGCCAAAAACAAAAAACAAGAAAGTTTATTGGAAAACCTTGTTGGCTGTTTGATACGAGAAAAAATGGTCCTTACTCTTTCGAAAATGATAATTAGCAACCAAAAACATAAACAGCGATGGCAGATAACTTTTTCCCCAAATTACACAGATCTTCACAATTTGGAAATTCAGTTTCATGATTTCGAAATATCCCGCGACTTCCACAATGATCGGATTTGGAGATTCTTGAATTTGAGATTAATTTGGTAGAGAGATTATTCTTGCATATATTACAGAACATTTGCACAGGATTCGCTAGGAACTTGATAACTTCATTGCAGAGATTCTTCGTACGCCAAAGACCTTCCAAAACTGTATGGACCACTTGAGGTTTACGCTCCTACCGACGTGATGTCAAGTATGACTTGTTAAGCATATGCTGGGAGACCTTGTGGGATAAACAAACAGGAAGCCTATAAAGCGAGTATATAACTGACAGTGTGAATTACTCAGTAAAATCGTTGATTTTTGATTTTTCAAGACGGAATAGTTCAGTACTGTGCAGTTCCTTATTGTAATAATTCTAATAAAAAAATCTTGGAATATCCTTCCAAAGGTTTCCGCAAATCAAAATGTGCGAAATCAAGATTCGGCGGGATATACGAAAAATCGCGTATTTCGTAGTCTTGCGAGTTTGTTCAAAATGAATGCTGCTGTTAATTAATTAACTGCTTAATAATCAAAGTTATAAATACACTACTAAAAAAATTTTGTATGGTTTATGCTTTCTGAAATTTATTTACAAAATCAACAGTTACAAATTGTCGAGAATTAAGAAATACTATTAAGACAGAAATGGAAAAACAAAAAGCAAATCACATACAAAGTGATGATTAGTTATTCAATATATAAACAACAGTTAAGACATACAAATTTGACCTTTACAAATCATTTCCTTGGAATGAAAAACATAATTCGACATAGTAAATAAGGAACGACGTCAAATTACTGTAGCAGTCATACTTAATTGCAAAACAATGTGGCGATTCATATTTTAAATATCACAATTTAACTTATGATTACGAAATAATAAGTTAATATAATGAAACTGCTGAAGTTGTTTTACGGCTACAGAATGCTCTATGGCTTGGAATCTGCTATCAGTATTTCTTCTTTTAAAATGTAGTCTTACTGCTTCAGTTTTTTTTTATTCTCTTGATAGCAATAAGCCTTTACAAAAGCAGAAGCGTTGTCGATGCCGTCCAGACATATTTGTAATATTTCAAAATAATTAAATTATATTCTTCTTAGATATATTGCTGTCGTGTTCTTCAATAGCTGTAATCATCTTTACATCCGATATGAAAATTTTGGAAGGCTTTCAATCGTTTCATTCAAATCAAATCTTTTAGTTCATCCTCTATATCTATACGGGTTAAAAAGAAGCACATGGCTTTGTTTATCCCACAAGCCAAGCAGTAGCCTGGTGGCGTATTTTGTAACTACGAAGCCCCGCCTATCCTCAAGTGGTCCCTTGCGAAGTGCCTCCTTTGTTTGCATTTTTGTTTCATTACAAAACAGCAGCCAAGAATAACGTTTGGAAAGTGAATTTTGAAGTTCAATTTTTTAAATACCAAGGAATTCCTTTTCTTTAACTAGCCTTCTTTAATTAAGAAAGCAACAATGTAACATTATGATATTATTTACCTTTTATGTGAAGCTGATGAGAAAACTTTATATTGAAGAGCACTTTTAAGCAACACGACTGAATGTTTACTGTTTGGAAATTGAAAACAAACAGTAAGGTTGTTGGAATAACAGTAAGTGATCAGCTCCTTTTTATCTGTTTATATCATAAAAGAGCAGTAAAAGAGCAGTAAAGTTAGTTGAATCATAAAAGAAGAACTTTATCTCAAAACAAATCTAATCTAACTGCATCTGATAGGAAAATCGATTTCATTGTTAATGCTCCTACGAATACATAAATTTAGAAAAAAAAAAAGTTTATTTTGGCAAATAAATACACCTTGGTGTAGTTTTAAAAAAAAGGCCACACACACAATATTTAGAACACATTAATATCTCGACCAGGTTTCGATCGAACCTACCGATCTACTTCAATTGAAATTCCAACAAGATACAAGCTGCTTATAACAAGAAATTTAACCAAAGATAAACGAATGCAAATATATTGTTAACCTTTCTTTAACGTGCGGAATGAACTATCTAGGAACACAATTGACACGCACAATTTTACGCAAAGGATTCTCACCCCGAGCTGTCATCGTGAAGAGACTGGGACGGACCCTTTCGCACTTGTTATGTGCTCATCAGCCAGCCAAACTCCACCGATAACATGCTCAGGAGGTGCGATACTTTAGCTATCCCGGTTCTTGCTCCCAAGAGCGGGACCACTCCCCAAAGAAATACAAAATAAAAATTAATAAAACGAGAAAATACAATGATTCCTTGGCCTGCAACTCGCAAAGCACAAAAGGAATTTAATAGCAGCATTAAATAAGAAATACGCTGTGCGAAACGGTCCGTCCCAGTCTCTTCACGATGACAGCTCGGGGTGAGAATCCTTTGCGTAAAATTGTGCGTGTCAATTGTGTTCCTAGCAAATATATTGTCTCCAACGTCCTCTGATGTCAGGAACTGCAGGCCGGCAACTGACCAACCGTCAGTCTAGACATGAGCAGAAAAACGTCAGAGAACCGGAAATGGTGAATCTTCTTGAATCCCCTTAGGAGTGAGACGTATCATATGAATATGACTGCCAGATGTAGCTAAAATTTAAAGGACAACAATGCCAGCTGATATCTAACATAAATAAATAAATAAATAAATAAATAAATAAATAAATAAATAAATAAATAAAATTAATTTTAAATAGAAAGGGAGGGGGTTGCTGGGAGGATATTTTGGACCATTTTGAAGTGAACGGGAGATAAATAGAAGGTCCTTAAGGTCCTTCCTTTTGGAAGTTGTTGTCCTTTGAATTTGTAGTTATATCTGGCAGTCGTATTCATATTATACATCTCACTCCTGATGGGATTCACGAAGATTCACCATTTCCGGTTCTCTGATGTTTTTCTGCTCCTGTCTACACTAACATGTCTACACTGCTCATGTCGGCAGTTCCTGACACCAGACAACGTTGGGGGACAATATATTTGCATTCGTTTGTCATTCGTTAAATTTCTTGTTATAAGCAACTTATATCTTGTTGGAATTTTACTTGAAAAAGATCGGCAGGTACGATCGAAACCTGGTCGAGATATTAAGATTTTAATATGTTTTATATTTTTTAATTATTATGTGTCTGGCCTTTTTTTAAAAAAACACAACATTAATTCCATATACGTTAAATTTCTACGTAAATACAACTTCTTAAACCTTTGCCAAAGGGGCAGCTATTCAAGTTTTAATCTATATTTCCGTTTGGTTATCGGAAAGATTCATAAAACTAGTTCGTTATAAATTTATAATCAGTAATCTTAAAATTTCATGTTGTTTTTGTTAGTCAGCGTGGGAAAGAAATAAAACCTTTGTTTAGTATCTTAACAACGATTTTGCGTTCACTTGGAGCTCCACTGTAAGAATGAGCGCTTGCAAATGGAAGAAGCTGAGGAAAGGGGTAACATAATAATATAATATTAACTATAATACTTATAGAAACTGTATATAACAAGAAGTTCTAAGAACTTAAAGCCTACTTACATTAACATTCGATTTTCTCAATTTCTTTATTTTTTCTTAATTTTTTTTTCTAATGTCGTCAACACGAGAAAAGGAAAATTTTTTAGTTTATTTTCAAATTGTAATACATGTTCATTACAAATATTTGTAATTTTGCATCTTTTTTAAAATACGTAAATAAATATATAAATATTTATTGCTTATTAAAGTTATCGAAATAGAATTTAATAAATTATGTGAAACCGAGCGCTAATTAATGGATTAATTAAAGAGTATTAAAATTCGTTATTTCAAACAACGAGATATTAGTAGAAAGAGGATAAAAAAATCCATTTAGGATTCTAGGATTTTTTTTTTTTTTTTGCATAGTAAAGTGCATTTGACTTAATGCAATGAACATGGTAAGTCAAGCTAAAATAGAAAAAAATGTAGATTAAGTTTCCAAATTTATCTTTGATGATGTTTTATCTAAAAAGAGCAAGGAAACAGCTTAATCCTTCTAGAAGCTTCTTGTGGAGATGATCTTGGGTGATATTTTTTGAACGTGTGCAAATCGCCATAAGTTTAATGATACTGAAGGTCTAGTTCAGCCGTAGATATTCTTTGATGGAAAATATCTGATTAGCAGTTTATTGCTTTCGATAATTAAGAAGGGAATTGAATGAAAAGTTTAGAAAACAAAACATTTACAATAGAAAGGATAAAATTAACACAAAATTAATTGTTAATAAAAAAATATTCATTTGGCAAATTCGAAATATATCATTCAACTACACATTAATTTCGATAATAATTAAGTAATTTACAGTAGTTTTAGTTTCATGCGCTGCTAGATTAAATCGAACGAACTTTGCTTAGGCAGTTGACGACTACAAGGTTCTCAGCCATTGAATCACGTTCTTCCATCATTATTTTTCAATTTACAAATCCCTTTTTGTATAGCTCTACATTCTAATAGTTTGTCATTAAAAATTGAAGGCTTTGAAGTGGAAAACAATTAAGAGTACGGACAGAAATTTCTTCAAATTTATATCTCCTCTACAAACCACGCGACGGCGAAAGAGAAAACATTTCTTACTGAATCTGAAATAAACAGCCAGATGTATTTTTGAAGTTATCTTTCAAATATGTAATTATGGTTCTTTTGTAATAGATAATAATTTGGAATAATAAATAAAACTAATAAGTTCAACATTTCAAGCCTTTGTCGTTATTGGTAAGGTAATAAATTAATTAATTTAACCAATTTAAATTGACTTTTTTTCATGAAATGTGCGCTTGCTTTTTGTCGCAAGAATACTCAAATGTAAATAAACATATCTTACACCAATAAAATACATTTATTAAATATATTTTATTGGTGTAAGACGTGGTTATTTATAATAGTACGATAACTAGAAGGTGAAGAGATTAGGAGGAAATATTGAATTAATACTCAAATGTGCTCAAATTGAATAGTATTTGGACATTATTTTTTAATATTAGTCGTATAGATACACAGAAGCTCGGTTATAACGCGATCTTTGGGATCCAAGATTTCGAAGATCGCGATATAACCGTGATATAACCGAACTTTTATTACTTCACGACGCCAAATGTCGTATATTGCACCCTATTATCGCCCACACGATTCCAAATCGATTTAAAATGGTCATTTCTTGATTACCTACATCATTCAGAGCTACACTTATAAATACATATTTATAAATACATAAATCATTATCTTTTCAAACTTTGATGGGTTATATTAGCCAAAATCGATTTGGCGCCGCCATCTTGGCATCTTGTACAAACAAGGAGTCACGTGGATCGAAACTAGGTATTTATACGCCTATTAGATTACATGGGCCTCTGTACTGGTTGTCATTCACAGAAAAATAAATCTCGATATTCATTTTGGTTAAACGAAAAAGTCCGCGATTCTGGTATTTTTTTAAAAATGTATTGTATTTGACACATTTTCGTGATATTAGGGTGGGTATAGAGTCTCAATTACTGTAAATAATAGGCAAACAAGCATATTAATTTACAGCTTTGATTTGATTTTAGGCGAAAAAACGGTAAATTTTGCAATTTTACAATTATACACCTTTTCCAAAATAGAAGGGCTCCAAGACCAAATCGCGAGATATCCGAATTCGCGAGATAAACAACCGCGTTATAACCGAGCTTCAGTGTATTTTAAAGTAACAAAAACTATCATTTATTAATTATATGCTCTTTAATGAATTACATCTATTTCTATGCTAGTTTTAATGTAATAATTTATTATATATATTTTACTTTTATAAAAATCTTCTTTTTTTTAATTTATAAAGATTGTCTTTATCTTATGGTGGTGTCTGTCAGCAAATGCTTCAAGTAAGTAAATATTTACTATCTCTTTTAATTTTAGAGATATGAATAATTGTTATGTAATTAAAATAAAGTAGAGCGTTTATTTTCATCTATTTGTAGTTTTAAGTGAAACTCGAAAGGCTTAATTTGTCAATGCACTTTTTACATTTGAAATAATTATTTGAGAAAAAAGATAGAATGATTATTAAAACAATTTAACGGGCTGTTCTGAAGATAGGTATCGTTTTCACGGGTATCTGAAACATGTCAATATTTTTTTAATGTTTAATTTTTGCATGTTTAAAGAGTGAGTTATTGGTCTTCATTATTTGTTTAAGACAGAATGTGTTTGATTGTACATCGCAGTTAGCAAGTAGAAAAACAAACGTAAATTCCGGATCATTTACAAAAAAAACAAAACAAAATAAATAAATTTGATGACAAATTATTTTAATTGATTTTGGTCATCAATTTTGAAGTGACATAACTGTAATTTAAGATATTTTAAAATCAAAATTTTAAATTTTTATCTAAATCCCTTTGTAAAATCTTGAAATCTCGTCCCATGGAAGGTTTGTAAGGAGGGTGGGAGAAGAGTGGGGCATGAATATAAGAGGAATGTGTAGTGATTAATTTCTGTAATTTTTTTTTTTTTTTTTGCCTTGCGTTCTGTATTTACTAATACCAGCTTTGAAAAACGATATATTTAATCATTCGCCAATACCTACCTGTTAATTACATCTACATTGATTTTCAATTTAGATGTAATTAATTTTAAGAATTTAATTCACTCTCACTTGAATGGTTTTTGAGCTTTATTTTCCTCATGTACCAAAACTGTTCTTCTACGAATATGTTTTATTTTCTTCCACTAAACCTATTCCTTCATCAATTTTATAAGTTTCCAACAGAGATGTACAATTATTGCAATTCCTGACAATAAAACTTGGATGTATTTTATTTATTCTTCAAACTTTGTAAATGATAACGACTGAATAAGACGATTTGAACTTCTACTTCAAAAATGAATAGAATGAAGAAGAATAATGAAATATAAAAGTACAGTTTTTGGGCAAAACAAACAGTAGTGAAACGTACCACAGACCCATGCGGTAATAGAGAGAGTTCGAACGTCACGGTCTGTTTGAATATAAACTGTATATTAACTGACGTTTGGTTTTGAATCAGTCGAGGCAATAATGATTGAGAGCACAGAAAATGATATGTTTAGTCGAATGTTACAACCTTCCATACGGTCTTGGACGAAAGAGGGACCCAACGTTGCCTATGTGAAGGAACTATAAGTGACAGTGTGATACTTTGCGTCACACAAAAATTCCGACGAACACGTAGTCTGCTGCGTAAAGAGTGCACGGGACGGCCACGAATCATAACATGAAACGAGAATCACAGCCGTCTCTTGGAACAAATGGTTTATAGCTTTAAAGCTTCAACTGTCAAGGAGATCTTAAAAATGATGATCAAAGTAATTGGCGGTATCTTCATATCAAATCAGATGACCCAACAGCTCAGCGTTTATGACAAGAAGGCCCGAAGGCTGTTTTGTGCCAGTGCTTTAGCCGTTCAATATGAAGATCTTGACTTTCTGTATAATGTGGGGGTTATCAGATGAGGCATATTTTCACTAATCCATTTCCAACCACTATATTGAACTTTCAGAGCCCGGGTATTTTTGAGGAGGTGCATTTGCGTAGTCAGAGTTCTGGATATGAATCATAGGGCCTTCTTTCATTGACGAAATGGAAGACCTATAATGGTGAATCAGAAAGGTTACATGCAGATGTGTCTCATTCCTTTTCATTGAAACTGCATAATCTAGAGTTCACTGACCAGTAATAATCTAATGTTCATAATCTAAGGTTCACTAACCAGTATTTCCAACAGGATGGGGCCAACTGTGATACATCTGTGGCGTGCAGGTAGTTTCTTCATGAAAACTTTCGTGGTCGTCACATCTCAAGGTTCACAGAATTTCCAGTCTTCCCATTCCTCCGATCTAACGCCATCTGATGCATATCTTTGAGGGATGTTGAAGCAGTGAGTATTCCACACGAACCCACCGAGCACTCGAAGAGAGGGTTACATGCTACGGCAATACAATGAGATAGCGGCTATTACTGGATTTCATAGAAAATTCGCAGGAACGGCAAGAACTGCTTATTCACCGTAAAGGCTATCATTTAGAATATATTGTACACATCTAGGATGAATGATGCTAAATTAATATATTCTTGTATTATTTAACTGCTTTTTAATTATTATTTATTATCGTATTAATTAAAGAAATAAATTTAAGGCCAAACACACAAATTTAATAAAATGCAATACAAATACAACGTTTCGACTTGCCTGCAAGTCGTCGACCAAGTGATCGAACAAGAGGTTACAGCGGCTTTTATTATTCTCCACAACCAATCGTAGCGTTGGGAAAATGAGATCATGTTAACTGTGCTGCCATCCCATGTGCCTTTCCAGAACTATAATCAGTTGCCATCCTCCTGATGTTGATATTTAAAACAAAAAATCAAAAGAATAAACATATATTAAATAGTTTAGCAATAAAATATCGTTTTGCGTAAAATATTCATAATAGAAAAAATCAAGGCCACCACACAAATATATTTGTTATAAATTTATATGTTAAAAATCACGTGAGCCTGTTCTCGCGTCCTGGCTTCTTTTTCTCGAAAAATTTGTTTAGAAATCTCACTTGAAAATGAAACTCAGACCGTTTTGAAAATGTTTGGGATTTTTTAATGTATAAACTTATAAATATATTTGTGTGGTAGCCTTGATTTTTTGCTAAGAACAATAAATATATGGACGATTAAAAAAAGCTAACACACTTGCTTAAAAACTCTAATTTTTTAAAAAAAAAAACTTAAAGAATCTTTAAAAAACATGTAATACAGAAACCAAGTCTCGTTAATAGCTTTTTTTTAATCATCCGTAACTGTATTCACACACGTTAAATTTTTATCTTCAACAATAAATATACATCAAAACATTGTACATCATTCTTATCCTTTTCTTTTTTAGGAAATCCATATAAATAAACTTTTTGCACTGAAAAAAATCGGGAATGGCAACAGGTTATTGTTCTGTGAATGCACATGGGATGGCAGCACGGTTAACATCACCTCATTTTTCTAACGCTACGATTGGTTGTGGGGAGTAATAGAAGCCGCTGTAACCTCTTGTTCGATCACTTGGTCGACGACTTGTAGGCAAGTCGAACCATTGTATTTGTATTTTATTATATATGTGTGTTTGGCCTTAAATTTGTTTCTTTAATATATTTACAAACGTTAAATAATTGTAAACAGTATATTAATTACTATTTAATTATATTATTTACTGCTCCCCACTCCTGGTTTCATTTTTTAACTTCTGTTTGGTTTGCCCAAAACTGTATTTCTTGTACAAATTCACTAAATATCTCACGCTATGAAATTCCATTCGGTTTTTCTACCACAAAATTATTTCGTCACCAAAGATTCTTTAGTAAAAGATATAACATCGAAGCAGACAATTAGGTCTGTAATGTTTCTTTACTTGGGATGCCAATGAATACACAGTCATTCCTCGACTGAGTCGGGCTTCCCTTCCATTCGGCAAGACGTAAGTCAAATGGACGTAAGTCGATACATTCAATCAGCAGAGTTATAGGCCTAAGCGTTAGGGACTTAACCGTAATTCGTGTATTGACCCAAACACTGTATGTTTCACTGATATTGGATTGTTAATTACTATTGATAAAAAAACAAACATTAGTAATTATGAAAGAGAAGAAGAAGAGACCATTAGTGTTGCAAAACTTTATAGCTTTAGATTAGAAAAGGATCAAGTCATTGCTTCGTCACTATCGTCGATTTAATGGAAGCAGATCCTTTCACAGCCTCTTCGATTTTTATCTTTATTTTTCGAAATGGTCGTCACTGTATACCATCCGAAGTAATGTGTGATCACATTGAGTGGCTTACCAGCTTCATGTTGCTTTATACCTAGGAACTTTATTTCATGATCAATTGCTCGCATCTTTTTCTTTGATTCTTCACTATGTTTTATGATTTTAATTGAAGTAAAAAATAAAACATAAATTTCAATTTTTGACTTTCATAATTACATTGAAATACTTCCATCTTTCATCTACCTACCATCGAAACACCGAGTGGGCATAAAATAACGCGAGGTGTTCAGAGCCCTCTAGCGAGGAATGTATTGAACGAATCGTAACAATACCTGATACGCTGTACCTGACATCCTCTTTGCTGCAGTTGTGGAACCACAAAGTTCTTTAGCATATCGGAATACCATTCAGCCTTGACGGCACAGGTCACTGGTCCACTTCGGTGAGTTTCCTCGAAAAAATAAGGACCGATGATAAGCGATGACGTAAAGCCACACCACACTGTGACTTTAGGCGAGTGGATAGGCATCTGCAGACACACCTGTGGATTTATCGCAGCCCAAAAGCGGCAGTTATATGTGCTAATATCACCGTTCAAATAAAAGTGCGCTTCGTCACTCCATAAAATACGCCACGGCCATTCTTCATCCACTTCCATGCGCTCTCAGAATCTTAATGCAAACTTAATGCGGATGGTCTTATCGCCAGGGCGCAATTCTTGAACAGGACATATTTTATAGGGGTAAAACTTCAACATCTAATGCAGGATTTTCCGCACCGTTGAGTATGGGATATACGTTTGCCGGGATATTGCTCCTGCACTGCTGGTACCTGCACATTCGTCATCTCCTGTTCCACAACAGCAGCTGCAACTTCTTCAACGTGTTGGTGACTGATAGCTTTGCAACCGGGCCTGGTTGCACTGCTAGAGTTCCTGTAGTTTCAAAGCGTTGAATCATTTCTCATAATGTTTTGCTCATCGGTCCTCTTCGTAGCATCTTCAACCGCCGAAATTCCCGAAGGGCAGCACTGGCATTCTCGTCCCGTTGATAATACAGCTTCACTAATAAAGCACGGTCACGTAAGGTAAGACCCATCGAAAGGCAGTTCGTCACAGAGTGATGTTAATTCTCCAAGCCTTTCTTTTTATCATGATCGCTCTACACGTAACGCGGTTTTGCAAATTAGTGTGTTAACAGCGTCACATTTTCCGCTGTTGGCGACTTTCGGTATTATTTTTTTGTTTAGAAATCGAAACCATCTGTTTTTATCTGTAAGTCCACCGAATGTTGTTACGATTCGTCCAATACATTCCTCGGTAGAGGGCTCTGATCACCTCACGTTATTTTATGCCCACCCGGTATATTTAACTGTGCCGTCTGGCCAGGGTGTAAGTCTAACAGACAATCGGAAATTATTCCGTCTTTGGATGGAGTCTAGGCTACTTTGTTATACTAGAAGAGGATGGTTTGAAGGATTTAAATAAAATTTAGATCTCTGTCATTACAATCATCCAATTAATATGAAGTCAATTTGACTCCAGCCTTTATGAATTTGCTTCAAGACATAAATAGAGCTCAGAATCGATAATTTGTGCTGATTAATTTCGCTGCAAAGAATTACATTCTTGGCTTAACGTGTGTATTGTAAATTTCAATAGGATGTAGCGTGTTTAGACGTGTGTGAAAACTGTACAGAAAGGTGATCGATGGAAAGGAAAATGTCGCAATATGTTCATTCCAATAAAATATGGCTGTTTTACTGGAAGACGAATGTATAGTGCAAAGATATGTAAATCAGAATACGAATACGATGTTTGTAATACATAAAATAATATCCGTTACAGTGAAATTGAGAAATTAACTTCCCAAGGTGAGAAGTTAATGTACAAAGAAGAAATCTCAATTCAGAGTTGGATCATGTCCATAGAAATTGTATGAATATTATTAGTGCAGTGATCTATCCATGGACTTCTCAAGTTGTATGTAAAGCACAACGTCATAAACAGATGAAAGTTAAGATAAAACTTTACTAAATAATTTTTGAACTTATGCCAAAATGGAACTGAGTAGACCTGTTATTTCAGTTGCCTAAATTCCAGTTGTTGTACCGTTAATAGTAAGATTTCAAACCTGAAAATTATTTATTTAGGAAGATTTATTGAGAAATTTTTATATTTGTTTCGTTAAAGGCGTTCATATCAAGTTATTTATTGCCTATATTAAGATCTAACTTTGCTTAAGTATAATATACCATATAACGATCATAAAATAGAGCAGGATAATGAAGCATTAACTAGAAATTTCGAAATGACTTCTTTTTAGTGTATTAATCCATCAAAACAGTTAATTTCAACAATAAATTTCGATTTAGCATATAAAAAATTTAACCAAATATACTTCTTTTCAGATTACATTAAAAAGTACTTTTTAGTTTATATTAAAAAATATTTTTTTACCATTTTTTTCATTAATTTTTGTAATAAGAAATTTATTTTTCCCCTTTTTCTGTACTAATTGCTTGTTATTCAAATTTCAGAAAAATAAACTAAGAATAATTTAAAATACAGGAATATAAAAATAAGGCAATATTAGGTATAAATGAACACTTATTTTATTTGCAGAAGGAAATGAGAACTGTCCATTGTGCCAAGTAAAAGATCATTATATGTACTTCTATGTCAATGAAAAAAGTACGTATGACAGAGCACGTCAAGTTTGCCACTTCTATGGCGGACATCTGATAAGTCCCAACAGTGCCGAAGAGCAACAACATGCGGAAGAAATATTGAAGAACTTCAAAATCGACGAAAATGTGTTTCTAGGTAAGGCAAAAATAAGGCTCATAATTAGGTGAAATAAATATACAAGCAATCACACTTGTGAAACAAGCGACTTTACAAAACTTCTAGAGGTTTTCTAAAATATCTATGAACTTATTGTATATAGATTCCTATGTTATCTTTTCAAAGAGAATGTCTTGGTTTTTTGGTTTCTAAAAACACAATGCTTCTTCACTGAATAGACAAACATTAGAGATATGCGAGATAATAAATTGACACTTACATCCCTAGCAGTGTATCTTAACATGGATAAATGCTGCGACCATAGCGACTTTGAGCGCGGACGCATTGTCGGCGCAAGACTGACGAGTCATTCTATCTCTCAATGGTAGCTACCAGGGCCGTCGCGTGGTTTGTTGGCGCCCGGGGCAAGATTTCCTCAGGCGCCCCCTGAATCTCCAATTCAACAACCAAACAAAAAAAAACGCAACGAATCTCCAGGTTCAACAACTAACAAAAAACGATTCAACAACCAAAAAAAAACAAACGCAACGAATCTCCAGGTTCGACAACTAACAAAAAACGATTCAACAACCAAAAAAACAAAAAAAACGCAACGAATCTCCAGGTTTCACAACTAAAAAACACAATTCAACAACCAAAAAAAAAAAAACGCAACGAATCTCCAGGTTCCACAACTAAAAAAACACAATTCAACTACCAAAAAAAAAAAAAAACGCAACGAATCTCCAGGTTCAACAACTAAAAAAAAACAATTCAACAACCAAAAAAAAAAACCCAACGAATCTCCAGGGTCCACAACTAAAAAAACACAATTCAACAACCAAAAAAAAAAAAACGCAACGAATCTCCAGGTTCCACAGCTAAAAAAACACAATTCAACAACCAAAAAAAAAAAAAAACGCAACGAATCTCCAGGTTCAACAACTAAAAAAAAAC